>OW240914.1:246208896-246272521 GCA_933207985.1 Pelobates cultripes
AGAGCTCAGCGGTGTTCGCGGAAATGTGTAGCCGATTTTAGTTCCATGAATTTGGCTACACATACCGCTGACCTCGCCGAATGATCAAAGATGGCCGCCGCCACGTGTTCGGCAAACGAACAAAGACCTCCCAGCATTGTCAATTAAGCTGCGGTTAACCGCAGCTTCTGGGAGGTAAATTGCCTGCACACTTCCACTTCTGGGTGGTCTGCTTGTGTGGTACTTGGTTCAGTAAGCCCCATTTACTGAACCAAGTGGGAAATAGCCAGGCAGGCACAAAGGGTTTGCACCAGGTCTGGGGACACAGGGGACACCGTCTTAAAGGGGCCGTGTCCCCAACAAGTCTGGGGACACGGCCTTAAAGGGGCAGTGTCCCAATCTTCCTGATGTCCCAAAAAAGGTGTTTAAAGGGCCAGCACCAGTCACATAAAGAGTCCATAAGCCCCAATATGCCCACCGACAGTCTTAAAGGGCCATACACACCAAATAAAAGTGCATACATTTTCACAATCTCCCAGGGGCCATAGTCATGCGGGAGGTGGCTGGCAAATAGGCTTCTCCACAACCCAGGGAAGCAGGGCAATTTGCCATTTAAAGGGCCCGTTACAAATAGCAGTTTGTAACAAGGTGTCAATCCATATCTGCCAAGTGACCCGATGTAGGGGGAACAGTCCCTATTCTGCTCTGTGTCAGTGTGTATCATGGTCTCTGAGGACAGGTGTCAATCCATATCTGCCAAGTGACCCTATGTAGGGGAACAGTCCCTATTCTGCTCTGTGTCAGTGTGTATCAGGGTCTCTTAGGACAGGTGTCAATCCATATCTGCCAAGTGACCCTATGTAGGGGGAACAGTCCCTATTCTGCTCTGTGTCAGTGTGTATCAGGGATCTGAGGACAGGTGTCAATCCATATCTGCCAAGTGACCCTATGTAGGGGGACCAGTCTCTATTCTGCTCTGTGTCCGTGTGCATCAGGGGCTCTGAGGACAGGTGTCAATCCATATGTCAAGGTGTCAATATGTCATATGTCAGGTGTCAATCCATATTCATTGTGATTTAGGAATGTTAGGTGATTTCTGCCCTTTATGGATTAAAACCAGACTCTGCATCAACTGTGTAATTTTCCATGGGAGTTTTGCCATGGATCCCCCTCCGGCATGCCACAGTCCAGGTGTTAGTCCCCTTGAAACAACTTTTCCATCACTATTGTGGCCAGAAAGAGTCCCTGTGTGTTTTAAAATTCGCCTGCCCATTGAAGTCAATGGCGGTTCGGGTGGTTCGCCGGTTCTCAAACATTTGCGGAAGTTCGCGTTCGCTGTTCGCGAACCGAAAATTTCGGGTTCGCGACATCACTAATTTCTACACATATTACTTGCCATTTACACGAATGCAGTTAAAACCTATACAATTCCCAGGACAGCCCAGTGCCATCCGCTACAATAATAAAGACTGTTGGCATTTTGACTACAGGAATAAAATGAATAATAATTGAAAAATCTAACATAACTGATGTACTTGGTGGTGTTTGGTTTATTTTAATGTTATGCAAGATAAGCTGACATTCAAACATTTCAGGACTGTCTATAAACCAACTCTACATTTGTTGCTAGACATCAAGTTCCATAATGCTGAATAGAGGAAAGCAATTTGTTCAGTATTTTTATATTATAATATATTAAAAGTTGGAGTATAAGAAGAAAATGTTGGGATGGCCTAATTTAAGCAATTTCTTACAACTTTCAGAGAAAACTAATTTTTATGATTAACAAACCTTGCTCTCGGTATTGATTGTAAACACGGTATCACTTTGGTCTAATAGTTGACATGAATATGCAATGTTAATTGCAGTTTCCTGTTTATCTCCAGTCAGCACCCAAATGTTTATGCCAGCTTCTCTTAAGGCAGCAATGGTATCTGGTACTCCATCCTGAAGACGATCTTCTATGCCCGTTGCCCCTAAGTGAATACAAATACAAACATATATTCATATGACCACTTGTCAATGCACGGGGTATTAGATTCCAAAAATACCTGAATGTGAACCCACAACAACACTACTTTTTCTACCTGTTCGTTAACATCCTTTAATGAGCTTTCAATCTCCGTACAGCCCCCTATAAGTTTTTGTTGAATTTCATTAATTTCTTTATCTAGATTGGCTAAATTTCTCTTTTTTTTGGTTACATTTGTTTATTTTAGATTCTATGGGAGATGCCATGTTTTAACTACTGAAAGTGACTACTGGGAAGTATATATATGTTTCTTCCTATGAGTGTTACACTGGGTGTTGTATATGTTTGTGTTAGTGTGAGCACTGGGAGAGGTAGGAGGAGCATCAGGAGAGAGCACTATCTTGTAGACCAATATTGCAGAGGATGAGAAGAAGCTGTTGATGATCAACAGTGTCAAAAGCCGCAAAGAGGTCAAAGAGAATTAGGATGGAGTAGTGACCATGAGATTTTGCAGCGAGTAGATCATTGGATACTTTGGTCAGTGCCGTTTTCACAGAGTGCTTAGCGCAGAAACCAGACTGAAGCGGGTGTAGCAGAGAGTTAGACTCAAGGAAGTCTGTCAATCTTGCATACAACTCTTTCAAGGATATTGGATGCAAAATAGGACGGTAGTTGGACGGGGAGTTAGGGTCAAAGTTGGGCTTCATTAGAATTGGGGTTACAGTTGCATGTTTGAAGGGCAATCGAAATATGGCATGAGAGAGAGAGAGATAGAGAATTTTAGTGAGAGGTGGAGAAAGAGAAGAAGACAGAGTACGGATGAGATGTGAGGGAATTGGATCTAGGGAGCAGGTGGTGGGGCGGGAGGACTGGAGCAGAGCAGGTGGTCAGGGGAAGTATTGTAAGGGGAAAAAGAAAGATGAGAGATCTCTTCCCTGATTGTAGAGATCTTGTCAGTTAAGTGAGCTGCAAATTCTGAGGTGGTCAAGTTAGTAGGTGGAGGAGGAACAATAGGGTGAAGAAGAGAGTTAAATGTGTGAAATAGTCATTTGGCTGAAAAAAAAAAAGAAATAGTCATTTGGATCCGCAGGAGAGTGTGGTAATGAGCGTATTGAAGTAATTTACTTTTGCAAAGGAAAGAGCCAAGCTGCATGAGCGCAGCATACATTTATAGTGGAGAAAGTCAAATGCATGGTGAGATTTTCTCCAACAGCGGTCAGCAATTCTGGAGCATTTTTTGAGGTATCGAGTCAGCTTGGTGTCCCAAGGTTGTTGTTGGGGGCCCCTGCTGCATTTAAATGTAGGAGGTGCCATGATGTCTAGTTGAGAGGAGAGGGTGGAATTATAGAAGGAGGTTGCGGGGCTAGGGCAGGTGAGGTTTGAGATAGGTAAAAGGAGGTTGGAGATTGATGGAGAAATGCTCTAGGTCAAGACATTGGAGGTTTCTGTGAGATTGATGTTTAGACGGTGGTGTCACTTGGGTCTTAGGTATGTTTGGTATTGCATAGGTGCATATTACCCTTTTATTTATATTGAGTAAAAGTTATATGAAATCAGATCTCTAGAAATCAGAAATCAGATGCTAAATTGATGAACAATCATATTTCCACTACTCTATATTTTGGATTATCTAATACTCCAAATCCTCCCACCCTTTTCTCCCTTTTCTTTTGTCAATACACTCACACCGACCAACTTTTAAAGGATAATTTTAAAGGATCATTCCGGAAGATAAGCAAATACTGAATAAAAAGCCTGGGATCAAAAACTTGGATGAACACTGAGTGGCTTTGGTATTTGTTTTTTTATTTTCGTATTTCATTTAACTAAAAAAAAAGTCTGATACCTGTAAGATGATTTTGTCTTGCTGCTAAAGAGGCAGTGTCACCCCTTGTGGCACAAATACATCTATAGCACTAATAAATCTAGAGCTTGGAAAGGAGGCTCAATATCACTAAGCAACATAACAACTTCAGAAAAAAAACCAGAATTTATTTTCTGTGTTCCAAGGGAGCTGGTATTTATCCATATATTGAAGAAGTATTCAGATTTGTTGCACTAGTATTAGTTTCTTTTCTGTCTCTCATGTATCTATGTTTGGGTGTTGAAAACCCCATTATATTTGATATATATGGTAATTCTAATTATGTTGTTTATAAATACTTAAGCAGTCCACCTTTTCTTTCACAATTTTTTTTGTCTAATAAAGTTCTATTAACTATTCAATGTTTGTTTAACCCCTTAAGGACACATGACATGTCTGACATGTCATGATTCCCTTTTATTCCAGAAGTTTGGTCCTTGAGGGGTTAAGAATCCATAAAAAAGGATCCATAAAATAACACTATAGGCACTATCACTACTTTAACATATTAAAGTGATCATGGGTGTCTTTAGTACATGCATGCTGTATTGCACATTACTAGTAATCAGTTAATTCATAATTGAGTAAAGATTGTGTGGCTCCTGGTAGCCTGAAGCAATACCAATTAATACCAGGGATTGTGAAAGTGATTGACCGCAGCCTAGCTATACCTCTGACATTTCAAAATTGGAGGATGGGTAGGCTGCTTAGGACCACAAATCTCTAGCAAATTTGTTGTAGTGGTTGTGGTGCCTGCAGTGTTCTTTTAATTTCCATAATGACTACCTTACAATTGTGAAAAGTACACAATTATTATGCATTTTAAGCTGATATTACCAGGGTTATTCATTTAAGTGAGCATTCAAATTTAATTTCATATTATACTAACCATATAATTATATCTAATCATATAAAAATAGTACCATGTTAATAATATTGAATATTCATAGAAATGTATTCATTAAGATAGAATCCTAATGAATAAATTTCAATATTATTAGACTAATTTTAGCTGAATGTGTGTAAAAGACATGTATACAAATAACATTTAACACAGAATTATCAAGAAGAGATATTTTCTAAATATTTAACTTTACTTTTTAAATTTAATGGGATTCCTACAAGAACCCATTGTAAGAGAGAGTTGAACCAAAGTCCAAATGCCTCAAAAATATACTTTATAGCCTGAAAACGAGATTGCAAGTCTCACAAAATCTCTTGAAGTTTGACAGCTAGCTTGATTGATGTGTCACAAAATTAAATTAACCCCTTAGACAAAGTGGTAGTTTGAATTCGTAATGAGAAATTTTT
Organism: Pelobates cultripes; assembly: GCA_933207985.1. NCBI lineage: Eukaryota > Metazoa > Chordata > Amphibia > Anura > Pelobatidae > Pelobates > Pelobates cultripes. Next base: position 246,214,023 of record OW240914.1, read on the forward strand.
GTGATGCTACAACTCCATTTATTGATCAAAGTCTATAAGACAATCAGTAAAAGAAGATACACCTACCTAACCCATTGGTCATTTAAAATTAGTGATGTAAAGAAACTTTAAATAAGAATTTTTTTAAAAATTGTGAACAAAGGAGATCGAAAAAGGAAAGAGAGATCCAGGGTCAGATCCAGAGTGTTGGATGTTAGATCATCAGATGAGACCGGACAAGAAACACTTAACACTCTGTCTTTTCCAACTGAATTTCTGGGACTTAGTTAAAAATTATTTGCTAGTCAGAACTATCTTTATAATTCTACACTTTTCTATCCAAACACTTTCTACTTGCATGCACCATCACGGGATTATATCTCCAAGCCTTTTCTACCTAGAAAGCTGGTAAATATGCTGGTTTAATTTAATTTAAATTCTTTCATTTTTAATATAAGCTAAAATATACCTTGATAATGCTGAGCATATTTTAAACTTTTGAAATCATAAGTAGCTGAGAAATATATAATTACATATTACATATCTGCAGATGGAATAAAAGAATAATATATTTACTGGTAAATTACCAAATTTACCATATCAAGCTTTTATCCAGAGAGATTGACCTATATGAGTTTTAGGAATAGTTAATCTTAATCTAAACAGTAAACTGATCATCTGCAGTGTTAAAAACTTTGTTAAAATTATTCTTTTGGTTACTGGATGTGAAAAGAAAATGGTTAAATTGACTATTTGTGCGAGAAACACTATCTTTTAATTGCGATATTCAAATGTTTAGCCTGTGAAAATTGTAGCCTGACAGCTGACAGCATTTAAGGTTTTTACGACTTGAAGCTGCAAAGCTCTGTTACATTCTGTGTAAAGGAATTTTAAAAGCTGAAAGGTTTCCTATAACATTATTTATTTATTTATAAAATATTTTACCAGGAAAGATACATTGAGATTTCTCTCATTTTCAAGTATGTCCTGGGTCCAAAGTTCAACATTGTTGAATAACTGTTAATTAAATTCTAGAGGAATTATTTGTAACTTGCATGTAACTCCTTTAGAAATTAATCTACTTATGTTGCTCGATATGTTGCTATTAAGCTATCTTTAATTATGGTTATTGTGTCATAACTGTTGCTATATCTTATACTTATTGTTATACCTAAATATTCACTCATATTGTCATGCATGTTACTTATTATTTTTATTAATTATTTGTCACAATAAATTATATTTTTATAATCAGTTGTGATTAATGTGTGAACTACAAATCCTCTAATAAACGTACAGGGTCTATAAGAGTTAAAATAATGGGTAACTCTTTGCTTTAAATCTATCAAGAGGAAACAGTCCCAAAATATTAATTTTTGATATTAATAGAAATTGTTAAATAAATTTTTGATAATTTTGATAAAATATTTTTAATATTTATTACCCCATAAATATCCTCACAGCCCCTGCCTATAGAAAAAAAACATTGCTTCCATAGTTTCCTATGGGGATTTTACTAATGCTGGATATCCTTATGCAGAGTGTGAGAACATCCAGCGTCAGTTAGGAGACCAAAAAGTCGATGGACAACCACTAAAAGCAGTCTTGGTACCCCACAAAAGCCCCCACACAATCTCACTCAGCATGTCATCAGAGAATGACACTCGGTCAGTCCCCAAACAATTACATGCAGCAAACCCCACACATAATGTAGTGGGGTGGAGGGGTGCTAGAAGAAGGTGGGTATTGATGGATATTTGCACAACCTTACATTGACTTGTAACCAACCTATTAGACAAAGGTTCTTTTCCAGGTGCTGTGCAGTCTCCATGAGCAGCTCTTCTCTGTTCTCAATTGCAGCTTCAGCTTCTGTACGGAAACTTGACCAACGTTTAAATTCCTCTTCACTTAAAATCTATATATTTAGATGATATACATGGTGGTGTAATTATATAAATATATGTTAATATACATCCGAATTCATACAGATTAGTACAGAAACTTGAGAAGTTGAATTTTTTTGTAAATACAACTAAAGGAAGAAGCAACTCTTAAAAAGAGCAATTGCATTAACATTTGATGTGCGTATTTTGCCTACTTGAAGGGCTACTCCAGACTACTAGAGAACTTGAGGATGCTGAAGTGTTTCATGTATGAAGAGTGTGTCCTCATTTGTTCATTGTAGAAAAAGTGTAAATTTAAATTGAAATTGGCACTTTTATAAATACATTTTGTTATACTCCTCTGGCTATCAATCAGACAACCAGTCCTGTTGCTTCCTGATTGTTTATCCCCTGTGTAGCTATACTCCAGAGGCAGGCGAGAGCCAAAAGAACCTGCCTTGCTAAAACGTTCCATTGAGATGCATTGGGAAGTCTGTGATTGGACAGCCACAGAAAATTTGGGCTGGTGGAGAAGGGATGTGCTTGCAAACGTTTAGATCTGCAGATTTTGCAAGCTGTTTTTAGATTTACCCCCAATGAAATTAAATGCGTGCATGTTTTCATTGGAAATATGTTTTAATTGGGATTTATTATTGTTGATGTTGGTGTTGTTGTATTTGGACAGTGGAGAGTCTGACTAAAACATAACAACTCATAAAAATCATAACCTACAAGTTTAGGGGTACCATTTACAGCTTTATTCACTTTAGTGAGAACTGTCACAAATTCAAAGTAAATTGAAAGTGAATTTCAAATTTAAGGCTAAAACTGGATGAAAGTCAGGTAGAGTTCCAGTTTGGCTATTTTGGTCTTAAAATTTAAATTAACTTTCAATTTACCTTGAATTTCTCACTCTTTGGGAATAACCCTGTCTTATTTTGGTTGAGCAAGGAAAATTATAGGATGCAATTCAAACAAATTGCCTCTCTTTGTAGTCACCTTCTCTCAAATCCCAGGGAACACTGTAGAACTAGACATGTGGATTCATTTTTGGACTAATTAATTTTGTCCATATTTCTGAATTTGGAAACTTCAAAATTCGGCTGCATCCAAAATTACTGGGAAAAAAGTTTTCTGAACAAATTGTTTCCACAATTTCTGGATCCATTTGTTTTCATAAGGATAGCTGTGACAGATCCATCTGTCTAAGTTCTATCTGCTGGTTCGCCTAATTGTTATACTTTTGTGGAATTACCTGCCTGTTCATCTATTTCAGATTATACCGAATAAAACTACCGAACAGACGGCCACCCAGAGGAGAAGTGTGCTGCTGGTTAACCTATTGGCCTCAATTAGAAACATAGAAACATAGAAACATAGAAACATAGAAACATAGAATGTGACGGCAGATAAGAACCATTCGGCCCATCTAGTCTGCCCAATTTTCTAAATACTTTCATTAGTCCCTAGCCTTATCTTATAGTTAGATAGCCTTATGCCTATCCCATGCATGCTTAAACTCCTTCACTGTGTTAACCTCTACCACTTCAGCTGGAAGGCTATTCCATGCATCCACTACCCTCTCAGTAAAGTAATACTTCCTGATATTATTTTTTAAACCTTTGTCCCTCTAATTTAAGACTATGTCCTCTTGTTGTGGTAGTTTTTCTTCTTTTAAATATAGTCTCCTCTTTACTGTGTTGATTCCCTTTATATATTTAAATGTTTCTATCATATCCCCCCTGTCTCGTCTTTCCTCCAAGCTATACATGTTAAGACCCTTTAACCTTTCCTGGTAAGTTTTATCCCGCAATCCATGAACCAGTTTAGTAGCCCTTCTCTGAACCCTCTCTAAGGTATCAATATCCTTCTGAAGATACGGTCTCCAGTACTGTGTACAATACCCCAAGTGAGGTCTCACCAGTGTTCTGTACAATGGCATGAGCACTTCCCTCTTTCTACTGCTAATACCTCTCCCTATACAACCAAGCATTCCGCTAGCATTTCCTGCTGCTCTATTACATTGTCTGCCTACCTTTAAGTCATCAGAAATAATCACCCCTAAATCCCTTTCCTCGGATGTTGAGGTTAGGATACTATCAAATATTCTGTACTCTGCCCTTGGGTTTTTACGTCCAAGATGCATTATCTTGCACTTATCCACATTAAATGTCAGCTGCCACAATTCTGACCATTTTTCTAGTTTACCTAAATCATTTGTCATTTGGCTTATCCCTCCTGGAACATCAACCCTGTTACATATCTTAGTATCAGCAAAAAGACATACCTTACCATCAAGACCTTCTGCAATATCACTAATAAAAATATTAAAGAGAATGGGTCCAAGTACAGATCCCTGAGGTACCCCAATGGTGACAAGTCCAAGCTTCGAATATATTCCATTAACTACAACCCTCTGTTGCCTGTCACTCAGCCACTGTCTTACCCATTCAACAATATTGGAATCCAAACTTAAATATTGCAGTTTATTGATAAGCCTTCTATGTGCAACAGTGTCAAAAGCCTTACTGAAATCTAGGTAAGCAAATGTCTACTGCACCACCCTGATCTATAATTTTAGTTACCCAATCAAAAAAATCAATAAGATTAGTTTGGCATGATCTCCCTGAAGTAAACCCATGTTGTCTCTGATCTTGAAATCCATGTGTTTTAGATGTTCATCAATCCTATCCTTTAACATGGTTTCCATCACTTTCCCCACTACTGAAATAAGGCTTACTGGCCTATAGTTGCCCGACTCCTCCCTATTACCTTTCTTGTAAATGGGCACAACATTCGCTAACTTCCAATCTTCTGGGACTACTCCTGTTAACAACGATTGGTTAAATAAATCTGTTAATGGTTTTGCTAGTACACCACTAAGCTCTTTTAATAGCTTTGGGTGTATTCCATCAGGTCCCATTGACTTATTTGTCTTACTTTTGACAGTTGAAATAGAACCTCTTCCTCTGTAAACTCACGTGTAATAAATGACTCATTTATCCTTTTTCTCAACTGAGGTCCCTTTCCTTCATTTTCTTCTGTAAATACAGAACAAAATATTCATTGAGGCAGTCAGCCTGACCTTTATCCTCTTCTACATACCTTCCTTCTTTTGTTTTTAATCTAACTAATCCTTGTTTTACTTTTCTTTTCTCATTTATGTATCTAAAAAATGTTTTATCCCCTTTTTTACTGACTGTGCTATTTTCTCTTCTGTGTGTGATTTGGAAGCTCTTATAACTTGCTTAGCCTCTTTCTGCCTAATCTTATAGATCATTTTGTCTTCCTCACTCTGGGTTTTTTTATAATTCCTAAATGCTAACTTTTTGTTTTTAACTATTTTGGCCACATCTGCGGAGTACCACAGTGGTTTCTTGAATTTTTTGCTTTTACTGACAAGCCTAATGCAATTTTCTGTTGCCTTCAATAGTGCAACTTTTAAATAATCCCATTTCTCTTGGACTCCATTTAAATTGCTCCAGTCTGATAATGACTCCTCTACCCATATTCTAATTTTAGAAAAGTCTGTTTTTCTAAAGTCTAAAACTTTTGTTTTTGTGTGGTGTGACTCAGTCACTGTTCTTATATTAAACCACACTGACTGATGATCACTGGATCCTAAACTTTCACCTACAGTAACATCTGATACCAAATCTCCATTTGTTAACACTAAATCTAGTATGGCCTCTTTACGAGTTGGCTCCTCAACAACTTGTTTTAGAGACAATCCCAGTAGGGAGTTTAGAATATGTGTGCTCCTGGCACAAGTAGCTAATTTTGTTTTCCAATTTACATCAGGAAGATTAAAGTCACCCATGATGATAACTTCCCCTTCATTGTCATTTTAGCTATTTCCTCAACTAGTAGATTATCTAAATCTTCAATTTGTCCTGGGGGCCTATAAATCACACCTACACGAGTTACTGTGTGATTACCAAATTCTAACGTAGCCCAAACGGACTCTATGTTTGCCTCACTAACTTTTATTAGGCTAGATTTTATGCTATCCTTCACATACAAGGCCACCCCTCCCCCTTTCTTGCCTTCCCTATCTTTCCTATATAAAGAGTACCCTGGTATGGCTATGTCCCAGTCATTTTTCTCATTGTACCATGTCTCAGTAACAGCGACTAAATCTACACTATCAGTTGCCATTATTGCCACAAGTTCATGGATCTTATTCCCTAAACTGCGAGCATTTGTAGACATGACTCTTAGCTTATCATTTTTTAACACACTTGCTACAGGCACCTTCTGTCCTTGTTTTGGGGACAATTGGATTGATGTTTTATCACCCTTTTGCCCCCCCCTCCTAGTTTAAATACATCCTAGCAAAACCTCTGAACTGCTCACTGAGAACATTTGTTCCCTTTTGAGAAAGATGCAAACCATCTTTTTTGTACAGCTTATCTCCATTCCAAACAGAGCTACCATGAGAAATAAAGCCAAATCCTTGCTCCCGACACCATTCACCAAGCCACAAATTAAAGTCCCTAATACGCATCCGCCTGTCGTTCTGAGTGTTATGCACAGGCAGAACTTCAGAGAATGACAGTGTGGAAGCAACCTGCCGTATATCATTGGCAAAACACTAAAAACTTCCTTAACCTCTGAAACCTCATTGCAAGCCAAGTCATTTGTCCCTAGATGGACAAGTACATCCAATTCCCCTTCCTGCTTTGCTTGCTTAACAATATTACAGATACGTCTCCTGTCTCTGTGAGCAGTAGCTCCGGGAAGACACCTCACAAGACCACCATTGTCCATCTCCACACCTCTTATAATGGAATCACCCAACAACAACTGCTTTCTATTAGGCCTCACCATAGTCTCCAAGCCGGTCTCCACAACACCACTAGTCTCAGTGCCTCTCTCCACAACACCACTAGCCTCAGTGCCTCTCTCCACAACACCACTAGCCTCAGTGCCTCTCTCCACAACACCACTAGCCTCAGTGCCTCTCCTCACAACACCACTAGCCTCAGTGCCTCTCCTCACAACACCACTAGCCTCAGTGCCTCTCTCCACAACACCACTAGCCTCAGTGCCTCTCTCTGCAACACCACTAGTCTTAGTGCCTCTATCCACAACACCACTAGCCTCAGTGCCTCTCTCCACAACACCACTAGCCTCAGTGCCTCTCTCCACAACACCATTACACTCTGAAAGTGCAGAAAATGAATTATGAAGAACATTGTGGTTAACCGCAGACACCTCTTGATTAGAACTGTATGCAGGGTGGTCGTCGTTCGCATGTCAACCACGAGGTGGCGGCCATTTTAAACACGCGAATGCACAGCGGTGTTCGGCACTCAAACTATGGAACTAAAAACTGACACTTTTTCTACTGAACACCGCTGAAACTGCCGACCGCCCTTCTTATCCCCGGGCATGCGAACGCTGGTCAGTTCGGGACTTTTATTACACGAATGGACTTAACCCAGATGGTCATCCCATGGAGTCAATCGTATACCGAAAGAGCAATGTGAAAGACTTTGACTCCTTGGCGATTGAACTGTGTGCATTGGGTCTGAGCGCTATTCAGTAGTTATGTGTGCCCAGACCCAGGCTATCTGGGGATACGTTACACAAACTAAAAGCATTCGGTAGTTTTATAGTTATGGATTTTTCTGTGTTTTTATTATACTATGTAAAATGGTGATTTGCCTCTATCCCTGGAGATAATTGGATTTCTTCCCAATTATCTCCAGGATAGAGAGGAGGGATTTACTTGTGCAAAGGGGAGTGTTTATAGTTGAGCCACTGTGATTGGCTACTGTACATTATGTGTCCCAGTCTCCCAACTGGTACCCTAGGTGAGTGTCCACCAGGTGGGAGACCTGCATAAATACCGGGCAGGTAGCCCTCATTAAAGGAGATTCCTGTTTTACCCTCAAGACGGAGCTTGGTCTCGTGTTTGGGGGGATTGCTACTTGGAAGTGTTATTTCGCCTATTCTAGGAGAGAAGGAGTTTGGCTGATTCTTTGTTCAGGAGTTTGAAGTAATCCCTTACACTCCGTTCGGGAGTTTGGCGGTCTACAGCAGCAGAGCCTGTGTCTCAAAAGGGGGAAGATCACCTAAACGGCGGTTTCACTCATTTAAGCTGAGAGTGTAAAAACAACTGGTGGTAAGCGACGGGATGATCCTCATCGCCCAGAGAGACAATTGTCACTTTGGGCCCCCACCCGCTGCTCATGGGTGGGAATCCTGGGGGGCAATAACTCCCCCCCTTATTGTCACTTAGGGACCCCACCAGCCGCTCATGGAGATTAATCCACACAACATTTAGAAGGTAGCAGCAGGAGGGAGATGTCATGGACTGTTAAAAATATTAGAAGAACTTTATTATAACTTTAAGGCTTAAAAAAAATGATGTATATTGATTTTGTCTTGTTTATGTATGTGTACTTTGTTAAGTGTATCACATGTACAAATAAAAGCTGATAGTAAGGTGATTAGTACACCTACATTTTTTAATGAAGTGGCTTTGAAGGTTCTAAATAAATCTCCCAATAATATACTGAAACGTTGGCAAGCCTATGGGGCCCCTATGCTTGTGCCAACTGCCAATCGTGCCCATGCATTAAAACAGTCCTGATTCAACCAGCATATGAGGTACTCATCTAGTAATGAAATTGTTAAGCTCTTAACTCAAAATGCAAATACAAGATGATTTTAAAATCAGCATTATGTTTATTCTTCTATTTATCACTTTCGTTTATAAAACAGACATAAAGTACTACATGAACTATATCAATCACTGCTATCACTATGTGAAATATATCAATCACTTTCTATTATTTGTAACAATAGTTGACTTTCCTATCTATCAGAAACCTTGCTCACAAATTATATCATTTTGCTGATTGTCACACAAAAGTTTCAGTTCATTTTTTTTTCACCTTTTTAGCTATGCAAAGTGTTCTCAGCCCATCTCTAGCATACCAATCTAGATGCCTCTGGGTTCTTGCCTGTATCTTTCGCAACCTCTTTTCTTCAATTATATTAGCTGTAAGATAATATTATTTAAATTAATAGTCATTTTAAAAATAAAATATGCTTCATTAACTATTTGGTTCAGTTTTGCTTCTGAAAATGTAACCTTTTTACATATGAAAATGTAGGAAATGTATTAACTTGGGACAATGCTAATAACTAATCATTTGAAAGAAGAATATGCATATTACACCATGAAATAAAAATATAACAACACTATCTCTTTCCAATCAATGCACTTGAAATGTTCAATTAATTAAAGTAATACTCCTGCTTCCTGCTGCCAGACAGGTGTAGAGTGAAGCCTGGAGGAGCCAGGAGTGCACCATTTAAGGATGGTTTGACTTCTAATGAGGCTAACCTGGCTCCTCCTGACTCCACGCTCCTCCTGTCTTGCAGCAGGAAGCTCCTGCTAGGAGCATTGGGAGAACTAATTTTTTTAGACCCCTCTAGTGCAAGTGTGGAGAAAAGTTAAATCCCTATCTGTCATACAACTCCAACAATGTTATACTAGGTGGGGATCCTTGCAGGGTTGTATTTGTGAGCAGTGTTTGTGCATTTGAATGTAAGCATGTTTTGTATAGAGTAATTGTGTGCATGTAGGAGTGTATTGGTATGTACCATTGCCATTGGAATGCAGTGGTGTAATTGTGTGTTATAAAAGATATATAAAAAGGTGAGAACACTCTAAAACATGCAGTTAAAATTATTACCAAATTTGTCTTGAGTTCAACTCTAAAAGATAACAAGACAAAAGAAGGAACATGCTGCTGGTGTACTTTATTTTTCATTAATAGAAGGAAAAACTATCAAACGTTATAAAACTACCGGTATATCTTCTCTTACTTAAAAAATTTTTAATACAAATTTAATTATTTAGTTTTGACAATTCAGAATTGTCATTGCAATTATACCTAAGATTGCCTAACCATTAAGCTAGGCAATAGTATTGTTGTTTGTTTCCACTGCAGCACACTAATAGGCACTTATTATCATAACTCATGCTTCCATATTTTTTTAAATAACAAAGCAAGCAAGAATCAATAGTTACATTCAACAGAGCATACTCATCCATTTTATGAAGTCTTGTCTAGTCTTTTATGCACTAATAGTAATCTAAAATATCATGTAGCGAACTAGTACATTACAGTTCATAGGTGAATACCTTTTGATGGGTCATCTAATAAATCCATGATCACTGAATCAGCTCCCTTAGTGTATACAATGATTTCTTTTGTTATTGGATCACGAACTACCACTGACATTCTTTTTCGGACTGAATCAAATCCCAATGTATAAAGGAGTTCAAAAGTGAGAAGTGTGCCCTGTGGAAGCCTTATAGTTACATGTTCAGGAGTACGGGACATGAGTGTGAAACTATAAGCTCTGGCTGCATGAACCAATGCAGCTTCATCTGGACTTTCTGCTTCATAGCAAAAATCATCTTCTATATTAAAAGGAGAAATATTAGCATACATTTCATCTATACAGTTGTCACTGCTGGTCTGGCTTATTGAAGCATCTTTTTTCCCAAGGTTTGTTAATTCAGCATCACCACAGCTTGAACTGGACACAATGTCAGATCCTGAAGTTGGCTTTATTTTATTGCTCTTTGACTTTGAATGTGTTTCAGGGTCGGCGTTTGATTGAGTGGATGTAGATGACTGACTCAGTGTCAAAAACCTTAGCCTTTGAAACAGATGTTGGAATTTGTCTAATGATGTTCCTGCTGGTTTAAACATTGGTGGGCCAGTGACCTTCAAGAACACAGAAACAAAGAACATTAAAAGAACACTCAACACACAATCACCTTTACAGTTTTATTGTAGTGGGGTAAAGAGACCTTGGGTGCATTCTCCCTGGCTTGTGTCGAAAAAATTTCAAGTGGTTTCAAAAACTATAGCCCATTCCATCAGGAGCAGCTCAGCTATTAAAGAAGTTATCTTCTGCATTAGCCTGTCCAACTTCAATCAAAACATTAGGCTTTTCCACCCGAAGTGGGGCATTGTTCTAAACAGGCATTCTAATAGGAGGTAAGCTGGGACTGCAGAAGGGGGAAGACACCCCAAGGGGATGGACAAAGAGGCACACACTCATTTACAAAATTCTGATAAATGCACATTTATCTGTGGATTTATTTCAGTCAGCTGATCAATTTTGGCTTACAGAATTTCAGCTGGCATTGCATCCAACCAAAATGCAATTTAAAAAAAAATCTGCTGAAAAAGGACAACAATGATCAACTTTTATTGGTACCCAGAATTAAATCAATACCTTTGTCTGATATATTTTACATCTCTAACTAGCTGTCATAAGTGAGAATTTCAGATGAGCCACTCTGGCGAAACGCACGCGTCAGGGGCTCTGTGGTATTTGTCTTATGAGAACTATCATACCTTCCTGGGTTATTCATTTGAAATATCTAAATGAAAAGATCATTTGACGAACTGCCGTGTTATATTTAGATTTTAATCACCTATTCTCAAGTTCTGTTTAGCAAGTTTGATTTTCCTTTTATCTAGTTTTTTTCTGTATTTATGATAGGTGCCCTCCAAGGCACGAGTATAATAGGCTTTAGCCATACATTTTCTTTTGATTTATTACTTACCTGAGGCTTTTCCAATCGTTGGTTTACTTTATTCCTCCTTTTTTTATTGTATTCTTTAGGTCTTATCTCTTGTTTGATAACAGCAGCTTCTTTGTGCTGCTTCAGCTGTTTGATTTGTCTGCAGCACTTCTTAAGGCTATTGTTCATTGTAACCTTTCCACTGGATACAATTGTAGTCCTGGTCCTAAGATATACTTACTTGCTATTCATGTTAAGCAGAATAGATTATTGTTTTTTACAATTTTACTATTACCATTAAAATTTTTATTTTACCTCTTAGTATATGTTTACTTTGAGGACATATATTTTTCCTCTGAAAAGGTCTCTCTCTTATTATTATGTTTGTTTTGTTTTGTTAAAGCCATAACATTTGTCTATACACAGGTGTCAGTTAAGGCAAACATAAAAAAAAAATTCAAGTTAATTTTTCTAATTCTAAAGTTAGCAGATGGTTTGTAAAAGATAAGAAGCAATACATCAAGTGGGCTTACCCTCTGCCTTGGTTCAGTTGCTGTGGAGACTACCACTGTATTGCAAATGGCTAAAGCAAGGAAGAAATCAATGTAAGGAGAATTTGAAGACTTTTTGCTGTTTTGAGCCTTAACTGAAGACAAGGCTTCAATCTGAACTGATGCTTCTCTGACTTTCTTCAACAACATTTGATCGGGGGTCACATCTTTTTCCTGGTAAAAAATACTAATCAGAAATTTTCTCCTATAACAAATATTTGCCATTCTACATTTGTAAAAATTTCAACATTTAGAGACCTAATGTCCCATAAAACATATTATTGTAAAAAGTTATTAAACATTATAGATGAAAGTATATATATTTACAAAATGTATTTGATAGTTATCTCAATATCCAAATTAGGCTATATTCCAAATAGTAGCATTTATCCTACAGTTTATAACTATTGACTACATATTGCAACAGTTTGTTTAACAATTCATCTCTTGATTAATCTTTAATTGACTACATCAAGGGTGCTCAAGATAGATGACCCCTCCAATGTCCTCCAATAAACTCTGTGATCCTGAAAAGGAGAGAAGAGAGGCTACATGGTTACTTTGTAATATTGTGTCTGACCAGGGCAGTCAATTTGTGTTTAGATTTTAGAAACACTTTTACTTTGAGATGGGTATTGAATTGTTTTTGTCCTGCTTACAATCCTCATACTAATTGAGCAGTTAAGCGTGTCAGTCCATATCTCCAATTCTTTATTTCTGACCATCAATATAATTAGTCTAACCTGCTGTCCTGGGCAACATTTCCCACAACAATCCAAATCATGCTGTGATCCAGCAACTTCATTCATTATCAGTCAATGGTGCCATGACATTGTTCTTCCTAGTGCATTTAAAGGAGCAGGAATGCCTGCATTATACCAGAATCTTGAGAACGTATATTTTATTTGGGCACAGTCTCAGATCACCATGAAGAGAACTAGTGAACTCCAGAAATGGCATGCTGATAAAAAAATGCAAGGCTGTTTCTACATATCATGTAAGAGATTGGGCTTTGCTTTCAAGTAAAAACATCCATCTCAGATTCCTTACTTACAAGTCACCTCACTGGTCCCTATAAGGTGACTAAATGCATGAACCCTTATCTTACTCCTTAGCAGGAACATGCAGGAATGAGGAAACCCACAAAAATGTATTACCGCGCCTTAGAATGGCATCACCTCATTAACTGCAATAACCACAACATTCTAAGCGGTCGGCTGGGTGGTCGCTGTTCGTATGTGCGAACACATGGCGATCTTAGTATGGAACAAAATCGGACACTCGACCACCCGAACACCGCTGAAACTTTAACCTCAATCTATGTTTGGTTAAAATCATCAGAACTAAAAGGCGTTAAGTGGGAGCACACTCCCGAATGAGGAACACAGAATCAGTGTACGCACGAATAGTTACGTTTGGTATTGTTACTGTATTTTATACCCCCGAAGGCGACCGACCGCTCAGCCTAATTTCCTGGAACTATTTTGGGCAGACGCCTCGTGTGCGGTCGGTCTAAACTTTAACTTAGTGGTGTTTCGGCTGCATTTGTGAGATCTGAGCGCTTTCGTGATATGTTGAGTGCTCAGATCCAGGCTATCCGGGGATATAAGAGTTGAGGGGGTACCTGTTTGTAAAATGTATGTTTTAGGTTGTAATACATGTATATGTTGTGAACCTGAGAGATAATGCAATTTAGATTTAATTAGTCTCCTCTCGGGTCCAGCAGGGAATTTAGGAAACCCCATGCATGGGGAGTTACAGAAAAGGCTGTGTGTGGCTCCCATTAAAACCAGTTCATCCACAGCATAGAGCCTTGTCTCATGTGTGTGGGAGAAAGCTATATCAGCCATACCACTGCTCTTTGGATTGCTTTATCGCTTCTCTACTGCTCCGGATTGTCGATATGGGAAATGCCTGCTTGGGATTACTGTAGCATCACTCACTGCTAGAGGGGAGGGGACATCTCTGGGGGTGAGACTGGAGTACCAAGCTGAGTGTCCGCAGGGCCGAGCTGGGGATACAAAGCAGCCCTGAAAAAAAAAATCTATGCCAGCCCCATAAGTCATTGCCGTGTAATATGTAAGTCATTGCCATGTAATATGTAAGGCAATGTCTTGCCACCCCAGATGGTTGAGTAAAAAAAAAAAAAAAAATATATATATATATATATATATATATATAATATATATTGCTTTTTCTAATATGTATATATTGGTCCTTTCAGAGTAAAACATTTAATTATACATTAAGCATACTCACATGCAGACACAGACAATCTCACTGACACACACACACAAGCTCATTGATACACAGCCTCATAGACAAACAATGTCACTGATATAAATAAGCTCATTGGCATAAAAACACAGGTTCACTCACTCACTAGCAGATACACACACGCAAGCAAGCTCACTCACTAGCAGGCACACACACAGCTTAATGTAGTGGTTCTGGTGTCTATAGCCTGTCCCTGCAGGCTTTTCAATGTAAACCGTGACTTTCCCGAGAAATGGCAGTGTTTACATTGTTTCCTGGTGACACCTCTAGTGACAGTCACTCAGACATTCACTAGAGGTGCTTCCTGTGTCAGTGCTGCAAAGTGTGATTGCACAGTGTGCAGCACCTACATTTAGGGCCTTTGCAGCCAATCCTATGGCAGAGCTTGATGATCTCAGCCATAGAGGAAGGGCCAGTCGAGGGGAGACCAGCACGGCGTGGGGAGAAAAAAAAAAAAAGGTGAGTAAAAACACTTTTTAAATACACACAGACACACACACCATGACACAGACACACACACAGACACACCATGACACAGACACGCACACATACACTCACACTGACAGAATGACACATATTACCTGTGGGTGACTGGCTGGGTGTGCTAGAGCTCTGATGGCTGCATAGCCGCTGGCAGCCGCTGGCAGCCGCTGAGGAGGTCTGATGGCTGCAGAGGGAGGTCTGCTGGCGGCCGCAGGGGGAGGTCTGCTGGCGGCCGCTGGGGGAGGTCTGCTGGCGGCCGCTGGGGGAGGTCTGCTGGCGGCCGCTGGGGGAGCTGTTCTGTCTTTGCTCCCCCGCCCTCGTGTGCAGCTTAATGAGATCGGGGCCAGAATATGTCGTAATTAAGCTGCACACTGGGGAGCAGAGACAGAACAGTTCCCCCAGCGGCCGCCAGCAGACCTCCCCCAGCGGCCACCAGCAAACCTCCCCCTGCGGCCGCCAGCAGACCCAGGTGCCGATGGCCCACCGGGAAATTTCCCGGTATCCCGGTAGGCCAGTCCGCCCCGGAGTGGCCACCACACATAACATACAGGGATATAATTTCTAATTATTGGGGTATATAGCGGCATGATCTAAGGAGATATCTGACTGCCATGTTGGGGTCAAGAAGGATTTTTTTCCTAGTTTTTTCGCAAAATTGGAAGTACTTCAGACTGGGTTTTTTGCCTTCTTTTGGATCAACAGCAAAAACAGATGTGAGGAAGGCTGAACTTGATGGACGCAAGTCTCACTTCAGCTATGTAACTATGTAACTATGTAACTGAAACAAAAAATTAAATTGAGAATTTAAAAAGGAAAGAACTATTAAAATATAAAAAGACGGAAAATGGAAGATGTGATGGTATCTTTGACATAGGACTTTTAACCCCTTAAGGACTGAGCCAAATGTACACGTTGTGATCAAAACAAAACGTAAACAAACACTTGAATTTGCGCTATATGTCTGTTCAGGAGTAATTCGCCTCTTTCATATTATGTGCACCCACACTTATTATATATAATTTTATTCAGGGGAAACAGGGCTTTCATTTAACATCAAATATTTAGGTATGAAACATAATTTAATATGAGCAAAATAAAAAAATGGGAAAACATTTTTTTATTTTTTTTTTATTTTTTTTAGTTCTACATGACATTTTAACTGTGTTATAATACGGTTTGCTTTTACTGCAATAAAATACACATATTTCAGACATCCAGGCATTGGGGGACAGGACCTCCCGCCTGGAAGACAAATCTGATGAAATAATCTCAGCACATAATACTCTGGCTGACGCCTACACTGAAATGAGGGACCAACTGGACCGCCTGACAGCGAAGGTAGCGGATCACGAAGACCGAGATAGGCGCAGCAATATCCGCCTCCGTGGTATTCCAGAGGAGGTTTTGCCCCAGGACCTCCAGGCCTATGCCAGGAGTCTATTCCAGCACTTAGTCCCAAACCTCACCCCACAAGACTTCCTCATTGACCGCATCCATAGGCTGCCAAAGCCGAAATCTCTACCCGCAGCGATTCCGAGAGACACGATTGCCAAACTCCATTACTTCACTACGAAAGACTGCATAATGAAAGCCTCTAGGCACACCCAAGACTTACCGGTGAAATTTGCGAATGTCCAGCTCTTCACAGACCTCTCCGCATCCACGCTGTCAAAGAGGAGAGACCTTGCTGTCATCACCAGAACCCTGCGGGGGGCGAACATCTTATACCGATGGGGATTCCCAGCCCGTTTAATTATCCGGCGCAATGGAGTGGATCGCCATATCACTACTGTGGAAGAGGGGAAGAAACTCCTTACAGAATGGAACATTCCCATTCCCCCACAACCTGACCGAGATGCCCCACTCGAACGCCGGCGACCCCCATGGAAAGTGCCGACTGAATGGAACTCAGCAGCCTCAGCTAAGTGACTCTCCCACAGCCGCACATGCTGCCTATCCCCTTAACACTAGGGCACATTAGCCCGACACTCTCCCCATGTGAAGACTTTACCCGCATACTTCCAATTGTTTGCCGTTATGTTGAGCTCTTATACCTTTTCTTGCAGTCTCTGACTTGTAGTTATATTCTCCTCCATTTTCCTACTATGCTCGGAGGCCACCAAACATTTACCATACCAGGTTTTCTCTAGATGGGAGGATGGGGGAAAAACGGATGGCAGAAGAGCCTGCTTTATGGACCTCGTGGCGGTGACGGGGCCCCGTGCACTGGGCCCCCTCATCGCTGCGATGTAAAGGGAAAGAGGCGCGGTACACAACGCGCACCTACAGGCGGCCCTATGCGTTTCCCTGCACCGAGAGGAATGTCAAATAACTGATGGAGTAACCATAAACAAGGTCTCCTAAATCCCCCCACTGCGGGACTGTATGTTCCCTCAATACTAAGGGACCGACCCACTACTGTCCCCACATGCAGACTCTATCCACTCCATTTTACTCGCCTCTCATATACAACTCCCACATGCCCTTTTCTCTCGGCTCTTCACTTTTAGTTTTTAATCTCAAAATTTTTATTCTGCCCGGTCTCTCTGCCGCACCTGAGGGCTACCAAATGTTTACCGCACAAGTCTTTTATCCTTTTTTTTCCCTTTATGTATCTATTTATTTATTTACCTATTTTTATTTTCTCTCTCAGGTACGCGGTCCCTCTTTGGGCGGTAGGGGGCCATGGGAAGTCGAAGGGGAGGTTGGGGGGGTAACCTTAACTCTTGGGCCTCGTGGCGATGGCGGGGCCCCAAGTATTGGGCCCCCCCGCCGCAGCGATGCCACAGAGAGGGGCATGGGCTACATCACGCACTTCCGGACAGCCCCACTCACCTCCCCGTACTAAAAGGTACATGGACCAACTGACTTGGCAAGACTGCCATAACACCTAACTTCCCCCACGACTAGACATCGATACTACGCCAGGCCACCTGCGCAGAGACCAGAGCCAAGGAAAACGAGGCCTAACGACAGACATAGATCTTTGACAACCCCGAGGGTCGACCACGGCGTGGTTTGCCACAACTTCCCCCCCCCCTCAGGCTCAAAGGAGCCATGTTTACACCGTCCCAGCCACATGGCTCTTGCTTTGACGGTTTCTTGTATATAGTTTTCGTTACCCTGTTATCCTACCACGAGACTCTTTCCTGGCACCCGCCCCTACTTCCCAAGCCCCTTACCCCGATGGGGTATCAACTTAGGTGCATAATACGCCACACACCACATCCGAGACTAACCGACCAGTTGGGGCATGCCACTAACCCTTATAGGTCCCATCACACAAGGTACATCAGCCAAATACCAGATATTTCCCTAACAACCGGGAAGCTCACCACCCCACTGCATTATCTTTGTACCCCAAACAATATGGAATCAAAGACACCTACGCAACAGGGGTCAAAACACAACCACAATGCCACCGATGCCCCTCTAAGACGCGACGAACAAGTGCTCCATACAGAATTACACTCAGCTGCCCACTACTACACGCACAAATGACGCTCAACATATTGTCATTAAATGTCAAAGGTTTAAATTCACCGCACAAACGACGGCTAGCACTAGCAGAGGCAAAAAACCACAACGCACATGTCGTGTTCTTCCAGGAGACGCATTTCAAATGGGGCCATCGCCCCAAACTCAGTTCCAAACTATTCCCCCACGACTATCACTCGTGCTTTAAGACAAAAAAGAGAGGAGTGTCCATACTGATAGGGAAATCGGTAGCATTTACCTTAGTCAAAAAAGTAGGGGACAAACAGGGACGATATCTCCTACTCCAGTGTCTCGTTAACAATGAGCCTTACACGTTTCTCAACATATACGGCCCGCACACGAACCAGACGGAATTTCTGGACACCGTGTTCGCCCTAGCAAACCTGTATAGATATGGGGAACTCATTATCGGTGGTGACACTAACTTCATCCTGGACAGCACACTAGACACCACCTCAACACACAAACTAACTGCAACATCCACACGCAACCTTAACAGGTCCACCGCCTCACATTGTCGCCAAATCTTAAACAACAACTTCCTCGACCCATGGAGAATCCTCCACCCTTTGGAATGGGACTACACATTTCACTCATCAGCACACAACACCTATACGAGGATAGATAGGTTCCTTATACCCTCTACGACAATACATAAAGTTATATCAACCCACATAGGCCTGATAACATGGTCAGACCATGCCCCTATAACGCTAACCATCACAGAACAGTTCCCTACCTCAGGCAAGGGATCCTGGAGACTTAACGACTCCCTACTCCTAGACCCGACACTCACAGAACAACTGAAAGCAGATATCATTTCATACTTCCACACAAATTCTACCCCAGACATAGACATAACCACCTTATGGCAAGCACACAAAGCTGTCATACGTGGACACTTAATTAGGGCGGGCAGCTACGACAAAAAGCAACGACTTAAACAATACAATGCATTAATCTCCGAGATAGCAAACCTCACACACAACAACAAGACAACGCCCACGCAAACTACACAACACCGACTCTTAAGGCTACAGTCGCAACTCAGGGAAATAGAACTAAAGAAAACGACCCAAATGCTCAAACGCTTCAAATACAACTTCTTTCAGCAAGGTAATAAAGCAGGGGCACTACTGGCAACGCGACTCAAAGCGCGCACCGCCAACTCTAGAATAGCCTACATAATAGATAAATCGAAAAGGAAACTCACGAACCCACAAGACATAGTGGATGCGTTCGCTTCCTACTATGGGGCGCTCTATAACCTTAAAGACGACCTGGACACCACACCACCCCACGCACCAAATGTCACTGATTTTTTAGCCAAAGCGAACCTCCCCAAACTGACACCGGATGACATAGCCTCCTTATCTGCACCATTCACAATAGAAGAATTAACGAAAACGATTGCACAACTGCCTAAACACAAATCACCCGGCCCCGATGGCTACACCAATCTCTACTATCAAACATTTGCATCTACCCTATCACCTCACATACTTATGCTATTTAATCACTGCTTTGAAAAAGGCTCCCTACCCCCTGAGATGCTGAGAGCTCACATTTCCACCCTCCCGAAGCCGGGGAAATCACCCACGCAATGCCCCAACTTTAGGCCCATTTCCTTTGGTAAACGGGGATGTTAAACTCTACGCCAAACTACTAGCAAATCGCCTATCCAACATTCTCCCAAAACTCACACACAATGACCAATCTGGCTTTGTGAAAACGAGACAAGGCTCAGATAATACCCGGAAAATCCTTAATATTCTAGCACACGCTCAAGCCAACCAAGGCGAGGGCCTCCTCCTAGCGTTAGATGCGGAGAAGGCCTTCGACAGACTAAACTGGGACTATATGCGAAAAGTCCTACAAACATTCGGCTTTACCCCACCAATCCTCTCTGGAATCATGGCATTATATAACGCCCCCTCAGCACAAGTGAGCAGTGCAGGTTTCTTATCTACCCCATTTACAATTTCCAACGGCACCAGGCAGGGCTGCCCCCTCTCACCACTACTGTTTGTCCTCTGCTTAGAACCGCTGGCATACATCATCAGACACCACCCTAATATCAAAGGCATGTCAATAGGCCCATGTGAATACAAACTATCTATGTTCGCAGACGACATCTTACTGACGTTACGCGACGTAACAACATCTCTACCCACTCTATTACGACTTTTAGATACATATGGTAAATTGTCGTACTATAAATTAAATCAAGCCAAAACCCAAGCCCTGCCAGTAGGCCTACCGCGAGCCACGACCATAGAGCTTTCTAGGACATATAGATTTGACTGGAGAACGGACCACATCACATACTTGGGGGTTAAAATAGCGCCCACAATGGAACACATATTTCACTATAATTCTCACGATGTGCAAATCGGAATGTACCAGATGGAAACTGGTGAAACTATCCTGGCTAGGTAGAATCAACACCATCAAAATGGTCCTAATCCCGAAGATACTGTACATATTCCGCCTACTACACATACAAGTCCCACCCTCCTTTTTTAAAACACTCCAACGGACACTATCCCAATACGTGTGGGACTTTCACAGACCCAGACTGTCACACCGAACCCTACAACAAAGTACAGCGAGAGGGGGAGTTGGTTTGCCAGATGTACACGCCTACTACAAAGCAGCTATTCTAGAGGCAGCAGTGAAACTGCATACCCATAAAGGAGTGTACCAATGGGTGGACATGGAAGTCGCCCACGCTGGTAAGACACCCTTGGTCGATCTCTTGTGGACCCCCGCGACGTATCGGCCCAAGGACAAATCCCTCTTACCGACCACTAAACTAACCATATATCACTGGGACAAGCTGCGTCAAAAACATTACGATACTCACAAATTTCACCCTCGCACGCCATTAACAGCACTAAAAGCAATATCACCTTGGCTCTCGCTACACTCATGGGTCAAACTGGGAATTACCCACATAGAACAAGTCCTGCAAGGAGGTCTCATTAAACCCTTCCCAGACCTACAAGAGGAATTCAAACTCACTAATTCCTCAGTGTTTCCATACCTGCAACTTAAAAGTGTACTTCCCACACATGTTACGCAGAGTCCACCGTGCATTGACCCAGACTTAAAGGACATAACATCATTATACGACAGGTGCTGGAAAACTCCGACCAAACCTAAGTCACTCTCCCTATGCTACCAGCTAATCCTCAGGGCTACACCCATGGCTATCCCTAACTATGTAACCCAATGGCTAGAGGAGGGCGTAGGTTCGATAGCTGACACTGAGATACTGGCATCCCCCCGAGCCCTTTCAGGCCTCACGCAGTGCTACTCTCACACAGAGGCCCATAAAAAGCTGGTATATAGATGGTACCTAACACCCCAGCGACTCCACTCAATGTACAACAATGTATCCCCACATTGCTGGAGATGCGGGGTTGCTAAGGGTACAATGCTTCACATATGGTGGACGTGTCCACGTATAAGACCCCTATGGAGGGAGGCACAAACTGTTTTGCTATCTATGGGTATTACATCACCGCCCATCGATATACATACGGGGATATTCCTATCATACCCACACTCCACCCCAAAATCTGTACGAAGTGTAATGGCCATTGTTATCCTAGCAGCGAGAAATCTGATAGCAACTCAGTGGAAACAACCCCACTGTCCCTCCCAAACCCAACTGCTAGACAAAATCCACCAATACTACACATATGAAAGCTTGTCTGCCAAGACTGTTGCTCAAAGGAAAAACTTCCAAACAGATTGGGCACCCTGGGTAGACCTAAGAGACGGAACAGTTCCGGGTACAGACACCCCACCCCACACTGACCGAACTCTTACGACAAACCCGACGAGCTCTAGAAACCACACCCCCCGCACTGGCCCCGCAATGGACTGAGGCGGATATAATCGCGGTGAAGGCATAGACCCCAGAAAGCCGCACCGCTACTACACAATCTTTAATACTCACCATTACAACAGGAAGCCGAGCGCCACATCATAATACAATATGCACCTCTCCCCTCCTTTTTTCCCTACACCTTTTCCCTTGTTATCTCCCAGTTGAAGGATCTCAATATCGGAATTTGCAACATAACCCACATGAAAAAGAGGGGTTAGCGATTAACCAGTGCAGGAGGCAGAACGGGGGCTTTGGGGGGATACGTAGAACCTCACGAAGATATTTGTAATCAATACAATAGTCTACGAACAGAGCGACCTGACAGGTTCCTAACATCATCCTCCTAATCCCTACCGTTTGGATGCCGAAGCAACACCGCATGAGACATAACCCACTAACTAATAAGACAAAATTGCAAGTTATGTGAAAATGTGATCCCTCCAACCCCTTTTTTCTTTCTGTACCCCATTTGACTTCTGAAAATAAAAATTGTCAGTTTGAAAAAAAATACACATATTTGTATTCAGCGAGGTCTCACATGTAAAACAGTACCCCCTACAGTACCCCCAGATTGGTTCCGTTGCCTTTGAGGCCGGATGGTAGCCCAGGAATAAGAATTACCCCCATGATGACATACCATTTGCAAAAGTAGACAGCCCAAGGTATTGCAAATGGTATGTCCAGTCTTTTTTAGTAGCCACTTAGTCATAAACACTGGCTAAAGTTAGTGTTAATATTTGTTTGTGTGTGAAAAATGCAAAAAACTAATTTGAATGCCAATTTTGGCCAGTGTTTGTGACTAAGTGGCTACTAAAAAAGACTGAACATACCCCATTTGAAATACCTTGGGTTGTCTACTATTGCAAATGGTATGCCATCATGGGGGTAATTTTCATTCCTGGGCTACCGTATGGTCTCAAAGGCAACATAACCAACCTGGCGAATTTCAATGTGAAAAAAATGAAACACAAGCCTTATATCTGACTCTGTAACTTTTGAAAACACCATAAAACCTGTACATGAGGGGTACTGTTATACTCGGGAGACTTTGCTGAACACAAATGTTAGTGTTTCAAAACAGTAAAATGTATCACAACAATTATATCGTCCGTGTAAGTGCCATGTGTGTGAGAAATGCAAAAAATGTCACTTTCACTGACAATATCGTCATTGTAATACATTTTACTGTTTTAAAACACTAATATTTGTGTTCAGCGGAGTCTACTGAGTAAAACAGTACCCACCATGTACAGGTTTTATAGTGTCTTGGAAAGTTACAGGGTTAAATAGAGTGCTTGCAATTCAAATTCTCTGCACTTTCTGCATGGGTTGTCAGGCATTTCAATCAAATTTTAATTAATTAAATCATATAATTATGCTAAAAGATTACTTAAATATACACGTAGAATTTTAATATATATATACATATATGTATTTAAAGTCTACGTGTACACATATGTAGTTATTTATGTAATTATATATATTTATGTGTATATATATATATTTGCGGTTATTTGTATTTTATATATAGATAGATATATACAGGGAGTGCAGAATTATTAGGCAAGTTGTATTTTTGAGGATTAATTTTATTATTGAACAACAACCATGTTCTCAATGAACCCAAAAAACTCATTAATAGTTTGTTTTTAGTTTTAGCTATGTTAGGGGGAAATCTGTGTGTGCAGGTGACTATTACTGTGCATAATTATTAGGCAACTTAACAAAAAGCAAATATATACCCATTTCAATTATTTATTATTACCAGTGAAACCAATATAACATCTCAACATTCACAAATATACATTTCTGACATTCAAAAACAAAACAAAAACAAATCAGTGACCAATATAGCCACCTTTCTTTGCAAGGACACTCAAAAGCCTGCCATCCATGGATTCTGTCAGTGTTTTGATCTGTTCACCATCAACATTGCGTGCAGCAGCAACCACAGCCTCCCAGACACTGTTCAGAGAGGTGTACTGTTTTCCCTCCTTGTAAATCTCACATTTGATGATGGACCACAGGTTCTCAATGGGGTTCAGATCAGGTGAACAAGGAGGCCATGTCATTAGATTTTCTTCTTTTATACCCTTTCTTGCCAGCCACGCTGTGGAGTACTTGGACGCGTGTGATGGAGCATTGTCCTGCATGAAAATCATGTTTTTCTTGAAGGATGCAGACTTCTTCCTGTACCACTGCTTGAAGAAGGTGTCTTCCAGGAACTGGCAGTAGGACTGGGAGTTGAGCTTGACTCCATCCTCAACCCGAAAAGGCCCCACAAGCTCATCTTTGATGATACCAGCCCAAACCAGTACTCCACCTCCACCTTGCTGGCGCCTGAGTCGGACTGGAGCTCTCTGCCCTTTACCAATCCAGCCACGGGCCCATCCATCTGGCCCATCAAGACTCACTCTCATTTCATCAGTCCATAAAACCTTAGAAAAATCAGTCTTGAGATATTTCTTGGCCCAGTCTTGACGTTTCAGCTTGTGTGTCTTGTTCAGTGGTGGTCGTCTTTCAGCCTTTCTTACCTTGGCCATGTCTCTGAGTATTGCACACCTTGTGCTTTTGGGCACTCCAGTGATGTTGCAGCTCTGAAATATGGCCAAACTGGTGGCAAGTGGCATCGTGGCAGCTGCACGCTTGACTTTTCTCAGTTCATGGGCAGTTATTTTGCGCCTTGGTTTTTCCACACGCTTCTTGCGACCCTGTTGACTATTTTGAATGAAACGCTTGATTGTTCGATGATCACGCTTCAGAAGCTTTGCAATTTTAAGAGTGCTGCATCCCTCTGCAAGATATCTCACTATTTTTGACTTTTCTGAGCCTGTCAAGTCCTTCTTTTGACCCATTTTGCCAAAGGAAAGGAAATTGCCTAATAATTATGCACACCTGATATAGGGTGTTGATGTCATTAGACCACACCCCTTCTCATTACAGAGATGCACATCACCTAATATGCTTAATTGGTAGTAGGCTTTCGAGCCTATACAGCTTGGAGTAAGACAACATGCATAAAGAGGATGATGTGGTCAAAATACTCATTTGCCTAATAATTCTGCACTCCCTGTATAGAATGTCATTCTAAGTGTATTTTGTTACCAATATATATATATTAATAACAAAATACAATTAGAATGTAATTACATATGTATATACAATTTGTTTTAATTTTTTTTTAAATATTTTATTTATTTTATTTATTATTGTAATTAAACGTGTATATATAAATATAATATATATATAGATGTATTATATATATAATATATATATCTTATATATATGTAACATAATTCTAAGTGTATTTTAATACTAATATATATATACTTA
The DNA here is from genome assembly GCA_933207985.1 of Pelobates cultripes. Classification (NCBI taxonomy): domain Eukaryota; kingdom Metazoa; phylum Chordata; class Amphibia; order Anura; family Pelobatidae; genus Pelobates; species Pelobates cultripes. The sequence continues at coordinate 246,239,490 of OW240914.1, forward strand.
TATTAACATTAAAATATATATATATATATATATATATATATATATACACACATTTATTTTATTTTAAAACATGTTTATTTATTTATTTTATTTTAGAGTGATCAAATGGCCCCAGGGGGCCTGATTTGCCAGGGGAGAGCTGCCTGGGCTGTCAGGCAGTCCTCCCGAAGAGGATCGCGGCGGAGGTGAATAGTTGGAGGCTCCTGGGGCTGCAAGCCGTTACGGCGATCTATACCGCCGCAACGGCTTTAAAGCCCATTTAAATGGGGACGGCATAGAACGTCGTAGCGGCGTTAAGGGGTTAAACGGCCTATAAATAAACATTGACCTATTTTAAAATGGGATAAGATTTACCTGAAAAACCTAGAAAAAAAGTATAAGAAAACTGAAATTTTAAAAATGATTTTAGTACCAAGCTAATTACCAACTGCTAAATCAGACAAGTCTAGGGTGGATAAGGATTCCTAAAGAAAAAAAACTAAATGTTTTGATAAAGGGGAAACTTTTAAGATTAACCATTTCATTAACACACCTAGCAAAAATGTTGTTTATTTACTACAATGTAAATGCAGCATACAGTAGTAGTAGTACATACTAGTATTGGTAAGACTAAAGGAGATTGTGTGACAGATTAATGGAACATTTCAGTGTTATAAATAGAAACAAACACAGTGTGCCTAGACCCTTGCAAAGAGTTTAATTTTAACTATTTTATCTGGATTGGGATAGAGTAATTCTACATTGAAGAGGAGGAGACATCGAAAAAACCTTGGCTAAGAAGGCTCAGAGAAAATGCAGTGTTTACATTACAGCCTACTGATAGCTTCACTAGCCACTCCTCAGATAGCTGTTAGAGATCCTTCCTGGGTAATAGCTGCCTAAAATGCATCCAAACATTCAGTATCTCCTCCCTCTGCATGCAGACACTGAACTTTCCTCATAGAGATTCATTGATTAATTTCATCTCTGTGAGGAGATGCTGATTGGCCAGGGCTGTGTTTGAATCATGCTGGCTCTGCCCCTGATCTGCCTCTTTGTCAGCCAATCCTATGGAGAAGCACTATGATTTGATCAGGCCACCACTTCTGATGATGTCAGCAGACTGCCTGTTTGTTTGTTTTTTGAGGTAAACAGCATGCAGAGTTCTGGCTTGAATACAGTAAGATTTCGCTATATTTATGGAGGCATGAGGGACACAGGGGGGCTAGATGGTGGTGTTAACATGTTTGTGTTCCTGACCCTATAGTGATCCTTTAAAACACAGACTTGGTTATTTTAGCCTTTATGGATTGATACTTTTAATGCATAATATAGATATTCTCCAATTTTCCTTTCTTTTTTTATGCTTCCATTTTTTATGTATTGTTAGCATTGTTTGTGTTTTGCTAATACTATGTTTCTGTCTTTTCAGATCTCATATTCATGATATTTTCATAGCTTTAAAAGATCATTTTTCATACATTTTATTTATTGTCTTATTGATGTATATTTTTATAAAATTGGATGTATTATTCCATGTAATTCTATATCATGGCAACTTGCTACATTGGTTGCTGTCACAGACTAACAATTACATACATTTAGTATATTTCGGACCTTTGCTTGGTTTCCACTCCTGAGTTTGTGATAAAGTATACTAATATTAACTTTAGTTGGCAATAAAGATTTGCGGTCTATTGTGGCATGGCCATAAGTCTCAAACATAAAGACTTTTGATGGATTTGAGCGTTGATTTGTATAGAATCAATAAAGTTGTTCTGCAGTTCATGCTGGAGAGGGCAACAACCCCGGGCATCACAATGTGTGATGTCATTTGGAGTCAGGGCCAAGACAATCAGGACCATGCAGGCACAGGAAGATAAAGCATTTAGATAGAAAACAGGTCCTATGGATGTCCAGAGATAGAAGGATGAAAAGTGTTGAGTTATATGAATAGTTTGTTTTTTCCCATGAGAATACTCTCATCGAAGTGGAAATAGCAAGTGGAATCCATATGCATATTGATTGGTAATTTAATTGATGTTGTATTAGTGTCTGGTGCCACCTATTAGATTTTCTTTTGCACATCAGCTTTATTTGGGTATTAGCATACTCACACTTGTTTGCCTAAAATGAGAAATGCCATTTCATTGTGTACCGTATTGGGTGTGTTTTAAAGGTGGAACTTTGAACTACGAGTAGGAAAACATATTTTGTGGTTTAAGTCTGAATTCATTGGATAATGTTGTCAGGCACTGTTTGCAGTCCTCTGATGTTTCTATGTTGCTGGTGGGTGGTTGATGGAGAATAAATTGTTTTACCTATGCAATGCTTAGCAAATTTTCCCCTAGACATACAGAGCTATAGAAATAAATATATATGCATAATGAGACATGGATTTAATAACATATTATCCTGTATATATATATATATTTGGACAGGCCCCCCATGGATGGTTTTTGTGGGTGAAAGAAGCCAAAGGGAATAGAGGTGAAGAAATAGTTAAAGGCCCACAGGTGTAATTAGTACATCTGGATATACCTCGGCTAACACTTTCACCTGTGGGACCAGAAAAGGGGACTTGTCATATATACAGGTAAATAAAGGGTTAATAAGCCTTTGCCCTAGTTAGGTCCTTCCACGTCTGCAGGGGTTAAAAGCTACATTTTTAAATCATATTTATGTCTGCAGTTTTTGCAACTGCTTCTGAAATGTTTATTTTGTGTTAACCTTGGAGATAAGACTCCAATGTAAACAAATGTCCTTTGTATTAACAGCATACATAATGTTAAATTATACTTTTTGCACTGAACGTCTATAATTGGTTGATTTTGCCTTCTGTGGTATACACCTCTAAGAAAAACTGTATTTTATATATACAATGCACACACATTAAAAACACATACTTTCTTAAACTTCAACATTAATTGCATTAATTGTTCTCTGCAGTGAATGTACAAAAATACAAAGGAAAGCAAGATGTGTTAACTGCATAAGTCCATGGCAGCTTAATTGTTACAGACCCTGTACCCTAAGAGTGGTGTAGAAGTGATCTGTTTGTTGTTGGTAGAGAGAGGGAGAGGGTTTGACACCATGCCCCACCCCTGACTGCAATGATGATGTACCAACTACTGCTACCTTCTGCCAGTGCTTCTGGTAATTTGATTAAGGCATTGTTTTTGCACACTGTATGTCCACTTCACAATAAGAACTGAAGGTATACAAATGCTTTTTCTTAGAGGTGAAACACAAGCTCACTCATTAATGCTGCTCATCAAATCTCCTACCCTTTTAGCTATTTAAATACCAGTCTTTTTCTTTGTTTTTTTCCTTTCAATCTCTGAAAAAGTGGAAGATTTCCCTCTGGCTGCATCCGCCGTGTGGCAATGCCTGCACTCCTTTTGCACGCTTGATATCCACTGCTGGCTAAGGGATAAAGGTGTGAAAAGGCTTCATCCAAGGTTGAAACAGGTTAATGGTTCATCAGTTGCCAACTTACTCATTCTCTTAATCTTATCTCCTTTCTTTTTTATTTAAATACCTATCTTTTTTCTTTTTTTTCTTTTATATTTCAGTAAAAGTGGATGATTTCCCCCTTTGACTTCACTGGTGGTGTGGCAAATCTTTGCCCAGGAGCTCAAACAGGTGAGTGTGCCATCAATTGTCAGTTTACTTTCCCTTTACACATTCTTTTCTATTTTAAATGTTCTTTTTTTCTTTAAAAAAGATAGATAAGATAGCACAACATCATAGATATTTTTACAGGCACGCACACACTCACAAAACCATACTTGCTACATCCCCTGTCTTCTAAATTTCTAGTTTCAAATATATGGGAACATCTTATATAGTTTAGAATGTAATGTGCTATATTTCATATAAAGACTTACAATTGGACTGCTGAATGCCACTTGAGAAAGATCAAAACGTCCTTCAGATTTTTTGCGAAAGTGTCCTTGAATATTTGGTCGTGCACTATGGCATCGCCTTAAAGCTTTTGTTCCTTTGTGTTTCACTGTGGACTGGTTTCCTTCATTGATATTATACAATGCAAAGTTCTGCATTCTTATTGAGTCCTCATCATCAGAATCCTCTTCTTTATATGTTTCAAGACGTTTGGCTAGAAATAATTTTTTAAAAAAATGCATTAAATCTATTAAAATAATTTTTATTAAAGTTTTATAAAATTTACAACAAATTACACAAACATTATATTAGGGGTAGGAGAGGATGTGGGAAGGGGTATCCATCCATTGTAATAACAAACAATAATGTATATGACAAAAATTGTACAATAATATAATTAAACAATAAATAATTTTTTAATATAAAAAAAAAAAGGAGAAATAGTAGGAGGAATAACTCCCGCATATAAACGGGAGAAATCCTCCCACTAATAACACAATGTAATATATATATATATATATAAAATAATCTTTATTGTAAACACCACTACCTCACAAACTCTATACACAAAGTGCAAAATCCCAATCCAAATACCAAAAAAGGGAAGAGATATACAAACTAGTCTCGGCTATCAGTAACTGCTAGATTGATCTGTAACAATATGAGTGTAGCAAACTCAAATTGTTACATTGATGTAATATGTGACCTCCTGGTCAGAGTTTATATTTTTTATTCTCTGCTCGGTAGTATTGTTTATGTTTAATTTTTTAATATAAACTATAGACGTTTTACATTTCTTCTTCCCATTTATCCCAAATATATTTTAGTTTTGCAAAAGAATACGTATTGCTCCTATGTGATAGTTTGTGTGCTTTGTTATCTAGTATCAAGTTCAGAACTTCTCTAAGTGATGGTGTGTTTGCAGACTTCCAATACCTCTGTAAGCATGAAGTAGCAGCAATTAGGATGTGGCCTATTATTATTCTATCAGTTCTATTAACGGACTCAGGGGATTTTTTGAATAATGCAAGCTCTGAAGTTAAAATACCAATAGTTCTATCCACTTTAACAATAAAATTGTGAATCATTTACCAGTATCTTGCTATTTTGGGACAACACCACTATACATGAGACATATTTCCCAAACCCCCACAGTCCCTCCAACACTGGTCAGAATAAATGTTATTCATATTGTGCAATCTAGACGGAGTCAGGTACCATCGATACAAAATTTTGTAGTGTTTTTCGAAATGGTCAGTGCAACGAGAAATTCCTTTTAATGCCTTAGAAAAACTGAACCATTCCTCAAGCTCATATTGTGTACCCAGCTCCCAGGATACCATATGTTTCAATTTAACTATGGGTTTGGTTTTGTATAGTGAATAACACATAGATATTACGCACTTTCTGTTTGGATCATATAAGAATATTTTTTCTAGTGGTGTTATCGCTAGTGATTTATAATTTTTGTCAGTTTCCGGTACGTTATATAATTCTTTCAATTTTCCAATGATCAACATACAATCATTCGTCAATCCATAAGTTTTAATTTTTCAAATGAAAGGATGGCATCCCATGAAAAAAGCTATGTTTGTTATAGCGTATTCTTTCAATTAATCTAGATTCAAAAAAGGTATATGATCTTTCAACAATTCCATTGGCATCGGTCTATACACTCTCACAGTGTGGTTATTATTTTTAAAAACGATATCCCAGGCCTTAAGAGTGGTTTTTGTTGATGAAAATAATTTAGTTACTCCAGGCCTTTTTTTAGGACACAACCAAGGTAATCCCGTTAAGTCTAAATGGGAGAATTTTTGACTCTTCTATTTCCATCCATCTTGGTTTATTAAATTGAATATTAAAACTCATGACCGCTGCAGAATTAGTGGCAAAATAATATTTGCGGATATCCAGTACACCGATACCGCCATTAGATTTGTGGTGCTCCAGGGAAGTATGTTTTATCCTGCCAGGTTTGTTCCTCCAAATACATTTTAACATTACTGAATGCATTTTATTGAAAAAAAGATAATGGAATAGATAGAGGTATGGTCCTAAAAATATTCAAGATTTTTGGAAGAATTGTCATTTTAATAGATGTGATGCTTCCCAGCCATGAGAATTCCATCCCACAGCATCTCTCCATCTCTATTTGTAGGTCCAGCAATGCTTTCCTCAAATTATAAATCTGCATATACTACTTTTTTGCACAAATTAATGCCTAGGTATTCTAGATATTAATTTCGCCAATCGAAAAATGGAATTCTCTTAAGGGTGGTTATTTCTGAATGATTTATGTGGAATGGGAGGGCCTGAGTTTTGGACTTGTTTAATTTATAGTATGATACTTCTCTGAACCGAAGTGAAATATCTTTAAGGTATTTTAAGGATTTTTTTGGATTTTTAAGTGCCAAGATTAAGCCAATTTTGTGAGCAGATCTTTTAATGTTTATTCCTTCAATTTCTAGGGTCATTCTAATCAATTCAGCCAAGGGTTCCATAGCTAATACAAATAATATTGGAGATAAAGGGCAACCCTGCCTCGTCCCATTAGTGAGAGAAAAAGTTTGAGATTTAAAATCAGAAGCTGAGACATGGGCTCTAGGGGCACTGTATAGCACCTTTTATTACAAAGGATAATGGGATAATAAATCTGCTTAATGTTATCCATAAGTAGCCCCAGTGTATTCTGTTGAACGCCTTCTCTGCATCCAATGAAAGAAGCAAAGAAGGCATTTTGGTTAAATTAATGTGCTGAATCAAATTAATAAATCTCCTAGTTCCATCACATGCCTGTCTTCCCTGTACAAAACCCACTTGATCATTATTAATTAATAAGGGGATTAATATAGCTAACCTGTTTGCTAGAACTTTAGAGTAAATTTTCGAGTCATTATTTATCAGAGAAATGGGCCTAAAATTAGGACACCTATCAGGAGTTTTCCACGGCTTTGGCAAGGTGACTATTTCTGTGCACAAGGACTCCTCAGGCATCTTCACCCCGGACTTATAGGAGTTGAACAATTTTGTCTTATGGGGAATTAAGATTTCTGAAAAGGTTTTATAATATAAAATGGTGAACCAATCAGGACCAGGGGCCTTTCCAAATGGCTTAAGTTTGATTGCCTCAGCTATCTCTTCAGTTGATATATCACACTCTAAGCTTTTTGAATTATGTGGAGACAACCAAGGCAACGACACTTTATCTAAATTTATTAATTGTCACTTCAGAAGGTGGGGAAAGTTCTGAATCTAATTTTAGATTATAAAGTTTGCTGTAATATTCCATAAATAGATCACTAATTTTGGTTAAATTAAATATTTTTTGTCCCTGGTCGTTTCATAAATATGCTATTTTTGACTGGGCCTTCGCATGTCGGAGTGTAGAGGCCAGAAGAGTTGAGGACCTGTTGCCTTTTAAATAAAATGTTTTCTAAAGGCGTCCCGCCATGAGAGATGTGCGTTCTAAATACATTTTCTGTATTTTTTACTTGATATCTCCTATCATTGCTGATAGGGAAGTCGATGGGCTTAATTTGTTTGCCTGATTCAGATTGTATAGCTCTTTTTCCATTGTTCTAAGATTGTTATTATTCATTCTCTTCAGGTGAGACACTCTAGAAATAAAATGACCTCACAATACAGCCTTGTGCGCATTCCAAGACACCTCACCAGGAATGAAATTAGAGTTGCAGCAATGCTCAATTTCAGAATTTTGAAGCTGAAAGTATCAATTGTGGAACATTATTGTCCCCTTGGCCCAGGAGCCTCTCTAGAAGGTGGCCATTCAAGATGGTGGCCAAGACACGCCCCGAATCAAAATCATTTCTGAATGTGTAAACATTTCCTTTTTTTAATTATGCTTTGCAATAAAATGTTGCAAGTACAGTTATTTGATATTGAGACAGTGGTATTGTTAGAGGGGCCTACCCAGGCTAGATCCCACTTAGGTTCCCGAAAAAGCCCCAGGTGTGATTTTGCCACTGTTCCACTGACTGCCCTGAGTCTCTTGTTCTGCAGTTGGCCAGGTAGGGAGAATTATTTGATGTTCTGGTGCTCTACAGTCATGCTGGAAATTGTGATGACAGGTGGACTGACCATAGTGGGCAAAACATTCAAAAGACAAGGCCAGATTTTTTAAACGGGCAAAAGAAATCTATAGCAATCTTTTTTTAAAAATCCTTCTTATAAGGTAAAAACTACATTAGATTTAAAAAAGTTGTATAAAACCAAAGTATACCATAAACATATTAAAGTACTCCGCCTGAAAAATAAAACATTCCCAGCAACATTACTAGCAAAATATTTTTGCCTGTACAAAACCATTATGGTTTGAGTAATAGTCTTTAAAGGGACACTACAGTCACCAGAACACCAATAGCTTAATGTAGTTGTCCTGATGTCTATAGCCTGTCCCTGCAGGCAATTTCATGTAAACACTGTCTTTAAAAGAAAAGGCAGTGCTTATATTACTGCCTATTGACACCTCTAGTGGCAGTCACTCATACAGCCACTCAACGTGCTTTTTCGTCAGTGCTGCACAATATGTCCACGTTTTGCATGAAGGCACTTAACAGTCCTTATAGAGATGTAATGCACGTCAATGAGGTGATACTGACTGACGCAGTGCAGCGTTTTGGCGCAATTGCGTGATAGCCTCCCAATGCTTTCCTATAGGAAATCATTAAATTGACAGAGATCATCAAGTTTGAAGATCTTAGCCGAGAGTGGAGCCAGCTGCGAGAAGACCCACACAGCACTGGAATAAAGGTGGATAAACTAATCTTTTACCTTGCTGACATGGGGGCTGGTCACCTAAATAGCACATTTAGATACAAGTGCAAAAGAAAACAAAAACGTGTCCCCACTGTTAATAAATGATTGTGCATATCATAACAGTTATGTGCATATCATAACAGTTATGTGTAAAATAATGCATAAAAGAAATACACACTCTAAGGTTTGTTTTGTTTTATAAATCTTTTGAAGCTTAGGAAATAAAGGGACACTATGGGCATGCAGACCACTTAATCTCATGAAATTGTCTGGATGCAGCACCCCTGTCATTTTAGCCCTGCAATTTGAAATACTGCTATCTAATAGATACAGCAATCTTTTCATTGCAGGGCCACATACACCTCTAGTTGCTGCCTTCCTGACAGTCATTAGAGGTGCTTCCACTGGAAGAATTGAGTCAAACACAGTTCTCACACGTAACCTCCTCTTAATGCTTCTCAAAGAGAGTATCCAATTGGAGGAGTGCCACTGTTCCTCACCATCAATGTTTCTCTATGAGAAGTACTGGTTTCGACAAGAAGATGGAGAAGCAATGCCTCCTGAATAGTGATGTCCCGAACGGTTCGCCGAACGGTTCGCCAAACGGTGAACATAAACATAAACTTTGACCCTGTACCTCAGAGTCAGCAGACACATTCCGGCCAATCAGCAGCAGACCCTCACTCCCAGACCCTCCCACCTCCTGGACAGCATCCATTTTACATTCATTGTGAAGCTGCATTCTTAGTGAGCTGTCCAGGAGGTGGGAGGGTCTGGGAGGGAGGGTCTGCTGCTGATTGGCCGGAATGTGTCTGCTGACTGTGAGGTACAGGGTCAAAGTTTATGTTTATGTTCGCCGTTCGTGGCGAACCGTTCGGGACATCACTACTCCTGAATGAGGTGAATGGCTGCACTAAGTGATTCCCAGAGCTGTAAAAAAAAAAAAGTAAATTAAAAATCTTTTTCCCATGTGGCAAACCATGCCACTAAGATACTGACTTTTCTATGCGAATGAACACTGGGATTATAATGGCCGTATGTGTGTAAAGGCAGGAACCATCAGAGACTCGGTTCACGAATGGACTGCACTATTGTTTATGTGAACGCTCTTAAATTACGAGGGACCACCCCGGTGTGGTCGTGTGCCTCTTATTAGCAAAAGCAACAATGTTGCAAAGCGTGCTGATTGTGAGTTCGTGTGCGGCAGCCATTTCGCCTACCAAACACGTGGCGGCGGCCATCTTCCGCACGAACAGCGGTACTTGGTCGTCGAACGCCTGGAACTCAAATCGGGCTTTCGACTAACCAAGTACTGCTAAGACCTCCAGCTCAAAAGGCACGAACCAACCATGCGAACACCCCAGCATTCGGTATGTGGAATCCCACGAACGAGGGGATTCATTCAAACGCTAAATGAAGCCTGGATGCCATAGACTTTCAGGACTTTTGATTAACAAGAAGAGACCGACCGCAGGGCCAGAATTCATGGAACTATTTTCAGCTACTGTGCCCGTGCGGTCGGTCAAATCTTTCGCCTGCCATAACTCCCGAACCCCTGGTCCGATCTGGGTGAATTTTGATGTTGCTCATCCAGATCAGGGCTACCAGGGGACCCCTTATTCAACCGTGTACCCCCTGTATTTAGGGGACATCCACAAATTGGGGAAAACTGTGTGCATATTAATGATGTTAACTGTTAATCTAAGGGGAGGGGATGTAGAGGAGGTGACCACTGTGTGATTGGTTACTGTAGTAATTATGAAAGTTACCTCCCTTGCATGGGAAAAATGCATAAAAGCAGACCTGTGAATAAAGACCTCAGTTGACTCCCAGACTATGTGTCGTCTAGTCCTTGGGGAGGTGGATTATGCTGTGTTCCTGTGATTTTGTATGCTGAATCTTTCTTCCCAGCAGAGAGCTATTGGATTAACCCCTGCTACTCCTCTACAATTGGTGGCAAGCGACGGGATTCAAACCACACAGCAGACCGTTGTTCGGCAGATTGAGCCATTCGTGGAAATCCTTATTCATATGGAACCGAAGGGAGAGGGTATGTGAATATACCCGAACGGACAGTGAATGGGGACAGATTATACACGCTTGAAACGGGCTACACTAAAAGAACTATTGGAAGCAAGGGAATTATTGCCAGCAATAAAGCCAAAGCCATCCTTATTGCCGAACTCATGGAGGGAGGGAGAGCAGCTGCTGCAGCACCTCCTATGGAAATCGCACAGACGGAGTTTGAAAGAGAACTCAAAAGCAGGCTGGCGTTTTTCCCAGGAACACCCCCCATAGAAACAGTGGAGAGAATAATGGCAGATGTCCATGAATATTTAATGGCAAAGCAGCAAGCAGACCAGAGGTCCAGAGAGGGGTCCCAACCCCACCCCGCATAATACCAGGGACGCCTAAAATTCCTTACCATGCTTTTAAAAACTATGTGGAAACGGAGGACATCGATGGCTACTTGCATGACTTCGAGAGACTATGCCAATTGCATGATATTAGCACTACTGACCAGGTACCCCTGCTGGTGGGCAAACTAGCCGGCCGGGCAGCTGAAGCCTACCGCACGATGCCAGACAAGGACAGCAGGGACTACCAGAAAGTGAAGCAGGCCATTCTAATTAGGTATGCCAAAACCCCAGAGGCATACCGGCAGTGGTTCAGAGAAAGTCGAAAAACAGATAGAGACTCCCACATGGAGTGGGCACACTGCTTAACCAGGGCCGGCAAGGGATGGGTCCAAGCGGCACAAGCAACGACAGTAGAGGATATGCTGCAATTGCTTTTACTGGAACAATTTTTCAGGGGTTAACCCCGGACTTACAAAACTGGCTGAGAGATCGGAAACCACGCACCCTAACCGACGCAGCCAGATTGGCGGACGAGTATCAAGATGCCAGAAGGGCGCAGCAGGCACAGTCACGGCCCACCCGTGGGGTTGCCACCCAACCACACTACCACCACCCAAACACTTCGTCCCGGTGGTGGGAACTACCAACCCGCACCCAGGTATAGAAATAACAGGTCCTTTATCCGGTGCCACATGTGCAACCAACAGGGCCACATGCAGCGAGATTGTCCCAGGAACAAGAACCCCTTATGAAAGTCTGGAATAGTCCAACCAATTTCTCTGCTAACCGGGCAGCCGTACACTGCTACCAGAGTGAGTCCTGACAACCACCCTTCTCGACTGGATCCACTGAGGAACCTCTGGGTACCCTACACGAAGTCAACCCAGTACAGGCAGCTTCAGACAACCGACAAGGACATCGACAAGGGGTAAACGTAGAGGGAAAACGCCTCCAGGGTCTGCGCGACTCTGGGGCCACCATAACTTTGGTTCGTAACCACTTGGTCCCAAAGAACCAGCTCACTGGAGAATACGTGGCAGTCCGTGTGGCAGGGGGAGCCATTTACAAAATTCCCACTGCCAGGGTACATTTGGATTGGGGAGCGGGGTCAGGGAACGTGGAATTGGGCCTCATGCAGGATTTACCGGCCGATGTCATCTTGGGTAACGACTTGGGGGAGCTGACCTCAGCTTTTGTTTCTCAACACCCAGCGCAGGAAGCACTACCCGTTGTAACCCGGCAGCAGGCTCGCACCACCGCATCCTCCGAACACTCTGAGGCTCAGGTAAGCAACAGTCCCACACCCCCTTTCGTCCCATGGGCTCCCCCCTTAGAATTTGGTACTGAGGTAGCCACCGACCCGTCCTTACAAGTATAACGAGATAGGATTACACAGAATCAGGCGGGGTTGGAGGGGGAGAGATATGCTTGGGAGAAAGGATTACTGTATAGGTATGCAGAGAAGGTGGTAGCAGGATCAGTACCCATGACCATCACAAAATTAGTTGTCCCTAAAAAGTACAGGCAGGAACTATTACGTATTGCCCACGATATCCCTTTGTCAAGACATCTAGGCATCAGTAGGACGAAGCATCGTTTGACCCAAAACTTCTTTTGGCCAGGGGTCTCCAAAGATATCCGTCAGTATTGCCAAACTTGTGATACATGTCAGAGAGTAGGAAAGAGAGGGGACAGGTACAAGGCAAAAATGCATTCCCTTCCCATAATAGATGAGCCATTCAGTAGGGTGGCGGTAGATATAATCGGACCCCTAGCAAAACCCAGCCCTTCCGGGAAAAAGTATATTTTAACGGTGGTAGACTACGCTACTAGGTACCCCAAGGCAGTAGCCCTAACTAATATCCATGCTGAGACCATAGTGGACACCCTGATCTGAATATTCTCCCGAATGGGGTTTCCCAAGGAGATTATCTCGGATTGGGGTACCCAATTCACAGCAGAAGTTACCCACCAGTTGTGGAGAGCATGTGGGTTGAAGCCTATCGTAAACTCAGCTTACCACCCCCAGTCCAATGGGCACTGTGAACGCTTTAACGGAACCCTAAAACAAATGCTCCGTACGTTCATGGATACTCAGAAGGACTGGGAACGGTTTCTTCCCCATCTGCTCTTCGCCTACAGGGAGGTACCTCAGTAGTCCACAGGGTTCTCCCCGTTCAAATTACTATTCGGAAGGAGAGTACGGGGCCCTTTGGACCTCATTAGGGAACACTGGGAGGGAACAGTCACCAGTAATGGTACCCCTATCGTCCCATATGTGCTAGAGTTCAGTGAACACTTGGAGACCTTAATCCAGACAGTACGATCCAATCTCCAGGCCGCCCAACAACGACAGCGCAGGTGGTACGATAGGGGGGCCAGGGACCGCAGTTTTCAAGTTCATCCAGAATGACAAACTGCAGGCCTCCTGGCAGGGTCCCTATAAGGTGGTGGAACAAGTGTGTGACACCACATATATAATTGGCCCATGTACTGGAGCAGGCGGTAAACGCATGCTCCATGTCAATATGCTAAAACCCTATCACGAACGGGCCGAAGAAGTAAATGCCATCTGTGCCTCGGCCGCCGAGGACCCCGACAATTTACCTCTACCGGACCTACTAGAAAAAGGGGGGCCAGAAGCAGAATTAGGGGAAGTACAGCTGGGAGATAGGCTGAGTCCTAGAGAATGGGCCCAGATACTAGAGCTAATTAGAGAGAAAGGAGATACCTTTTCCAATCAGCCCGGATATACCCCGCTAGCCACCCACAGGGTGGAAACCCCAGGGCAACACCCTCTTCGTCAAACCCCCTACCGCATACCAGAGTGCGTAAGAGAACATATGCGGAAGGAGATTGACGAAATGCTGCAGCTAGGAGTGATAGAACACTCGGATAGCCCATGGGCATCTCCGGTAGTACTAGTGCCGAAGCGGGACGGAACCACCCGCTTCTGCGTAGACTACCGGAAGCTTAATGATAAGACGATCTCAGATGCCTACCCTATGCCCCGAATCGACGAGCTCATAGATAAAATGGCCAGGGGCCAGTACCTCACAACCATAGACTTGTGCAAGGGGTACTGGCAGATACCACTAGCCGAGGATGCCATCCCAAAGTCCGCATTCGTCACCCCATTTGGGCTATACCAATTTAAGGTAATGCCCTTCGGGATGAAGAATGCTCCGGCTGGTGGATCGGTTACTGGACGGATCCCAGGAGTATGCTTGCGCCTACTTAAATGATATAGCGATATTTAGCAACTCCTGAGCCGAGCATTTAACCCATATAGGAGCCATCCTCGATCGCATCAGGGAGGCAGGCCTAACTTTGAAACCCCGCAAATGCCATGTAGGGATGGCTGAAGTACAATACTTAGGGCACCGGGTAGGAAGTGGGCAGCAGAAACCTGAACCTGCCAAGATAGAGGCCGTAGCCAAGTGGCCGAGCCCCCGCACTAAAACCCAGGTCCTAGCTTTTCTAGGGACCGCCGGATATTACCGGAAATTTGTGCCCAATTATAGTGCCATAGCCAAGCCCCTTACAGACCTTACCAAGAAGAACCTGCCCAAGATAGTTACCTGGAGTTCCAAGAACTGAAAACTGCCCTAATTCATGCACCTGTACTTGCCGCTCCCGATCCAACTAAACGCTTTCTCGTTCATACAGACGCTTCTATGTTTGGATTGGGAGCAGTGCTGAGCCAGGTTGGGGCCGATGGCGGTGAACACCCGGTCGCTTACTTGAGCCAAAACTATTGCCCAGGGAAGTAAGCTATGCCGCCATCGAGAAAGAATGCCTGACGGTGGTGTGGGCCCTCAAGAAGCTGCAGCCCTATTTATATGAACAACAATTTGCCTTGCTCACAGATCCCAACCCGTTGGTGTGGCTAAACCGGGTGTCAGGGGACAACGCTAGACTGTTACGCTGGAGCTTGGCACTACAGCCAATTTCACCATCCAGTATCGCCCGGGGAAGCAAAATGGTAACGCCGACGGGTTGTCACGACAGACCGAGTTGGAAAAATGATCTGTGAGCACTCCTCCGGACATCCCCAAGCCGATCCGTTGGGATCAGACTGTGTATGCCGGCTTGGTTGTGGGGGAGCATTGTGGCAAACCATGCCACTAAGATACTGACTTTTCTATGCGAATGAACGCTGGGATTATAATGGCCGTATGTGTGTAAAGGCAGGAATCATCAGAGACTCGGTTCACGAATGGACTGCACTATTGTTTATGTGAACTATCTTAAACTACCAAACGAGGGACCACCCCGGTGTGGTCGTGTGCCTCTTATTAGCAAAAGCAACAATGTTGCAAAGCGTGCTGATTGCGAGTTTGTGTGCGGCCGCCATTTCGCCTACCAAACACGTGGCGGCGGCCATCTTCCGCACGAACAGCGGTACTTGGTCGTCGAACACCTGGAACTCAAATCGGGCATTCGACTAACCAAGTACCGCTAAGACCTCCAGCACGCTCAAAAGGCACAAACCAACCACGTGAACACCCCAGCATTCGGTATGTGGAATCCCACGAACGAGGGGATTGATCCAAACGCTAAATGAAGCCTGGATGCCATAGACTTTCGGGACTTTTGATTCACAAGAAGAGACTGACCCGTGCCCGTGCGGTCGGTCAAATCTTTCGCCTGCCATAACTCCCGAACCCCTGGTCCGATCTGGGTGAATTTTGAGTATGTTGCTCACCCAGATCAGGGCTACCAGGGGACCCCTTATTCAACTGTGTACCCCCTGTATTTAGGGGACATCCACAAATTGGGGAAAACTGTGTGCATATTAATGATGTTAACTGTTAATCTAAGGGGAGGGGATGTAGGGGAGGTGACCACTGTGTGATTGGTTACTGTAGTAATTATGAAAGTTACCTCCCTTGCATGGGAAAAATGCATAAAAGCAGACCTGTGAATAAAGACCTCAGTTGACTCCCTGACTATGTGTCGTCTAGTCCTTGGGGAGGTGGATTATGCTGTGTTCCTGTGATTTTGTATGCTGAATCTTTCTTCCAAGCGGAGAGCTATTGGATTAACCCCTGCTACTCCGCTACATCCCATTTTTTCCAAATTTAGTTTGGGAGGAGCAGAAACTAAATAGAGAAGAGAAACACTATAGGGTTAGGAATACTTGTTGTATTCCTAACGCTGTACCGTTCCTTTAAGTACATAGGGTTAATGCATAAGGCATAAGGCTGATTTACTAGATTGGTGATGAAAATATTAAATCATTTTAAAAGTTGATAAAAAAAAACTATTAAATAATTAGAAGGAAAAAAAAAATCCAAAATATTAAATTGAAGCCTAAATGAGTTATCTGTGGAAGTCAATAAAAAATCATGGAATTTACTATCACAGCTCACAGGCCAAACAGGCCCTAATCTGCTTGGCCAGGGATTAAACATCAAACATTAAGGGCCTGTTGGACACCCTCTGTGTACACACACACACACACACACAGACTGCTGAATACACACACACACACACACAGACTGCTGAATACACCCACACAGACTGCTGCATACACACACACAGACTGCTGAATACACACACAAAGACTGCTGAGTACACACAGACTGCTGAATACACACAGTCTGCTGAATACACATACAGGCTGCTGAATACACACACAGACTGCTGAATACACACACACACACACACAGACTGCTGAATACATACACTGCTGAATACACACACACAGTCTGCTGAATACATACACTGCTTAGTATAAACACACACAGACTGCTGAGTATACACACTCACAGACTGCTGAGTACATACACACAATCTGCTGAATACATACACATGCACACACACAGACTGCTGAATACACACACACTGCTGAGTACACACACTCACAGACTGCTGAGTACACACACACAGAGACTGCTGAATATACACACACAGACTGCTGAATACACACACACAGACTGCTGAGTACACACAGTCTGCTGAATACATACACATACAGACTGCTGAATACACACATGCATACTGCATTGAGGGTTGTAGTGTATGTGTTTGTGTGTAAGGGTGTGGAGTGCTGTGTGTGTGTCTGAGGGGTGCTGTGTGTGTGTGGGGGGGTACTGTGTGTGGGGGTGCTGTATGTGTGGTGGGTAGTGTTATGGACAGATGAATTAAAATACAATGGCTATTTACTAATGTCTATTTATTCTGTGTTCACTATGTTAAAACTGGCTTCTAGAGTAAATATTCCCTTCCCCCCTACAAAGTGTTCAGTTGCTGTTTCCTATGTAAATTCTTCATCCTGCTAAGCATCCCCCTTCCCATCAAGCAAACCTTGTGTAAGCAAAATTCCTGTGTTAACAGCTTCCTTTACGAACTCCTCCCCCACTTCCTTTGTGCCAGTTAACAGCTATATGCCACGTGTAACAAAATGGAGAATCACTGTTAAAGTAACTGAAAGAAACTACTCACTCCCCCTTCCATCGTGTATCCAATATAGGCGGGAGAAGTCTGTAATGATGACACTACATCCTGTAAGGGGGGGGTTTAGACAAGAGCCCTTAGACTGTTAACCAATTGTAGAATGTATACTGTATGTTTAAACTGTGACGTATTTTTGCTTTAAGAAGGAGCCCCCACTCCGGGGAATAAAGCATTCCTTGGTTTTTCACTGATCAGAAACGTTGTCTCCAGTGTGAATTACTTCGAGGGAAAGCGTGCACGCATTAATCAATCAATTTGGAAGGTGTAGATAGACAAATTATCAAAGTTTTCTTTGATCCAAAACAGGTAGGGGTGCTGTGTGTGTGGGGGGTAGGGGTGATGTGCTGTGTGGGGTAGGGGTGATGTGCTGTGTGGGGGTAGGGGTGTGCTGTGCTGTGTGGGGGGCTGCTGTGGGGGTAGGGGGTAGGGGGTGCTGTGCTTGGGGTAGGGGTGCTGTGGGGGTAGGGGTTGTGTGGGGTAGGGCTGTGCTTGGGGGTAGGGGTGCTGTGGGGGTAGGGTGGCTGTGGAGGGAGGGGTGCTGTGTAAGAGTGGTGCTCTGGGGGGCACGGTGCTCTGGGGGTAGGGGGTAGGGGTTCTGTGGTAGGGGTTCTGTGGTAGGTGTGCTGGGGAGGGGTGCTCTGGGGGTAGGGGTGCTGTGGGGGGTAGGGGTGTGCTCTGGGGGTAGGGGTTCTGTGGGGGGTAGGGGTGTTGTTGGCTGCAGGGGGTGCTGTTGGGGAGGGGTGCTGTGTCGGGGGGTAGGGGTGCTGTGTCGGGGGGTAGGGTGCTGTGCTGTGTGGGGTAGGGGTAAAGATACATTTAAAAAAAGTTATATTAATTCTGTATCCCCTCTCCCTTCCTCTTACCTTTGGTGAAGGAGGGGGGACAAAGCCATCCCTGGTGGTCTGGTGGTGGTAAGTATTTTAGGAAGCATCCTCTGTGTGGAGTGTTGCCATGGTGCTGTGTGGAGTGTTGCCATGGTAATGCGCGGCAACGCTCCACACAGCTTGCTCGCAGGAGGATAAGAGAGCTGCTTCCTAGAGCCCTCCCCCTGCCTCCCGACCCGGAAGCAGAGTAGGCGCCTGCCGTTTCGGGCAGACAGGTGCCTACTCTGCAGACAGCCAGCGGCCCCCTCTCCCGGCGACCCATGGCCGCGTGCCAACAGAGAGGGCCTGGCGTGCCACCTGTGCAATTAAACTCTTTAGAGCTGTGTATCAGCTCTTATAGCCTGTTGTAAAAGGTATAATCCCCACTTGAGGATATGAGGGAGCTTCTCTTCTTATAATTGGTATATTTAACAGCATATGAGATGGAAGTAAACACAAAATTCCTCTTTATTGTACATTGCTAGTAATAGTAGATGGTAATTATAATATAAGTATAATGCACACATGTATATTTCAGTAGACTGTGGCTCCACTGTAATAGTGTGGAGTGGTACAATCCCCATTCTAGGATATTTTATAAAACAAATACAAAAACATATATTGTGCACACTAGGGGCAGTCAACCTGGTCCCTATTGCTGACTGCAGTTTGGGATTTCAGGTGGGTGGTGGTGGGTTCTGCCGAAAATGTCCAGTGTGCCTCAATGGCTTTCATCTCCCCTTGCGGCCCATGCAGAGGTAGCCTTGCTGTAAAGCCTCTCAGGCTGGTGAGGAAATAACTCACCAGCCCACTGGCACTTAGTTCCAGCAGAGGGACGGAAGGACCTGGGAGGTGCTGTGTTCCTCCCGCGAGCAGGCTGCTCAGAGCATTGCTGCATATTACCATGGCAACACTTCATTACTGTGCTCGCAGGAGGACTGGAGAGTCAGCCTGCAGCCGGAGGAGCTGCAGGGTAAAGTGAAAATGCCACCACTGGACCACCAGGGCCTGCAGTCTTATGTCTATACAAGATATACAAGGTAAGAAGAAGGGAGAGGTTACGATAGATTTTCACATCTCACTCACCTACACAAAGCATAGATCCTATGCACCCTTCACACACAAACACACACTACACCTCTTACACACACTACACCCCTCCCACGCACACACTGCTCCCCTCACACACACTAAACCCCTCACACACACACACTCCCCCCTGACACACTTACACAGCCTGCCCCCCTCACACACACACACACACAGACTGCTTCATCACATTAATTGCCTCCTCACACACACACAGATGCTCCCCTCACACATGCACTGCCCTTTTGCACATGCACTACTCCCTTCACACTCACACACACTACACCCCTTATACACACTATACCCCTCACAAAAACACTGACTGCCCCCCTCACACACACTGACCCCTCACACACACACACACACAACCAAGTGAAATTAAATTGCCTTCTTGTAACAGGGATAGATTTGGGTTTGGTTTTTTAAAGCTGCAGTGTTCCAAAAAGAGCCAGTGCAAGGATTTTTGGCTAGACAGGCAAAGATGCATTTTGCCACCCCCCTTTAAAAAATGCATCTTCACCTGTGTGTCTTGTAACCCCCCTTTTGATTTTCTTACCACCTTTAGTGTATTTTATCCCCCCTTATACCCTTAAGGACCAAACGTCTGGAATAAAAGGGAATCATGACATGTCACACATGTCATGTGTCCTTAAGGGGTTAATATGTCTTATACCATCTTGTGTGTCTCTTATACGCCCCCTTGTGTATTTCTTCCCCAGTCCCTTTGTGTGTCTCCCCCCCCCATTCTTTTTGCATGTCTCTTTCATCCACCGAGCACTTTTCTTCCCTCAGCGCACTGGTGGGGGGGGGGACATAGGGCTGAGGGGGGGGGCATGGGCTGAGCAAGGGGACAGAGGCTGAGGAAGGGGGACAGGGACTGAGCAAGGGGACAGGGGCTGAGTAAAGGGACAGGGGCTGAGTAAAAGGACAGGGGCCGAGGAAAGGGACAAGGCTGAAGAAAAGGACGGGGCTGAGAAGGTAGACAGGGGCTGAGGAGGGGGGCAGTGGCTGAGGAAGGGGGACCGGGGCTGAGGAAGGGTGACAGGGGCTGAGGAAGGGGGACAGGAGCTGAGCAAGGGGGATAGGAGCTGAGCAAGGGGACAGGGGCTGAGTGGGAAACAGGGGCTGAGTAGGAGGACAGGGGCTGAGGAAAGGGACAGGGGCTGAATAGAGGGGCAGGGGATTTGGGTTTGGTTCTTTAAAGCTGTAGTGCTCCAAATTAAATGATCTTCTTGTTGCAGGGATGGATTTGGGTTTGGATCTTTAAAGCTGCAGTGTTTCAAATTAAATGACCTTATTGTTGCAGGGATAGATTTGGGGTTGGTTATTTAAAGCTGCAGTGTTCCAAATTAAATGGCCTTCTTGTTGCAGGGGTGGATTTGGGTTTGGTTCTTTAAAGCTGCAGTGTTCCAAATTAAACTTTTACCACTATTACTAACTGTGACGGGACACCCAATCGACGTCTTGCTAACAGCCTTCCCTAGCCATTGAGGTATAGTGGACATGACTGGGAAATCTTATTCAGCCTGCTGGAACTCTGTGCCGGATCGCTTTTAGGACACAATGTGCACCCTAGGAAGACCTTTCTGGGGATGTATGGCATGTGGGGGTTCCTATGTTTTATATGTGTTTTTGATGTTTTATATTTTTATGCTTAGTCTTGCTGACACAAGAGATTCGTGGGCAGGTTGTGGGAGTGTTCTGGGCGTGGTTTCCTGTACCCTTGCTGTGTATATAAATGGGTCATCTGGCCATAATAAAACCAGTCTTCTTCACCCTTCACTAAGTCTCGACTAGTGTTTGGGTGATACCGTGATAACCTGTGCAAGAAGTTATAGTCACTCTGGAGCTGATCACAACTGGAAAGGGCGACCTAGGCGGTAATGCTCAGGCCCATACAAAGCTCTAAAGAGTGTAAGCACCTTTACCAAATTTAGATAACTCTATTATCTAAACGTATCACGCTTTTGATTTATTTTTTTATTTTCCATATCCTCTCTGACATTCCAAGGTTTAACACCCATCCTTCTTGCATGTTATTTACATTTGTGGACAGATATAGACTCCTGGTGAGGTTGTGTTGCTGCCCACAAATTCTTCTTCCATCAAACTGTAGAAGCGCTTACCCATCTGTCTGTTTTAATAATTTATTAATGTTAGAGAAATCCAACTGTTTTTCTTAATGTGAAAGAGCCTATAATCTATCTCTAATTAAATCATGGGGTCTCACAAATTCCAATATTTATTCATTTTTAGAGCAGCACATCTAGTTTCTTTCCACAGATTTCTTCTTTCTCTTTCTGAGGATTAGATTGCTTTAAAATAGATAAGCATTTCTTAAGTAACTGGATAGCAATTTCCCCATAGATGTAAGTATGAGAAGAAGAGATAAAGCTTATCTGTCACCAAATATATCTAATATATCTGCTACTATACAGCTCCCAGTGTCTCAATTTCATTTTATTTTTGCTACTTTAAAAAAAAAAAAAAACATAAGGAAAAGGTTTGAATGTGGAAACATTTTTCTTTTACTTAAGTATGACATTCAAATTGGCAAAACCTGACAATGGTTGTAGCTTCAGCTATTTTCTGCTTCAGCTGACAATTTAATATAACCATAATCAGTAAAAGCAGTACACACAAAGGAATACAAAATGACAGCACCCAGAGTTTGAGGACAAGATACAGGAAGAAAAGATAATAGATATATCCAAAAAGGCAAGTGACAATAAGGGAAGCATAATCATCAGTCACAGGGAGGAAGGAAAACATGACAGTGCAGTGCATCTTCTGGTTTATATTTTGTAACAAAAATCATCATCTGTAATGATAAATATATTTATGAAAACTAGATAAGGGGACTAATGTGCTTTAAATACACAGACTCCATTGATAACTTGCCTAATGACTACCCTAGTAACCTATGTAAATAGCTACTTTTTACAAGCCATATTAGATATCTGTTTACTAAATACAGCCATATATCTGCATCAAGTACTGTATGCTTTTTTGGCACTTACCATTTTCTTGATGAGAAAACTCATTCCCTACAATGGTACACCTTCGAAATACCATTTTATTTTCAGTCAATGTTCCTGTTTTGTCTGAGAAGATATACTGAATTTGTCCAAGATCCTCTGTGATGTTTAGTGCCCGGCACTGAACAGGTAGGTCAATATCTTCATCATATAAATCAAGGTCATTATGCACAAAGAAAATTTGACCCAACTTTACTAATTCAATAGAGACATATAGAGAAATGGGGATTAAAATCTGAAGAAGAGAAAAGCATATAATTAATAAAAATGTATATATACTCAGTTTAACACATGCTTTATGTGCACATTTGCACTGATTAACTATAATTTTCATTTTAAGATTAGAAACTATTTTCTATAGTTATAATACTTCAAGAGTAATATATAATTGTGTAATGATCTAGCATTGTCATTCTACCTTAAAAACATTGCCCGCATACGCAGGATGCTGCCAAAGAGCTTGTTCATGCTCTGGTAATCTGTTGCATGGATTACTGTAATTCTTTTCTAGTTGGTCTGTCGATCCTTACACTGGCTTCTTGGTAGGTAGTCAATTTAAAATATTAACCCTTACCTATAAACTTCTAAACACCTCTTGCCCCTATTACATTTCTTCACTGATTCGTAGGTATGCCCCTTCTCTGTCTCTCAGCTCAGCCTGTGATATTCTCCTGTGAGCTGCTCGCACCCTTACTGCCAATTTGCACTTGCGGGACTTTTCATGGGCAGTTGCTTTCCTTTGGAACAGTCTGTCTGCCCCATCAGACTCTCTCCAAGCCTTCAATCACTTAAGAAGTCCCTCAAAACACATCTGTTCTGAAATGCTTATGAGTTGCCAGAGTAACATCTATGTCACATATCTCTCTCTTGTTCTCTCCTAAAAAGCTAAACTCCACTCGCAACAGTTCTGATACTTTTCCACCTTGTTTGCTGTCCCCTTGGATGCCATTCCTACTGTGTCTTTATAATCCACTCCTCTAGACTGTAAGCTTGTTTGAGCTGGGTCCTCATCTACCTATTGTTCCTGTATCATTTTGTAATTGTCTCATATTTTTTTTCCAGTTTGTATATTATTGGATTTTGCACGCACAAAACACAACTGTATTGTAGTATGAGAGTAAGAAGATGGTAAAGCAATGATTTTACAAAGTCATACATGAGGCAATCTATTAATTACAGCAACTTTAAGCACTACATGAGGGTGTGCCTTATTTGAAAGACCTGTGGCATCAGCTGTCATAAACAAGTGTAATCTGCTCCTGGGTATGATTACATCACTCCATTAAATGGTAAATAAAAAGAAACTGATATTGAAACTAAGGAACGTAAAGCAAACCACAAAAAGGAGTAAAACACAAAGTAGAGCACCTAGTGAAGAATTACTATGTTCTCCCTAGCTAGCGTGACACGTGTTGTATTAAACAAATGTAAAAACCTCCTGTGGCGTTACTAATGGAAGCGGGCTTGGGATAGTCAGTACTACTACTACATGTGCCTGAGGTGTATTTTGAGTCAGTGTTTTGCGCTGGTCCTTCCTTTATGGGCCCACTTTGAGTCTGTGTCTGGCAAGTGTAGGCGCTGAAGAAAGGTCGCCTGGTCCCCAGTGGAGTGTAAGGTGAGTGTTTCATTTCCCTGCTGAACCATTAGTGATCTGTCCAACCCCCACCTCTACTTAATTACTGCCTCCCACAGCCGTCATGCGACTGGTGCTAGCTGCCTCTTTGCCGCCAGCACAGCAAATGGGAGATTTCCATAGATTGCTACAGTGTGGTCCTCAATTTGGACACTACCAAGCTCTCTTGAGCAGGACATTATAGCAGACCACTCTGCAATGTCTTTCATCACTGCGATGATGTCTCTTGGTTCTTCAGCTTGCGCAGACATGGCTTTGAGGATCCGGAATGCCGAAGTGACAATCTCGGGGTCTGCAATCTCGGTGGATATTCTTCCTTCTATACCGTGATTTCATCACCGTCACAGTCCTGGTAAGTTTTTGGACTTGTTGAGCGAGGTCCTGGATCTCGTTTTGAGCGGTCTGCACCCTTTACCCTGGCTCCATCCTTGGACTCCACGTCTGTAAGTCTTTGACGCAGGATACCCAGCTCAGACTGAGTTTCTAGCAGGTCTCCTTTTAACACCTGTCTCATTTCCAGCAAGAGGTTTTTAATCCCTTCCTGACCGAAGATAGAAATTTTCCATCAACCTTGTCCTTGTGT
This sequence comes from Pelobates cultripes, assembly GCA_933207985.1. Taxonomy (NCBI): domain Eukaryota; kingdom Metazoa; phylum Chordata; class Amphibia; order Anura; family Pelobatidae; genus Pelobates; species Pelobates cultripes. The sequence continues at coordinate 246,264,182 of OW240914.1, forward strand.
TAAGGACCGTTGACGGAAAATTTCTGTCATTTACTAAAGTTAATCCCAGATCGCCGCAATCACGGCGATCTCAGGGTTGACGCTCACCCGGTCTGCCTCGGACTGGGAGCACCGAATCACGCTGCCCCTGCAGCAGTGATTGCTCTGACAGGCTGTCAGAGCAATCACATGTGCTGCAGGGACTCATGAACAGCCTCCCTGTGCTTCCGGGTTCTGTGTGAAGTACAGGGAGACAGATCAGAGCTGATCTGCTTCCCTGTAAAAAAAAATAATTTAAGTAAAATCCCTCCCCCCTTTACCCATTTAAAATAAAAATTAACCCCTTCCCTGTCAATTGATCACTGACTACAGTGATCAATTGGCAGGGATTACATTTCATCTGATTTTTTTTTTTAACCCCTGAAGGTGAATTTTTTTTTCTAACCCTCAGGGGTTAAATTTATTTTATTAATTAATTTACATATTTTAAAATTATATATTTAGCTAGCTGGGATGGGTGGCAGTTAGTGGGGAATTGGGGGATTTGGTGTTAGGCTAACTATGGGTTAACGTTAAAAAAAGTTTTAAAATAAGCTTTAAAAAGTTTAAAAAGTTTTAAAAAAATGTTTTAGCAACATTTAAGTAAAAAAAAAATACCACCCCCTTGACCCAGTCCAAATAAAAATTAACCCCAGTATTATACTGTGATCTAATTTTTTTAACCCCTGAGGATTAACTTTTATTTATTTTTTAACCCTCAGGGGTTCAATTTATTTAATTAATTAATTTAAATATTTTATAATTAAATATTTTTCTAGCTGGGGTGGGTGGGAGTTATGGGAAAGTGGGGAATTTACTGTTAGTGCTGCTTACTACTAGTTAGGGGTTAACGGTAAAAAAAGTTTATGACATTTTTTTAAAGTGTAAATAAGTTAAGAAAGTTTAAAACATTTAATAAGTAAAAAAGTTTGAAAACAAGTTTTACAAAGTAAAAAAAGTTTTACAAAGTAAAAAAATAGATTAAAAAAAATGCTCATTACCACTACACTTGGAACATACTAGCAAAAAAACTATACCACGCTAAGGTTCACAATATGCCTATTGAATTACACCGTGGTGTATTCTTTAATAAATAGTATGTGTTTGTGGGGAAGTTTGAATAACCAGCCAGCTAATCTATTCCAAATTGGAACATGGACACAGTGTAAACTTCAAAGTTAGAAAAAAATTGGATTGGCTGTATCTCAAATGTGCCCCTTAAATGTCCACATATACATGGCAAAGGTACATACCAGGGTATTGCTGAACTCAGCCGACATAGCTGAGCAACATATGAAGTATTATATAGTCGTAGCACACATAAGGTTTGCAAAATATACTGCGAAAACTCACTGTGTGTCAAAAAGGCAGAAAAATGCTTATTACCACTTCACTTGGTACAAGCTAGCGGAAAAATTATACCACGCTAAGGTTCAAAATATGCCTTTTGAACTACCCTGTGATGTCTTCTTTAAGAAATGGCATGCCTTTATGTGGTAATTGGATTTAATAGCCTGGTAAAATACTCTAAAATGAGACATGGACACAACGTAAAAATTAAAAGTTTGAAAAAACTGGAATGGTTGTGTCTCAAATGTGCCCCTTCAATGTCCACATATACCTGGCAAAGGTACATGCGGGGTATTGCTGTACTCAGCCGACATAGCTGAGCAACATATTTAGTATTATACAGTCATAGCACACATAAGGTTTGCAAAATATACTGTGCAAACTTACTTTGTGCATCAAAAAGGCAGAAAAAATGCGACTACACTTGGTACAAGCTAGCAGAAAAATTATCCCATGCTAAGGTTCAAAATATGCCTTTTGAAATACCATTTCTTCTTTAAGAAATGGTATGCGTTTATGGTGTAGTTGTAATATGTAGTCTGCTCAAGTGCTCCAAAGTGGGACATGGACGCATCAAAACCCTCCATGAAAATTCACACTTAAAAAACTGAACTTGTCACGTCTCTTTTACAGCTCTGTAACTTTACAAAGTAGTGTCTAGGTCATACATTGGGCATATTGTTTTACTCATAAGATGTAACCGAGCATAATTTGGGGATTTTTATGACAGTGGTACATATCAAGTATAAGAAATACTCAGCAAAAATGCAACATATGTAAAAATTGAATTTTTCCCTCCCTCACCACAAACTGACATAAATTGGTGAAATAATGGTGACAAGTTAAGGCACAATATACATCATATTAGATACCCTGGAGTGTCTGCTTTATCAAATGAAAGTCCTTTGTGGGGTTATTTGAACAGTCATACTGCTATATAACCCTAAAATGAGACATAGGCCCGTCAAATCCATCTAGGAAAATTCTAACGATAGAAATAGCCTTGTCTCTTATATGGCATTGTAGCTTTAAAGAAAAGTGCCAAAGGCATACAATGAACACCTGAACACAATATGGGGTTCTGTGCAGGAATAGCATACTCCAGCTTTACGAAATACACATTACAAAAACTTTGTTATATGTGTATATGCCAAAATTGAGAAAAAAACTCAATTTTACTCCAATATTTAGCAGAGATTGGCGATGAAATTGTTACGTAAAAAAAGTGTCAAACTAACCTTAGGTAAATAACCTGTGATGTCTACTTTATATAAATATGTACTTTTGTGTGGCAATTTTGTTTTCTGTGGTGGCTACTAAACCTGCAAGACAAACATACCAACTTCTAAAATTGATTCACATTACAATTTTATTTTAGTCCTTGTACTTTGTGACCTATAACTTTCAAAATAAGCTGAAATCCTATATATATTATGTATTCTATAAATCAAGACTCATAAATTAATTTATTTTGAATTTATTTTTCTAAGCTGGACATATGCACACGCTATTATTGCCAAAACTGTGAAAAACTAATTTTTGGGTTTTTTTTCCCCCCATTTTGTGACATTTCTTTTATAATTAATGAGAATTTATCTATGTATGTGTGACATAAAATTAAAGCCCTGTTTGCCCTCTGAAAAATGGTATATAATATGTGTTGTTGCAATAAATTACAGAGATGCAAATTGCATTGAATACAAACAGCAAAAAATGCAAAAATGGCTCGTATCCTTAAGGGTAAGAAAAGCTTTTGCTGTGTCCTTAAGGGGTTAATGTCCCATTTTGACTCAAACTTCCTGTAGGTACGGCTTTCTAGGGGAGACACAGAAGTTTGCTCTTCTTCTCGGGTTGCTTCTGAGGTCTCGTCTTCACTCAGCGCCACAGGTGCCATCTAGGGAGCAGCCTGTGGGGTTGGCCTGTCAAATGAAAGCTAGTACAACATAGTTTTGATGCCTTTGGGATGCAGATTTTTTTTGTATTTTCACCCCATAATATCAGCTGGATGGGGTATTGAGGTGTGAGGCCTGTTGGAGCGTTTTTAAATACACTAGTCTGCTGTTTCTTTAACAGAGCTCCACACAGGCACGTCTTTCTTGCTGCTCAGTCAGCCATGCCCTGTCTCATATATGTTTTAATTTTTCCATTTCATAAAATTGTAAAGCGCTGCAGAATAAGTTGGCGCTACATATATACCAATTATGATAATAATTATAAGTGATCAGAGTCTCCCAATTTTGCACAACATGTTTACAGTTTGTGAAACAATTCATGGATATCTTTAACCCCTTAAGACCACAGGGCGTTCTATGCCGTCCTTATTTAGATGGCTCTGCAATCTTTTGGACTTAACCGGTCGCCGGCAATCCCACGCTGGCGATCACGGTATGGGGACTTACCTGGGAGCCCAGGGAGTCCCCCTCCGTCCTCTTCGGCCCCCCTGGGCCATGTGATCGCGAGGTCCTTGCGAGGACCTCACGATCACATGGACGGCAGAGCCGTCCAAGGCATTGCCAGAAGGGGGAGTACCTGTAATGACAGGTACTCCCCCTGCTGCCTGAAAATAAAATTAAAAGATGTTAAAACAGTGTAAAATTAAATAATATATACTTAGATCATATATATATTTATTATATATATTATCTAAGTATATATATATATATATATATATATATATATACACATAAATACACATACACTGTCTACGTGTAGTTTAATATTAATATATACATAATTATATATATAAATATCAAAATACACGTACAATGATATATATAATAAAAAATAAATATATAAATACGTTAAAAAATAAAATTACAAAAATAATAAAAAATAAATAGATAAAAAATATATATACATACGTAATTTCGTTCTAACTGTATTTTAAAATTAATATATATATATAGGTTGTCCTGTTGTCTCTGACCCTGAGGAAGGTCCCGATCGGGGACCGAAACGTTGGTCATCATTTTTAAACATTTTCAATAAAATCTTTGATTTTAAGTCCGGAGAGCAGCCTTTTCTTGTGGAAGTTATATATATATATATATATATATATATATATATATATATAGTAGAGAATAAAGGGAGCACACTAGGACTACTTCTGAGTGGAAAAAAATAGTATTTACTGTATTACAGGGAGTGCAGAATTATTAGGCAAATGAGTATTTTGACCACATCATCCTCTTTATGCATGTTGTCTTACTCCAAGCTGTATAGGCTCGAAAGCCTACTACCAATTAAGCATATTAGGTGATGTGCATCTCTGTAATGAGAAGGGGTGTGGTCTAATGACATCAACACCCTATATCAGGTGTGCATAATTATTAGGCAACTTCCTTTCCTTTGGCAAAATGGGTCAAAAGAAGGACTTGACAGGCTCAGAAAAGTCAGAAATAGTGAGATATCTTGCAGAGGGATGCAGCACTCATTCAAAATAGTCAACAGGGTCGCAAGAAGCGTGTGGAAAAACCAAGGCGCAAAATAACTGCCCATGAACTGAGAAAAGTCAAGCGTGCAGCTGCCATGATGCCACTTGCCACCAGTTTGGCCATATTTCAGAGCTGTAACATCACTGGAGTGCCTAAAAGCACAAGGTGTGCAATACTCAGAGACATGGCCAAGGTAAGAAAGGCTGAAAGACGACCACCACTGAACAAGACACACAAGCTGAAACGTCAAGACTGGGCCAAGAAATATCTCAAGACTGATTTTTCTAAGGTTTTATGGACTGATGAAATGAGAGTGAGTCTTGATGGGCCAGATGGATGGGCCCGTGGCTGGATTGGTAAAGGGCAGAGAGCTCCAGTCCGACTCAGACGCCAGCAAGGTGGAGGTGGAGTACTGGTTTGGGCTGGTATCATCAAAGATGAGCTTGTGGGGCCTTTTCGGGTTGAGGATGGAGTCAAGCTCAACTCCCAGTCCTACTGCCAGTTCCTGGAAGACACCTTCTTCAAGCAGTGGTACAGGAAGAAGTCTGCATCCTTCAAGAAAAACATGATTTTCATGCAGGACAATGCTCCATCACACGCGTCCAAGTACTCCACAGCGTGGCTGGCAAGAAAGGGTATAAAAGAAGAAAATCTAATGACATGGCCTCCTTGTTCACCTGATCTGAACCCCATTGAGAACCTGTGGTCCATCATCAAATGTGAGATTTACAAGCAGGGAAAACAGTACACCTCTCTGAACAGTGTCTGGGAGGCTGTGGTTGCTGCTGCACGCAATGTTGATGGTGAACAGATCAAAACACTGACAGAATCCATGAATGGCAGGCTTTTGAGTGTCCTTGCAAAGAAAGGTGGCTATATTGGTCACTGATTTGTTTTTGTTTTGTTTTTGAATGTCAGAAATTTATATTTGTGAATGTTGAGATTTTATATTGGTTTCACTGGTAATAATAAATAATTGAAATGGGTATATATTTGTTTTTTGTTAAGTTGCCTAATAATTATGCACAGTAATAGTCACCTGCACACACAGATATCCCCTAACATAGCTAAAACTAAAAACAAACTAAAAACTACTTCCAAAAATATTCATCTTTGATATTAATGAGTTTTTTGGGTTCATTGAGAACATGGTTGTTGTTCAATAATAAAATTAATCCTCAAAAATACAACTTGCCTAATAATTCTGCACTCCCTGTATAAAATAATACATGTCCTGTGCAGAGTACAGGACATGTATTATTTTATAATACAGTAAATACTATTTTTTTCCACTCAGAAGTAGTCCTAGTGTGCTCCCTTTATTCTCTACTATATATTTTACGCGGGATTGCACCTAGGCAATTTTTGAATCTGCTTAAGTAAGCTCTAGGAGGAGTGCCTTGCTTATCTATTTTTATGTATATATATATATATATATATATATATATATATATATATATATATATATATTTATATCAAAATACATGTAGAATGAAATAATATATATATCTATATACATAAGTATATATGTATATATCACTATATATATTCCTATATATAAATAAAAATAATTTTAAAAAACTATATACATATATATATATATATATATACACACACACACACATATATATATATATATATACACACACACACACACACACACACACACATATATATATATCTATAATAATTTTACGTATATATATTTATGGGGTGGGGGTGGTAGGCCTCGCGGGATTGGATTTCCTGATAGGGTGGGCTAATGCATTAGCCTGGACCCTGTAGCCAGTTCGATTGTATGCTTAAGGGTAAAGTGAGAGGACTGGAGTGGTGTGTGGATACTAACCTTGACTGGTCGCAAATGGTATCTGGAGCCTCCTGGTGGTAATAAGTGTAGAGAGTCTTGTCTTATTGCTGTCCTTGAGGAAGAATCCTGAGGATTTAAGACAGATGTTGATGTATTTATCCGTATCGTGATATCGTATGAATAGTATTGGGTTTTGGTTTGTTAGGGGCGCAACGTGAGATCCTGCATTGAGGGATCTGGAAGGTTAGGTGTGAGAATGGGATGATTTTAGATATTTGTGAGAAGGCAGAATGAGGCCTTGGGGTGGCGAATGGACGTACTTGAGTAAGGACGTAAGTACCTGAAGGTATGGCTGAGTACCGGGTCAGGTTTTGGTGTTTTCAGAGCCTGATGGCCGTACGACCGAATGTCTGTGTAGACAAATAGTAAAGAGATAACGTATCATGGGCGTAAGCCTGAGGGAAGGTAGTAATGAAATTGAGACCGCGTGAGGTCTAGTATGGGATGTAGAAAAAAAGAGAGTGAACTATACCTTGGTTTGAAGTACAGAGATTACGTTAAGCTTGGCAGGTTAACTGCGTAGAATCGGTGGAAGCTTAGAATAATACAGGAGCTAAGGGTTTGACCAAAGAAAATTTCCATATTTAGCGACAGATGTGAAGGTAAGTAATAAAACCCGATAACTCAAAGTGATAAGATACAATACCTGTTCCTGTAATAAAAGACCTTGAAATAACAACTTTAGCGCAGAAAAGCGAGAAACCGATGCAATCTGTAAAAGCCAAAATATGTGACAGCGTGATTATGTGAAAAGGAATAGTACAGATGTTGGTGTAACGGGTATTTCTGGCACGTAGTGTTTAATGACTTATATCTGTGTGTTTTTAGAAAAATGTTATTACTTGTATTAGTGACGGATGAAGGTATGTACCATGGTTAAGAAGGGGTGAAGTTTATTAGTTAAAATATGTGTAAGAAAAGCTGTATATTAATAATAGTTTTACAGTAAAAAATACGTTAATCAGGAAAACACAAGGCTGGTAGTTAAACCAGATTAGTATAACCCCATACTGATGTGTAGGTATTAGTAGTTATCTGACCGAACAGGGAATATACGAAAATGTAGTAGGATTCGTGTGATTTGAACTTGTGCATACTTTAGCCTGTTTGAATAGAAATATAGCCGAATATGGTTTAGTAAAATGGTGTTCGTGTATTAACCGTACGAAATAGGTTGGTACAGAGTGACCGAACGGAAAAAGGGAATACAGATAATAAAATGAGCGTAATACTTTATATATGGATTCGGTAGTTTCTGTGCGAATATGTTTAAACAATAGTGAAATGAGCCGAACGTTCGTGCGTTTTGGCGCGAACAGAAAAACTTTATACGAAGAACATGTATTCGTGTAAATCTGATAGAGGGAGACTACCCCTACGTTTTTAGGCCCGAACGGCGGGGAATAGCGAACGCTAATTCCTTCGCCTAGCTTACGTGAACTTGCCGGTCTCGTGAACGGAAGTCGGGTACCTCGACTGGGGAAAAACCGAGTGGAAGGACCTCGAACGGACGGAGGATTGATCAGGACATCTGACTGCTGGAAACAGGAACAGTTCTGGCGGGAAGCTGGACCGGAAGTGCTGGACAATCAGCTGAGCGGCAGCGGTGAGTAGGGGCTGGGAGTTTAAGTAGGAGACTTACTCCTCCCACAAATTCAGGCCTAATGGCCT
>OW240914.1:246272621-246284144 GCA_933207985.1 Pelobates cultripes
ATTGTGACACCAGATATAAGTGGTGGCACTGGTCACCGTATCCACTGTTAGCGTAACACCTGCTTTAAGATAACTAACTGCTATTCAATCTATAACTTAGTGAAAAAAGTTTTTGTTTTAAATCCAAGCTATAGTGACACCAGATATAAGTGGTGGCACTGGTCACCGTATCCACTGTAAGCGTAACACACCTGCTTGAAGATAACTAACTGCTATTCAATCTATAACAGTGAAAAAAGTTTTTTTTTTTTAAATTCAAGCTATTGTGACACCAGATATAAGTTGTGGCACTGGTCACCGTATCCACTGTTAGTGTAAAACACCCGCTTTAAGGACTCTGACTGCTATTCAATCTATAACAGTGAAAAAAGTTTTTTGTTTTTAAATCCAAGCTATTGTGACACCAGATATAAGTGGTGGTACTGGTCACCGTATCCACTGTTAGCGTAACACACCCGCTTTAAGGACACTGACTGCTATTCAATCTATAACAGTGAAAAAAGTTTTTTGTTTTTAAATCCAAGCTATTGTGACAACAGATATAAGTGGTGGCACTGGTCACCGTATCCACTGTTAGCGTAACACACCCGCTTTAAGGACACTGACTGCTATTCAATCTATAACAGTGAAAAAAGATTTTTGTTTTTAAATCCAAGCTATTGTGACACCAGATATAAGTGGTGGCACTGGTCAACGTATCCACTGTTAGCGTAACACACCCGCTTTAAGGACACTGACTGCTATTCAATCTATAACAGTGAAAAAAGTTTTTTTGTTTTAAATCCAAGCTATTGTGACACCAGATCTAAGTGGTGGCACTGGTCACCGTATCCACTGTTAGCGTAACACACCCGCTTTAAGGACACTGACTGCTATTCAATCTATAACAGTGAAAAAGTGTTTTTTTTTTAAATCCAAGCTATTGTGACACCAGATATAAGTGGTGGCACTGGCCACCGTATCCACTGTTAGCGTAACACACCCGCTTTAAGGACACTGACTGCTATTCAATCTATAACAGTGAAAAAAGTTTTTTGTTTTTAAATCCAAGCTATTGTGACACCAGATACAAGTGGTGGCACTGGTCACCGTATCCACTGTTAGCGTAACACACCCGCTTTAAGGACACTGACTGCTATTCCACCTATAACAGTGAAAAAAAGTTTTTTGTTTTTTAAATCCAAACTATTGTGACACCAGATCTAATTAGTGGCACTTGTCAGCGTATCCACTGTTAGCGTAACACACCTGCTTTAAGGACACTGACTGCTATTCAATCTATAACAGTGAAAAAGTTTTTTGTTTTTAAATCCAAGCTATTGTGACACAGGATCTAATTAGTGGCACTTGTCAGCGTATCCACTGTTAGCGTAACACACCCGCTTTAAGGACACTGACTGCTATTCAATCTATAACAGTAAAAAAAGTTTTTTGTTTTTAAATCCAAGCTATTGTGACACCAGATCTAATTAGTGGCACTTGTCAGCGTATCCACTGTTAGCGTAACACACCGCTTTAAGGACACTGACTGCTATTCAATCTATAACAGTGAAAAGTGTTTTTTGTTTTTAAATACAAGCTTTGTGTCACCAGATCTAAGTGGTGGCACTGGTCACCGTATCCACTGTTAGCGTAACACACCCGCTTTAAGGACACTGACTGCTATTCAATCTATAACAGTGAAAAAAGTGTTTTTTGTTTTTAAATCCAAGCTTTGTGTCACCAGATCTAAGTGGTGGCACTGGTCACCGTATCCACTGTTAGCGTAACACACCCGCTTTAAGGACACTGACTGCTATTCAATCTATAACAGTGAAAAAAAGTTTTTTGTTTTTAAATCCAAGCTATTGTGACACCAGATCTAATTAGTGGCACTTGTCAGCGTATCCACTGTTAGCGTAACACACCCGCTTTAAGGACACTGACTGCTATTCAATCTATAACAGTGAAAAAAGTTTTTTTGTTTTAAATCCAAGCTATTGTGACACCAGATCTAAGTGGTGGCACTGGTCACCGTATCCACTGTTAGCGTAATACACCCGCTTTAAGGACACTGACTGCTATTCAATCTATAACAGTGAAAAAAGTTTTTTGTTTTTAAATCCAAGCTATTGTGACACCAGATGTAAGTGGTGGCACTGACTGGGGAAATGGGCACAGTATGCACTGTGAGCCTGACACAGAAGCTGACAGCAGTGGCAGACAACTGACTGCTATTCAATCTATAACAGTGAAAAAAGTTTTTTGTTTTTAAATCCAAGCTATTGTGACACCAGATGTAATTGGTGGCACTGACTGGGGAAATGGGCACAGTATGCACTGTGAGCCTGACACAGAAGCTGGCAGCAGTGGCAGACAACTAAGTGCAATTACATTACATAGAAAAAAAAATAAAAAAAAAGCATACCCTAACCCTAACCTAGCTATGCTTTTCCCTATCTAATGAACAGCAGCTACACTTTCCCTCCTCTTACTAAGCATGCAGCTTGAGAATGAATCTAAAATGGATGCCTTCCAGGAGGTGGGAGGGTCTGCTAGGGAGGGTGTGCTGCTAATAGGCTGGAATGTGTCTGCTGACTGTGAGGTACAGGGTCAAAGTTTACTCAATGATGACGAATAGGGGGCGGGTTGAACCGCGCATATGTTCGCCCGCCGTGGCGAACGCGAACATGCTATGTTCGCCGGGAACCGTTCGCCAGCGAACCGTTCGGTACATCACTAGTAGAAATGTATTGTATTCATCTGATTGTTCGGTAGAATCTTTCTAACAAGTAAGGGAATGAAACTACCGAACAGTCATACCTCCCCGGTGTGAAGTGTGCCTTCAATTACCCGTTGCAACATTGTTGCGAACGGGTAATTGACAAGCTGGGCAGTAAGTCCTTTGTTCTCGGGGGTGGCCGCCATTCGGGAAATGAACACATGGTGGCGGCCATTTTAAAACTCCTGAACAGCGGTGTTTTGCCGTCGAGTGTCTGGAACCCAAATCGGACACTCGACTAGGCGAACACCGCTGAGACCTCCATAAGCCTGGTCCGTTCGGTTCCAAACTACCGAACGTCCCCTCGTTCGGTAGACAGAAACAACCGAACAAGGGGATTCAGACGAACCCTCCCTGGTCTCTGTAACTAGAGACTTTCGCACAATTTGTTCCCTTTTTCCAGGACCGACCTCAGGGCTCCATCGCATGGAACCCAATTCGGCTATTCTCTCTTTTTATTCCCTCCATAAATTTCCCTAACCCCTGGTGTGATCTGGGTGATTTTTGGATATGTGGTTCACCCAGATCAGGGCTACCAGGGGATGTATCATTTAGGTTTAGGGGTACATCCAGAAACGGGAGGAATTGGTGTCCTGGATAAGGGGATTATGATGCAGACTGAGGGGAAGAGATGTGTGGGAGGTTATCAGAACAGGATTGGCTACTGTACTAATGAATGGAAATCCCTCCCTTGCATGGGAGCATGCTTTATAGGGCCACTGTGTGAATAAATCTTTAGTTCTGCTCCTGATACTGTATGTCGTCCAGTTATTGGGAGTGCTGTTGGGATACTACTGTATTGTTTTACCTGCTGGATACTTTGCCTATGCATTTATAATGACTTGTTCCTGAGCCTCACTGGGATCTACAAGTGGAGGTAGGCTATGAAATACTAGCTCTCCGCTACAATTATTTTTAAATAAATTTATATTTGATGGGTTACAAATATTTTATACCTAACATTGAGTAAGATATTTTAAAAATTACAAAATTAGTCTTTGGCCTGACAGCATTGAACATGGAGCATGGACACCTCACGTCTACCTCAAATTCTGGCAGCATCACAGTACTTTGGGCTCCTTGCTTTGACTCACCTTGGTCACTGAACCAGACATACTAATGATGCTAGACTGACTGTACGTCACATTACAGAAAGGTATTCACAAATCCTGACAAATAATCAAGCCAAGTTTAGATCTCAAGAAGACTCCATCATCCCCTTCATATTAAAGACAGAATGGAGGTTATGACTAGAGGCAATAAAGCCATGGCTGAAAAGAATGCTGCTCCGCAGGATAAAAAAGGATCAACTCTTGCTTAAACTTGTGACTTTCAAAGACAGATCAAACCTGAATACTTGCTTTTATAGCATCCCATTGAATGTGTAACTGGAAAATGTATATGACTTTGTAACAAATATCTAGTTGGAGTCTTGCCTAACATATAGAGTCATGACTTGCCCCCTAGACAGAGTCCACAGACTTGCAAAGCCAAAACACCTTCCTCCTTCACACCAAGACAGAGGTCTCATAGTTATTTGGAGCTGAAACTGGAGAAAATTGCAGTATGTTTGAGTACTTGACTTGTTACATATTTATAGGCGTTCAGGAGATATGAACTACCGAATGGGGGAAACATTTGCTACTTGAAAGCAGTTGGATATTTTGTGTGGTTTTCGTGCAGGAAACCCTGAACTGAGACCAGCCTTTGCCACCAGGAACTGTACAAACTCAATTATATTCAGATACATAAAACGCATAATTTACAGCCACCCCAAAAGTACCCCCATAATACATGAAAACCTTACAAAATCACATCCCCGGATAGCCCTGATCTGGGGGACCAACATATTCAAACATCACCCAGATCGGTTTGGTAGTTTTTAATCGGCATCTCTGGGAAGGTTTGACCGGTAGTGATGTCACGAACACGAAATTTTCGGTTCGCGAATGGCGAACGCGAACTTCCGCAAATGTTCGCGAACCGGGCGAACCGCCATAGACTTCAATGGGCAGGGCGAATTTTAAAACACACAGGGACTATTTCTGGCCACAATAGTGATGGAAAAGTTGTTTCAAGGGGACTAACACCTGGACTGTGGCATGCCGGAGGGGGATCCATGGCAAACTCCCATGGAAAATTACACAGTTGATGCAGAGTCTGGTCTTAATCCATAAAGGGCATAAATCACCTAACATTCCTAAATCACAATGGATATGGATTGACACCTGACATATGACATATTGACACCTTGACATATGGATTCACACCTGTCCTCAGAGACCCTGATACACACTGACACAGAGCAGAATAGAGACTGTTCCCCCTACATAGGGTCACTTGGCAGATATGGATTGACACCTGTCCTAAGGATCCCTGATACACACTGACACAGAGCAGAATAGGGACTGTTCCCCCTACATAGGGTCACTTGGCAGATATGGATTGACACCTATCCTCAGGATCCCTGATACACACTGACACAGAGCAGAATAGGGACTGTTCCCCCTACATAGGGTCACTTGGCAGATATGGATTGACACCTATCCTCAGGATCCCTGATACACACTGACACAGAGCAGAATAGGGACTGTTCTCCCTACATAGGGTCACTTGGCAGATATGGATTGACACCTATCCTCAGGATCCCTGATACACACTGACACAGAGCAGAATAGGGACTGTTCCCCCTACATAGGGTCACTTGGCAGATATGGATTGACACCTATCCTAAGGATCCCTGATAAACACTGACACAGAGCAGAATAGGGACTGTTCCCCCTACATAGGGTCACTTGGCAGATATGGATTGACACCTATCCTAAGGATCCCTGATACACACTGACACAGAGCAGAATAGGGACTGTTCCCCCTACATAGGCTCACTTGGCAGATATGGATTGACACCTATCCTAAGGATCCCTGATAAACACTGACACAGAGCAGAATAGGGACTGTTCCCCCTACATAGGGTCACTTGGCAGATATGGATTGACACCTATCCTCAGGATCCCTGATACACACTGACACAGAGCAGAATAGGGACTGTTCCCCCTACATAGGGTCACTTGGCAGATATGGATTGACACCTATCCTCAGGATCCCTGATACACACTGACACAGAGCAGAATAGGGACTGTTCCCCCTACATAGGGTCACTTGGCAGATATGGATTGACACCTATCCTCAGGATCCCTGATACACACTGACACAGAGCAGAATAGGTGTTCCCCCTACATAGGCTTACTTGGCAGATATGGATTGACACCTATCCTAAGGATCCCTGATAAATACTGACACAGAGCAGAATAGGGACTGTTCCCCCTACATAGGGTCACTTGGCAGATATGGATTGACACCTATCCTCAGGATCCTGATACACACTGACACAGAGCAGAATAGGGACTGTTCCCCCTACATAGGTTCACTTGGCAGATATGGATTGACACCTATCCTCAGGATCCCTGATACACACTGACACAGAGCAGAATAGGGACTGTTCCCCCTACATAGGGTCACTTGGCAGATATGGATTGACACCTATCCTCAGGATCCCTGATACACACTGACACAGAGCAGAATAGGGACTGTTCCCCATACATAGGGTCACTTGGCAGATATGGATTGACACCTATCCTAAGGATCCCTGATAAACACTGACACAGAGCAGAATAGGGACTGTTCCCCCTACATAGGGTCACTTGGCAGGTATGGACTGACACCTATCCTAAGGATCCCTGATAAACACTGACACAGAGCAGAATAGGGACTGTTCCCCCTACATAGGGTAACTTGGCAGGTATGGATTGACACCTATCCTCAGGATCCCTGATATACACTGACACAGAACAGAATAGGGAATGTTCCCCCTACATAGGGTCACTAGGCAGATATGGATTGACACCTATCCTAAGGATCCCTGATAAACACTGACACAGAGCAGAATAGGGACTGTTCCCCCTACATAGGGTCACTTGGCAGGTATGGATTAACACCTATCCTCAGGATCCCTGATATACACTGACACAGAGCAGAATAGGGAATGTTCCCCCTACATAGGGTCACTAGGCAGATATGGATTGACACCTATCCTAAGGATCCCTGATACACACTGACACAGAGCAGAATAGGGAATATTCACTAAATGCCAAACATTGTTATACAGGGAATATTCAGTAAATAAGGATAAGGGGGGACCTACTGTCCTCCCCCCTGGCCCCCACCCCTGCACGGTGGGTGGGGGCCATAAATCTCAATGGGGGGGGACCTACTGTCCTCCAGCCCGCCCCCACCCGTGAGCAGTGGGTGGGGGCCATAAAAATAATGAGGGGGGGGACCTACTGTATGATGTTGTATCGATCAGGTAGTGTAAGGGTTATGCCCGCTTCACAGTGACAGACCAAACTCCCTGTTTAACGCACCGCAAACAACCGCAAACAGTCCATTTGCACAACCGCAAACTCCCCATTTGCACAAGGTTGGATACCAAGCTAGCCATGTCCCGTTCCTTGTCCTCACTGATGTCATTGAAGGTCTCTTCCTCCACCCAGCCACGTACAACACCAAGGGTCCCCGAAAGGTGACAACAAGCCCCCTGGGACGCCTGCTGTGTTTGGTCTTCCACCTCCTCAAAGCCACCTTCCTCCTCTGACTCCTCTTCTTCAGACTCCTCTCTCTGCGTTGCCTCTCTCTGCGTTATTATAAGGTGTGTTAAGTAGTATTATTCTTATCAGTTTAATCCCTGTTATGTGCCTTTTTTTTGGTTTGGTTTTTGAAACCACAGTGCAGCACCAGAGGCCCGGAAAATTAGGCATGTACACATGCCTGAAAAATGAGGTATTGTTGCAGCCGCTGCTGTAGCAGCGGCCAAAAGAGTTGATGTTTGTTTCCCAGGCAGAAAGTGCCCTAAAACAGTGTTCCCCAACCCCCGGGCCGCGGAACGGTACGTGGATCAAACGGTACCAGGCCGCCCGAGGAACTTTAATTTCACTGTGGCGGCCGAGGCGCTTAGCATTGCGCCCTCCCGAGCCCGCCCATTGTGTGACAATAGTGAATGAAAATTCCCTATTGTTACACTGATCCTCCTCCTGGGTCCTCCCACTTCCTGATTGGCCATAAGGCAAACCCCACGCCATTGGCCGAACTCAATCTGGGCCTTCAGGGGAAAATGACAACTGTTTTCAAGTTGTCAGACAAAGTAGCTGCATTTAAAGCCAAACTGGAGTTGTGGGGACGGCGCGTGAACAGAGGCATTTTGGACATGTTTCAGACATTTCGGGGGATTTTAGGCGAGACTGAGCTTGAACATTCACTCTGCCAGTTGGTGCACAATCACCTGTCTTTACTTTTAAAAGAGTTTGAGCGCTACTTCCCAACCACAAAAGACCCATGAACTGGTAAGGAATGGATCCGCGACCCATTTGCCAACAAATCAGGCGAATCTAGCATGTCTATGCAAGAAGAAGAACAACTGCTAGAGATTACAAATGACGGTGGCCTTAAAACTATGTTCAAGACAACAACTCTGCCGGTGTTCTGGATTAAAGTCATGGCGGAATACCCTGAGATTGCCACCACAGCACTTAAATCCGTATTGCCAATTCCGACAACCTATCTGTGTGAAGCGGGATTTTCTGCAGTGACAGCAACCAAAACAAAGCAGCGGAATAAACTGGACATAAGCAACACACTTCGGGTGTCATTGTCTCCTATTACCCCCAGATGGAACCGTCTCGTTGCGCAGAAACAAGCTCAGGGTTCTCATTGATTTGGCATTATAGTGAGTTAAATAAAATAAATCACTTTATATTCATTTTTTGGTGTAGCTGTATTTTATTTTGAAGGCATGTTTAAATACAATTAAATTAAAATTATTAAATCAAAACAAGCGGGCCACGGAAAAATTATCAAACGTTTACCGGTCCGCGGCGATAAAAAGGTTGGGGAGCACTGCCCTAAAACATTGCGGCTTGAACCCTAGTTGGTGGCGGATAAGTCACGCAAGTCAACCGGCATTCAGAGCTAAAATACAGCAGCGTGTGGACCATTTTTAGCCCAAGGCAGCTCATCTCATCAGGCCTTTTTTAGTCGAATGTATCGCCCACTGTCAGTCCCGTCGGGATCCATCCCTCATTCATCTTAATAAAGGTGAGGTAATCTAGACTTTTTTGACCTAGGCGACTTCTCTTCTCAGTGACAATACCTCCTGCTGCACTGAAGGTCCTTTCTGACAGGACACTTGAAGCGGGGCAGGCCAGAAGTTCTATTGCAAATTGGGATAGCTCAGGCCACAGGTCAAGCCTGCACACCCAGTAGTGAAGGGGTTCATCGCTCCTCAGAGTGTTGATATCTGCAGTTAAGGCGAGGTAGTCTGCTACCTGTCGGTCGAGTCATTCTCTGAGGGTGGATCCCGAAGGGCTGTGGCGATGCGTAGGACTTAAAAAGCTCCGCATGTCCTCCATCAACAACACGTCTGTAAAGCGTCCTGTCCTTGTCGGCGTGGTCGTGGGAGGAGGAGGATTACTTTCACCTCTTCCCCTGTTAGATTCCCGTTGTGCTGTGACATTACCCTTATACGCTGTGTAACGAATACTTTTTAATTTATTTTGCAAATGCTGCATCCTTTCCGACTTGTTGTAATTCAGCCACTTTCTGCTTATACCGGGGGTCTAGTAGCGTGGACACCCAGTACAGGTCGTTCTCCTTCAGCCTTTTTATACAAGGGTCCCTCAACAGGCACGACAGCATGAAAGAACCCATTTGCACAATGTTGGATGCCGAGCTACTCATCTCCTCCTCAGTGATCTCAATGAAGGTATGTTCTTCCCCCCAGCCACGTACAGCACCACAGGTACTAGATAGGTGACAACGAGCACCCTGGGATGCCTGTTGTGGTTGGTCTTCCTCCTCCTCCTCAAAGCCACATTCCTCCTCTGATTCCTCACAATCCTCTTCCAGCGTTGCCGCAGGTCCAGCAAGTGATGCTGATAAGGCTGGTTCTGGTGGTGATGGTGACCACAACTCTTACTCTTCACGCTCATCTACGGCCTGATCCAGCACTCTTTGCAGGGCACGCTCCAGGAAGAAAACAAATGGTATGATGTCGCTGATGGTGCCTTTGGTGCGACTGACTAGGTTTGTCACCTCCTCAAAAGGACGCATGAGCCTACAGGCATTGCGCATGAGCGTCCAGTAGCGTGGCAAAAAAATTCCCAGTTCCCCAGAGGCTGTCCTAGCACCCCGGTCATACAAATATTCATTAACGGCTTTTTCTTGTTGGAGAAGGCGGTCGAACATTAGGAGTGTTGAATTCCAACGTGTCGGGCTGTCGCAAATCAAGCGCCTCACTGGCATGTTGTTTCGCCGCTGGATATCGGCAAAGTGAGCCATGGCCGTGTAGGAACGCCTGAAATGGCCACACACCTTCCTGGCCTGCTTCAGGACGTCCTGTAAGCCTGGGTACTTATGCACAAAGCGTTGTACGATCAGATTACACACATGTGCCATGCACGGCACATGTGTCAACTTGCCCAACTTCAATGCCGCCAACAAATTTGTTCCATTGTCACAAACCACTTTGCCGATCTCCAGTTGCTGCGCAGTCAGCCACTTTTCCCCTGTGCGTTCAGGGCGGACAGGAGTGCTTGTCCGGTGTGACTCTCTGCTTTCAAGCAAGTCAAACCCAAGACGGCGTGACGGCGTGATACTGCCGTATCCGGGATGTGGAATAGTACCTGGGGAGCTGGGGGGGTGCCGTTGATGTGGAGCAAGACGCAGCAGCAGAAGAGGACTCAGCCGAGGAGGTTATGGAAGAGAATTGAGTAGGAGGAGTAGAGGAGGTGGCAGCAGGCCTGCCTGCAAGTCGTGGCGGTGTCACCAACTCCTCTGCAGAGCCACGCATTCCATGCTTGGCAGCCATCAGCAGGTTTACCCAATGCGCAGTATAGGTGATATACCTGCCCTGACCATGCTTTGCAGACCAGGTATCAGTGGTCAGATGGACCCTTGCCCCAACACTGTGTGCCAGACTATTAAATGCAAGCTATTGTGACACCAGTGAGTGAGTGGTGGCACTGGGCAAGTGGGCACAGTATACGCTGCGAGCCTGACACACAGACGCTTGCAGACAACTAACTGCTATTCAATCTATAACAGCGAAAAACTTTTTTTGGTTTTTAAATGCACGCTATTGTGAAACCAGTGAGTGAGTGGTGGCACTGGGCAAGTAGGCACAGTATACGCTGCGAGCCTGACACACAGACGCTTGCAGACAACTAACTGCTATTCAATCTATTACAGTGAAAACTATTTTTTTTAAATGCAAGCTATTGTGACACCAGTGAGTGAGTGGTGGCATTGGGCAAGTGGGCACAGTATATGCTGCGAGCCTGACACACAGATGCTTGCAGACAACTAACTGCTATTCAATCTATAACAGTGAAAAAAGTTTTTGGGTTTTTAAATGCACGCTATTGTGACACCAGTGAGTGAGTTTTGGCACTGGGCAAGTGGGCACAGTATACGCTGCGAGCCTGACACACAGACGCTTGCAGACAACTAACTGCTATTCAATCTATTACTGTGAAAAAAAAATTTTTTTAAATGCACGCTATTGTGACACCAGTGAGTGAGTTTTGGCACTGGGCAAGTGGGCACAGTATACGCTGCGAGCCTGACACACAGACGCTTGCAGACAACTAACTGCTATTCAATCTATTACAGTGAAAAAAGTTTTTTGGTTTTTAAATGCACGCTATTGTGAC
>OW240914.1:246290433-246304042 GCA_933207985.1 Pelobates cultripes
AAAGCAGTGTAGTGGAGGTTGTCAGTTAGGCAGGGGTGGTTCAGAGTGCCCCAAGTCGCAATAACTGTGAGGTGGTCATGTGGCCTCTGGCAAGTTTACCAAGTCTCCATTTCCCCTTTCTGTTTGTCGATGTCCTCTTTGCCTGATCCCTGTAAGTATGTCAATCCCTGCTGACTTTTCCCCTCTTGTTATGTTACCCCCACCTTGTCCCCCATTTGGTTCCCGCTCTGCATTAAAATCTCTGGCAGTTTTGGCTAGGTGTCAGAACTACAATTAGATGTATATATTAACATCCCTTATAAAGCACCGGTACATCAAGCAACCTTTGATAGCTGTGACAGTGTACCATTAGTAGAGTCGAACATACATTGCTATACCTTGACTAGTATATCATATACATAGGTGCCGTAGTGGTGTATGTGGAGATGGTATGTACCGTGTCCCCTCCCCCCCTTCTTTTTTATTTGCTTTCCTGTTTTTTGTTTTTTGTTCTCCGCTTGTTTTGGTTTTTTGTTTGTTTGTTTGGTTTTTTTTTTGTTTTTTGTTTTTGTTTCATCTGTAGTTCCTTGTGTGTGGTGTGCATGGGGGTTAGTGAGAGATGGGTGTTGCACCTATACATGTCTACTATGCGTGTGTATCTCCAAGTGTGGGGATATTTTGGGGGGTTTGTAAAAATGTGTTTTTTGTGTCTAGAGATAATTGAGTTAATACAGTACTTGACACAATTATCTCCCAGGTACAAAGGAGGGATTGACCTATTTTGTATGGGAGCGTCCTGGATCTGAGAGCCAATGTGATCGTGTATTTGTTTCTACTATGGTTTACTCTCAGGTCCAGGGGGGAGTGTCATAAAAGGCCAGTTGTGGTCCCATTAAAATGAGTTCACTTCACTCTCAACACAGAGCCTCATCTCGTGATTGTAGGGAACAACTATACCAGCTATAACAGCTATACCTGCCTGGGATTGCTATACTGGCTATAATCACTAGCTCTTGTAAGAGCTACACAGCTATACCTGACTCTCTGAAGTAGGAGAGGTCCACCCACTGGATGCTGAATCCTAGGCTTGGATCCAGGGTGGGTGTCCAGTGCTTATGGTGTCCGGTGCGGTGCTTACAGTACTCCAGGCTACTAGGAAGCAGCGATTAGTGGAGGCAACCAGTCGGGATACCAGGTGGTCCGTCACACTGAATACTCTCTGTAACGGAGCCTCCTGTACCCCGGTTGGGTACCTCCACCGATGGATGTTCCTAGTGCTCACCGAGGACTCCAAGCACTCCACCAGACACCATCAGCGCTGAAAACCCCACGATCTGCCGCAGCTTGGTTGGGGTCTCGCCCTGGACCTAAGACCAGGCTCCAGCTTCCAGTGGGTGAACCTCTCTTCCTACAGAGAGTAAAGCAGGAACAGATCTTACAAGAGCTTAGTGATTATAATCCTAGGGGAGCAGTGGCGTACATACCAGGGTCGCAGGGGTCACGGCTGCGACCCGGCCCGGCCCACCAGGGGGCCCGGCCGCCCCTGCGACCCAGTGTGTACCCACAGGGCCAGCCTCTTCCCCTGGGGGGCCCAGGAGCTGACCACCCCAGGCCCCCCCGAGGCTGGCCCTGCTGTCACCCGGCAGGCGGGTGGCCGGTCGGGCAGGCGGGCGCGCGAGGGAGCACTCAGTGCTTCCTCTTCAGCTCCCTCGCGCACCGCACTGATGCCGGAGCCGGAACATGACGTCATCTTCCGGCTCCGGCATCCCTACGCAGCGCGCGAGGGCGCTGAAGAGGAATCACTGAGTGCTCCCTCGCGCGCCCGCCTGCCCGACCGGCCACCTGCCCACCAGGGTCAGCAGCACCACTGGACCCCAGGGAATCCCCCCAGCACTCCAAAAGGTAAGGAGGCTGGGGGGATTACATAAAAAAAAAAGTGTATGTGTATGTTAGAGTGTGTGTGTGTGTGTTAATGTATGTGTGTGTGTGTTAGTGCGTGTGTTAGTGTATGTGTGTGTGTGTTAGTGCGTGTGTATGTGTGTGTGTGTTAGTGCGTGTGTGTTAGTGCGTGTGTTAGTGTGTGTGTGTTAGTGTATGTATGTGTGTGTTAGTGCATGTGTTAGTGTGTGTGTCAGTGAATGTGTCTGTTATTGGGTGTGTGTCTGCTAGTGAGTGTGTTACTGTGTGTGTCTGTTACTGAGTGTGTTTGATGTATGTTAGTGAGTGTGTGTTTGTCAGTGAAAGTGTATGTTTTGTAAGTGAGTGTGTATGTATGTCTGTCGCGGAGTGTGTCTCTGTCAGTAAATGTGTGTGTCTGTTAGCTAGTGTGTATGCGTCTGTTCGTGAGAGTGTGTGTGTGTGTCTTCAGCATTTACCTTTCTCCAGCGTCGGACTCCCCAGTGTCCGCCTCTCAGCTCCGAATGCACATGCGCGGCAAGAGGCGCGCGTGCGCATTTAAACCACCCATAGGAAAGCATTACTCAATGCTTTCCTATGGACGCTCATAGTCTTCTCACTGTGATTTTCACAGTGAGAATCGCGGAAGCTCCTCTAGCAGCTGTCAATGAGACAGCCACCAGAGGCTGGATTAACCCTCAGTGAAACATAGCTGTTTCTCTGAAACTGCTATGTTTTCAGCTGCAGGGTTAAAACTAGAGGGACCTGGCACCCAGACCACTTCATTGAGCTGATGTGATCTGGGTATCTGTAGTGGTCCTTTAAGTGTGTGTGCATACTGCGGTCGCGGGGTCGCAGCCCTGCAACCCCTGCGACCAGGTGGCCGCCGCCATGTGTTGCGGCCCCGACCCGCGCCGAGTAAGCGCGGGGGGGGGCCACAGATCAATTTTCGCACCGGGGCCCCATGGGTCATGTGTACGCCACTGTAGGGGAGTATAGTGATATAGCAATCCCCATGGTAGATGCAGCCTTGAGGGTAAAACAGGAAGCAAGCACTTACAATTTATACACACGTTTAAACTCCCAACAGCCTCATTTACATACAATAGATTACATAGAGCACTATAGTGCAAGGAAAGGTGCGGGTCAGACAATAGCAAGGGCTGATGGGAGATTGAGGAGGGACAAAGCAGCCAGTTTAAACTGGTCTGGCAGTGTCCCTGGGACAACGCCCTGCTGGGGAAACAATAGGACAGGAAAAAGGGGGAGGGGTAGAGGCATATTTTCCCATGGAAGTCACTTTTTAACATGTCTTTTTGCAGGGCCCATAGTCTTTGGGCAGGAGGCTGGCAAACAGGCCCCTCCAAAAAACAGTGGCGAGGTCATTTTTGCCACTCCCTCCATTCTCCTATTTTGACTCAGCTCACATACCTCAACTATCCTAATATCTGGTTTCCTGACTCGGCTTACATACATTGTTTTCGTGATTTCCGGTTCTCTCGACCCTGGCTTGTTCTTGACTATTCTCTAGCTGTCTAACGTAGAGTCCGGCCACTCTATGGTCCAGTATACATTTTTCTTTTACATCCTGCGTGTTAGGTCTCATTGGAGTCCTGACACATATTGTGCAAATTCCAGGTTTTGTTTTGATTAGAACTGCAACACTACTAAGAATAGCTAATTCTGAAATTCCTATGTGACAGAGAAATGTAGGTTAACAACACTGAGGTTCTAAAATATTGCACATATGTTCATAATGGCCTGCATTCTTACCCACCACACGCATTAAGTGCCTCTTTACAGCTCATAAAATATAGGAGACTTGTATGCAAAGGGTGAAATGGTAAAAGGAAACAATAACCTATAACCTAGTTTCCCTATCAAGGTTATAGGTTATTGTTGCAGGATGGGGTGGCTTGCTCCAGCAAAGAGCCACACATTTAAGATGTTTTTGGGGATCTTGAGTCAACAAAGATGGCTTTTGATACAAGTCTTTGAGATCTTTCTTGTTTACCAAGTACAGATTTTACCTATGCATTGAAAGCTACAATTCTTTTACTCTATGTCCAAGTCCAATTGATTCACAGATTAGAATCTGATACCTTGCAGTTTATTTTGCTTATAGTGGGCACATAATCCAAATGGAACTTATGTGATAAGAACATATGGATCATCCTTTATATGCTGTCTTTGCTGTTGACAGCATTTTTTTTATTGATTCTGATACAGGTAAGGACCTGTTTCCAACAAGTAATCTATCAACACAGATTATTTTGTTGTGTCTGTTAGATAGTGGTGGGCCCCCAATACCATTTTTGCCTGTACTAGGTACCCATCTAGTGGCCCAAATAAAGGAGAACAAAAGGCTAATGCTACCACCATGAGTACTCTGGTTGTGGCTTTTTCTTCTCGTATGGGCTCAATAAGGTACCATGCAATACAAATAAGGTATCAGAATGTTCCTCAGTAGAAGCACCTCTGACAGCAACCTCAAATATCTCTGTGTGTGCAGTGACTTATACTGAAATTGCACCATGACCACTTCAAAACATTAAAGTATTCAGGGTATTTCAAGTAACTATTTTTTTTCTTTTATGTTTGCTTTAAAACATGTGTTGTCTTATTTAGCACATATGGAGTTAATTGCTGTTGGGTTTGCAATTGTTAGAATGCTCTCCTAGCATGCTGACCTGGGACAATCCATGCAATTAGTTTGGAGCTTTGTTTTTCTTGAGCTGGCATCATTGTTGCTACCTCCATACACATACTTACATTGTCTTTGGTTAATGACAATTAATCCAGCCTCTTTAGCTACCTCATCTCATTGATGCCATTATGGTGAATGGATTTGCCTGCTCCTTCCAGGGGCATAGATGTAGGGGATTTTCTTTCTTCTCGGAAACATTAGTATATTGGTTGTACCACCTGTTTGTATAATTTCCAGGTTAGAACTTTATTTGCTTTGCTGTAACTATCTGAATTGTAAACCTGACACTGATGATCCAACCAGTATTTTGATCGAAAGCAGCCAGTGCAAATACTATTTTGTTAATGTTGGATCTATTTTAATGGTCCATATAGATAAAACAGTTACAGAGGAAAATGAAGCTGGTGACACAGTGAATGAGTTTAAGCATGTGTGGGATAGGCATAAGGCTATCCTAGCTATAAGCTAAGGCCAGGAACCAATGAAAGTAGTTACAAAATCGGGCAGACTAGATGGGCCGAATGGTTCTTATCTGCCGTCACATTTTATGTTTCTATGTGACATGCCCTTTAGGAAGCTTAGACCAGTTAAATTCTTGCCACATCTACCATTTTAATTTGATATTCATCACTTGTCTACACTTACAGGAACCACAGGTTCTCTTTTGTGTACGTTGTCACGAATGCACCCTACTCCAAGAGTGTGCGTGATGTAGTTGTGGCGGTGAAAGGGTTAAAGTTCACTATTTGTCTGCACTAGACCGGAAATAATGATAAATTCCCACTTAACACCAACCACACTTAACCATAATAATATATATATTACTATTTTAACGCTGCCACCACCAAGACAATTTATAAATGGGGTGCGTTGGTCCCCCAGGCATCTTAATAATAAAAACCCACCAAATACAACTTAGCACAATATTTACACAATTGCAAAATACTAATTAGTCTCTTCAGGTAACATGATTCTTTACCAGACAAAGGCAGAACTTAATATAGGAATATTTATTATGAGCAAAATATAGTCACAGTGCATACAAAAAATAGATGCTAAACAAATTATTTACACCAACAACAGATAAAAACAAAAGGGATAAAATAACAGAAGTCCTAATCACTTACTCCTTAGGTTTTCAAAGTAAAACTTCTGCCCAGGGGTTCTCTGGCAAGGAAGATGGTGACTCACTCCAAATTAGATTTTGGCCCCAAGCAAGAACAATACACATTTCAGTATAATTGGATATATACCCTGTGGATTATTAAGCCTGGCCCAAAGGGGAAGATAAGGCATACCTATAGAGACACTAAGTCACCATCCCCTTGTTTTCCAGACCTACATCAATCCAAATATAAAAAAATGTCTTCTCTCTATGAATTTGTTACCATTTTTCCATTCCATAGACATGTCCTACTTCTTACTTGTGACCCAATATAGCAGACAACACAATCCCTTCCCATATGGTTAAGTTACGCAAATCATGTTTAGGCTTGATGCGAAGATTGTGCTTGTCCCATTCTAAATGTAATAAAATTGAGGCTATTAATCTGTTGATAAGTACTAATGTTTCTTTTGGATATGTTACTGGAACACAAGGGTGTTTTTCTTGAAAGCTAATGAACATTAACATATCCAAGAAATTAACTCATCAATTAATAGTTACAAGCCATATGGGCCTGTATGTCTAGTTACATTGGAACTAGACATACAGGCTTTTCAAGTGTAGAATAGTGATGCACTGAACGGTTCGCCGGCGAACAGTTCCAGGCGAACATAGCGTGTTCGTGTCCGCCGCGGATGGCGAACACATGCGCGGTTCGATCCGCCCCCTATTCGTCATCATTGAGTAAACTTTGACCCTGTACCTCACAGTCAGCAGACACATTCCAGCCAATTAGCAGCACACCCTCCCTAGCAGACCCTCCCACCTACTGGACGGCATCCATTTTACATTCATTCTCAAGCTGCATGCTTAGTGAGAGGAGGGAAAGTGTAGCTGCTGTTGATTAGATAGGGAAATGCATAGCTAGGTTAGGGTATGCAGTGTCCACTACAGTCCTGAAGGACTCATCTGATCTCTGCTGTAAGGACAGCACCCCAAAAAGCCCTTTTTAGGGCTAGAACATCAGTCTGCTTTTTTTTTTTTCTGTGTAATGTAATTGCAGTTAGTTGTCTGCCACTGCTGCCAGCTTCTGTGTCAGGCTCACAGTGGATACTGTGCCCAGTGCCACCACTCACTCACTGGTGTCACAATAAAACATTTAAAAACCAAAAACTTTTTTCACTGTTATAGATTGAATAGCAGTTAGTCGTCTGCCACTGCTGCCAGCTTCTGTGTCAGGCTCACAGTGGATACTGTGCCCATTTGCCCAGTCAGTGCCACCACTCATATCTGGTGTCACAATAGCTTGCATTTAAAAACAAAAAACTTTTTTCATTGTTATAGATTGAATAGCAGTTAGTTGTCTGCCACTGCTGCCAGCTTCTGTGTCAGGCTCATAGTGGATACTGTGCCCATTTGCCCAGTCAGTGCCACCACTCATATCTGGTGTCACAATAGCTTGCATTTAAAAACAAAAAACTTTTTTCACTGTTAAAGATTGAATAGTAGTTAGTTGTCTGCCACTGCTGCCAGCTTCTTTGTCAGGCTCACAGTGGATACTGTGCCCATTTGCCCAGTCAGTGCCACCACTCATATCTGGTGTCACAATAGCTTGCATTTAAAAACAAAAAACTTTTTTCACTATTATAGATTGAATAGCAGTCAGTGTCCTTAAAGTGGGTGTGTCAGGCTCACAGTGGATACTATGCCCAGTGCCACCACTCACTCACTGGTGTCACAATAGCTTGCATTTAAAAACAAAAAAACTTTTTTCACTGTTATAGATTGAATAGCAGTCAGTGTCCTTAAAGCGGGTGTGTCAGGCTCACAGTGGATACTGTGCCCATTTGCCCAGTGCCACGACTCATATCTGGTGTCACAATAGCTTAAGCTTGACATTTAAAAAGAAAAAAAATGTTTTCACTGTAATAGATTGAATAGCAGTTAGTTGTCTGCAAGCGTCTGGGTGTCAGGCCTCCTTCAGTGTGTGCTCTGCAGACCTCTGCTCGTGTACTTTGCCACTCATATCTGGTGTCTCTATAGCATGCTTTTACAAAGAAAAAAGTTTTTCAGTGTAAGCTAATAGCAGTCAGTGTCCTTAAAGCGGGTGTCAGGCCTCCTTCAGCGTGTGCTCTGCAGACCTTTGCCCGTGTACTTTGCCACTCATATCTGGTGTCTCTATAGCGTGCTTTTACAAAGAAAAAAAGTTTTTCACTGTAAGCTAATAGCAGTCAGTGTCCTTAAAGCGGGTGTCAGGCCTCCTTCAGCGTGTGCTCTTCAGACCTTTGCCCGTGTACTTTGCCACTCATATCTGGTGTCTCTATAGCGTGCTTTTACAAAGAAAAAAAGTTTTTCAGTGTAAGCTAATAGCAGTCAGTATCCTTAAAGCGGGTGTCAGGCCTTCAGCGTGTGCTCTGCAGACCTCTGCCAGTGTACTTTGCCACTCATATCTGGTGTCATAATAGCGTGCATTTAAAACCAAAAAACTTTTTTCACTGTTATAGATTGAATAGCAATTAGTTGTCACAAAGCAGGTGTGTCAGCCCTACAGCGTGTACTCTGCCAGTTTACAGTGCCACTCATATCTGGTGTCACAATAGCGTGCATTTAAAAACCAAAAATCTTTTTTCACTGTTATAGATTGAATAGCAGTTAGTTGTCTCAAAGCGGGTGTGTCAGCCCTACAGCATATACTCTGCCAGTTTACAGTGCCACTCATATCTGGTGTCACAATAGTGTGCATTTAAAAACCAAAAATCTTTTTTCACTGTCATAGATTGAATAGCAGTTAGTTGTCTCAAAGCGGGTGTGTCAGCCCTACAGCGTGTACTCTGCCAGTTCACAGTGCCACTCATATCTGGTGTCACAATAGCTTGCATTTAAAAACAAAAAACTTTTTTCACTGTTATAGGTTGAATAGCAGTTAGTTGTCTTCAAGCGGGTGTGTCATGCCTACAACGTGTACTCTGCCAGTTCACAGTGCTACTCATATCTGGTGTCATAATAGCTTGCATTTAAAAACAAAAAACATTTTTCACTGTTATAGATTGAATAGCAGTTAGTTGTCTCAAAGCGGGTGTGTCAGCCCTACAGCGTGTACTCTGCCAGTTTACAGTGCCTCTCATATCTGGTGTCATAATAGCTTGCATTTAAAAACAAAAAACTTTTTTCACTGTTATAGACTGAATAGCAGTTAGTTGTCTGCCAGCGGGTGTGTCAGGCTCACAGTGGATACTGTGCCCAGTGCAACCACTCACTTACTGGTACCCGGACGAAATTTATTTTCACAAAAGGCAATCCCCAACCTGTACTCGATTGTGCAAAAGGAAATAATGGCATGTCTGGCACACAGTGTTGGGGCAAGGGTCCATCTGACCACTGATACCTGGTCTGCAAAGCATGGTCAGGGCAGGTATATCACCTATACTGCGCATTGGGCAAACCTGCTGACTGCTGCCAAGCATGGAATGCGTGGCTCTGCAGAGGAGTTGGTGACACCGCCATGACTTGCAGGCAGGCCTGCTGCCACCTCCTCTACTCCTCCTACTCCATCCTCTTCCATAACCTCCTCAGCTGAGTCCTCTTCTGCTGCTGCGTCTTGCTCCACATCAACGGATAGGGGACGTAACAGGGATTAAACTGATAAGAATAGTACTACTTAACACACCACTCCTATCTGGTGGCACATTAGATTGCATGCGCAGTGCCCCAAATTTGTTGTGATCTGTGAGTAAGGTAAACGGTTGTCCATACAAGTAAGGTTGCAGCTTTTTGAGGGCCCACACCACCGCCAGGCACTCCTTTTCAATGGCAGTGTATCTACTTCCCTGGGCAAAAGTTTCCGGCTTAGATAAGCCCTGGGTTGCTCGCCGCCATCTGCTCCGACTTGGCTCAGTACTGCTCCCAATCCAAACATAGAAGCATCTGTATGGACGAGAAAGCGTTTAGTTGGATCAGGAGCAGAAAGTACAGGTGATTTAATGAGCGCCATCTTGAGCTGTTGGAAGGCCTGTTCACACTCTGGGGCCCATACTACTATCTTTGGGAGGTTTTTACGCGTTCCTATATGGCACTTACTGGGCTTTAGGGTCAGTCCGGCCTCCCTAATCCGGTCTAGTACGGCTCCTATGTGGGTCAGGTGTTAGGACCAGGAGCAGCTAAAAATGGCTATATCATACAAGTAGGCGCAGGCATACTCCTGAAACCCATCCAGTAGCCGATCTACAATCCTCTGAAAGTTAGCCGGGGCATTCTTCATCCCGAATGGCATGGCCTTAAACTGATACAGGCCAAACGAGGTGACAAATGCCGACTTGTGGATGGCGTCCTCGGCTAATGGAATTTGCCAGTACCCCTTGCACAGATCTATTGTGGTGAGTTACTGGCCTCTGGCCATTTTGTCTAGGAGCTCGTCTATCCGGGGCATAGGCGAGGCGTCTGAGGTTGTTTTATCGTTTAGCCTCCGGTAGTCTACACAGAAACGGGTCGTGCCATCCCGTTTCGGTACTAGTACTACCGGGGAGGCCCAGGGGCTGTCGGAGTGTTCTATCACCCCTAACTGCATAATTTCCTCAATTTCTTTCTGAATATTTTCTTTAACTGCTTCGGGTATGCGATAGGCGGTTTGGCGAAGGGGGGTCTGGTCTAGGGTTTCAACTTTGTGAGTGGTTAACGGACTGTACCCAGGTAGGTTGGAAAACGTGGCCCCCTTGTCCTGGATTAGTCTTTGGACCTGGGTTCGCTCCTGGGGGTCTAACCATTCTCCTAACTGTACATCTCCCAGGTCTCCGCTCTTGCCCTCTAGGTCTAGGAGATCTGGGAGTGGCAAATTATCATAATCTTCAGTGGCAGGTGCACAGATCGCGGTTACCTCTTCCGTGCGCTCGTGGTATGGCTTGAGCATGTTCACATGGAGCATGGGCTTGCCTCCCGTGCCTGTGACCGCACCGATCACAAAGGTGGTATCACAAACCTGCTCTACCACCTTGTATGGGCCCTGCCAGGAAGCCTGCAGCTTGTCCTTGTGGACAGTGTCAATCCATATCTGCCAAGTGACCCTATGTAGGGGGAACAGTCTCTATTCTGCTCTGTGTCAGTATGTATCATGGTCTCTGAGGACAGGTGTCAATCCATATCTGCCAAGTGACCCTATGTAGGGGGAACAGTCTCTATTCTGCTCTGTGTCAGTGTGTATCATGGTCTCTGAGGACAGGTGTCAATCCATATCTGCCAAGTGGCCCTATGTAGGGGGAACAGTCTCTATTCTGCTCTGTGTCAGTGTGTATCAGGGACCCTTAGGACAGGTGTCAATCCAAATCTGCCAAGTGTAGGGGGAACAGTCCCTATTCTGCTCTGTGTGAGGAGGAGGAACGGGAAATGAGTAGCTCGGCATCCAACCTTGTGCAAATGGGGAATCTAACAGGGGAAGAGGTGAAAGTCATCCTCCTCCTCCCACGACCACGCCATATCTGCCAAGTGACCCTATGTAGGGGTAACAGTCCCTATTCTGCTCTGTGTCAGTGTGTATCAGGGGCTCTGAGGACAGGTGTCAATCCATATCTGCCAAGTGACCCTATGTAGGGGGAACAGTCTCTATTCTGCTCTGTGTCAGTGTGTATCATGATCTCTGAGGACAGGTGTCAATCCATATCTGCCAAGGTGACCCTATGTAGGAGGAACAGTCTCTATTCTGCTCTGTGTCAGTGTGTATCAGGGGCTCTGAGGACAGGTGTCAATCCATATCTGCCAAGTGACCCTATGTAGGGGGAACAGTCTCTATTCTGCTCTGTGTCAGTGTGTATCATGGTCTCTGAGGACAGGTGTCAATCCATATCTGCCAAGTGACCCTATGTAGGGGGAACAGTCTCTATTCTGCACTGTGTCAGTGTGTATCATGGTCTCTGAGGACAGGTGTCAATCCATATCTGCCAAGTGACCCTATGTAGGGGGAACAGTCTCTATTCTGCTCTGTGTCAGTGTGTATCATGGTCTCTGAGGACAGGTGTCAATCCATATCTGCCAAGTAACCCTATGTAGGAGGAGCAGTCCCTATTCTGCTCTGTGTCAGTGTGTATCAGGGATCCTTAGGACAGGTGTCAATCCATATCTGCCAAGTGAGCCTATGTAGGGGGAACAGTCTCTATTCTGCTCTGTGTCAGTGTGTATCATGGTCTCTGAGGACAGGTGTCAATCCATATCTGCCAAGTGACCCTATGTAGGAGGAACAGTCTCTATTCTGCTCTGTGTCAGTGTGTATCAGGGGCTCTGAGGACAGGTGCCAATCCATATCTGCCAAGTGACCCTATGTTGGGGTAACATTCCCTATTCTGCTCTGTGTCAGTGTGTATCAGGGATCCTTAGGACAGGTGTCAATCCATATCTGCCAAGTGACCTGATGTTGGGGTAACATTCCCTATTCTGCTCTGTGTCAGTGTGTATCAGGGGCTCTGAGGACAGGTGTCAATCCATATCTGTCATGTGACCCTATGTAGGAGGAACAGTCCCTATTCTGCTCTGTGTCAGTGTGTATCAGGGATCCCTAGGACAGGTGTCAATCCATATCTGCCAAGTGACCCTATGTAGGGGGAACAGTCTCCATTCTGCTCTGTGTCAGTGTGTATCAGGGGCTCTGAGGACAGGTGTCAATCCATATCTGCCAAGTGACCCTATGTAGGATGAACAGTCTCTATTCTGCTCTGTGTCAGTGTGTATCATGATCTCTGAGGACAGGTGTCAATCCATATCTGCCAAGTGACCCAAAGTGACCCTATGTAGAGGAACAGTCTCTATTCTGCTCTGTGTCAGTGTGTATCAGGGGCTCCGAGGACAGGTGTCAATCCATATCTGCCAAGTGACCCAATGTAGGGGGAACAGTCTCTATTCTGCTCTGTGTCAGTGTGTATCAGGGATCCTTAGGACAGGTGTCAATCCATATCTGCCAAGTGAGCCTATGTAGGGGGAACAGTCTCTATTCTGCTCTGTGTCAGTGTGTATCATGGTCTCTGAGGACAGGTGTCAATCCATATCTGCCAAGTGACCCCATGTAGGGGGAACAGTCTCTATTCTGCTCTGTGTCAGTGTGTATCAGGGGCTCTGAGGACAGGTGTCAATCCATATCTGCCAAGTGACCCTATGTAGGGGGAACAGTCTCTATTCTGCTCTGTGTCAGTGTGTATCTCTGAGACAGGGTCAATCCATACCTGCCAAGTGACCCTATGTAGGGGGAACAGTCTCTATTCTGCTCTTTGTCAGTGTGTATCAGGGATCCTTAGGATAGGTGTCAATCCATATCTGCCAAGTGAACCTATGTAGGAGGAACAGTCCCTCTTCTGCTCTGTGTCCGTGTGCATCAGGGGCTCTGAGGACAGGTGTCAATCCATATGACAGGTGTCAATCCATATTCATTGTGATTTAGGAATGTTAGGTGATTTCTGCCCTTTATGGATTAAAACCAGATTCTGCATCAACTGTGTAATTTTCCATGGCAGTTTTGCCATGGATCCCCCTCTGGCATACCACAGTCCAGGTGTTAGTCCCCTTGAAACAACCTTTCCATCCCTATTGTGGCCAGAAAGAGTCCCTGTGTGTTTTAAAATTCGCCTGCCCATTGAAGTCTATGGTGGTTTGCCCGGTTCGCGAACATTTGCGGAAGTTCGCGTTCGCCATTCGCGAACTGAAAATTTCGTGTTCGCGACATCACTAGTGTAGAAATTCACACCTTGCAGTGCCTTTGATAAATCACAGAATCAATCCATCTGGTAAACCATCTGATCCCTTTCACATTCCTACTATGCAATTTACATTACCCCTTTTGTCATCTGACCTCTACCAAGTGGCCAATTCATGTATGCACTACATAAATTTCATTAAATAGCAATATGCTATAGTGCAACAATGAATTATGCACCCTTGGCATGACATAC
>OW240914.1:246304142-246323815 GCA_933207985.1 Pelobates cultripes
TTCTGCAAGCTTCTTAGTATGATAGGTTATGAAACAAACATAATGTTGTGTTTCAGCTTGATGTCACTTGGAGGTTCTATCAATTTTAATAAGGCAATATGCAGTTCACTATATTTTTCTGACAGGGACAGTACAAGAAAGACTTTGGCTCTCATGTAGAATGGAACATAATGCATACATGAATTAGGTCATTTTGAGCATTCTTAGTTTAAAAAAATATAAAAAGCATGTGAAAAACATTATGGTCATACAGCTGGTCATTGTCAGTTCATTTTAATATATGCATTATGTGATGTACAATAATATATACTTGACTCTTTTATCAGATATGCTGGCCATTAAGCTTAAACTGAACAATCTTTGAAAATATAATGGAAATAAGTAATAACTGTTTTTCATTTTAATATTTGAAGGAAACTTGTGAGTCCATCCTTGACTTCACATTGGAGGAAATTAACAAGTTTG
This sequence comes from Pelobates cultripes, assembly GCA_933207985.1. Taxonomy (NCBI): domain Eukaryota; kingdom Metazoa; phylum Chordata; class Amphibia; order Anura; family Pelobatidae; genus Pelobates; species Pelobates cultripes. The sequence goes on from OW240914.1 coordinate 246,304,608, forward strand.
CTGCTGAAAAAAAGAAGAGAAGCATCTTTAAAAGACATAGGGCAGAAATGTCTCCCGAAGTTGAGACTTCTCCTCCAGAAGTTGGATTGGTGATTGATGGAAAGACTTTAAATGTCATCATTAATGGTGACCTGCAAACAAAATTTTTGGAATTGACAAAATGCTGTCGTTCAGTTTTATGCTGTCGGGCTACACCTTTACAAAAGAGCATGGTGGTCAAATTAGTACGGGATACATTAAATGTCATGACCCTTTCCATAGGTAACATTAATATCTGATTCCTACCAAATTTACACCTGTCTTTTTCAGTAATATAGCTACATTGAGGGTTATGTATAAAGGAGCACTTGTAAGGCAAAGTTCTAAAAGTTATCATCACAATAATTAACGTTCTTACTGATTGTACCACTTTGAACTTTGCCAAACAAATGTTCTTTACGGATAGTGTGTATACAATGTGGTTTAAATCACTTTAACGAGAACTGTTATACTCATATGCACATTGACAGTATTATTTCTCAAATTGAGATCTTTGTTAAAAATATTTCTGTATTGTTGTGAGATAGACGTTTCCAATTACCATTAAATCCACTTTACTTACCGTAATATGGATCATATATATACAAATTAGAAAATCTGCAGGTGATATTTCACTCATGATCCATGAACTTTGTTGCTCCAGCACTTCCAGAAACACCATTCACCAGTGGTTCCCAGCATTTTTGGACCAAAGTACACCCTGAGAATGTTTTCCAAGACACAGGTTTTTTTTTTCTTTTTTCACCTTCTTCAGCAGCTTACAAATGTCACATTAGAGAGATAGAGATATGCATACTTATTGCAAAATTAATTTATTTGTTTTAATCAATTGCCAGATGCCAGAAAATATCCAATTTTTAATGCTGACACTTAATAAAATTATATATTTTATGTTCTAAAACAAAGCCTTACACAATATTTTTTTTTTACCTTATTAGGAGATGGTGCAAATGACGTCAGTATGATCCAGGCTGCAGATGTTGGAATTGGTATTTCAGGTCAAGAAGGCATGCAGGTAAAATCTGAAATACTTTCTAAAACATAAGTCAATATATTTAGCATATTATTATATAGCGTCAACATTCTGCAGTGCTTTAAAATTATAGAAAGGAGATCAGAAGTGAAGAAGGCCTTGTTTAAATGAGCATACAATCTACACTGATTTAAGGTAGGATAATAATGCTATAGAAATTAGTATTTCACATAATTTTATTACTTCTGTTAAGAAGTAATGTGGGTTACTAGTAGTAATAATACTATATCTATTCAGAATTAACTTTTTGGGTGTTAAGAATATCAATTGTGCCATACAGTTAGGGATCAGTGTAAGAGATTTAACATGTGCCTAATGAACCTAAACACAATAAATCTGTACCTATTTTGCACTTTAAATTTCAGTAACAACTGACTGAATTTTGAACAAATAACTGAATAAAAGCTAACTGGTCACACATTTCCCAGCCCTGAGCCAGAAGTCTGCAATGTTTAGCAATATGTAAATAAATTAATAAATACAAAATTTTTTGTTTGTTTTGTTTTTTTGTTTTTTTTTGTTTTTTATTCATGCTTTTTTTTTCTACTCCAGGCAGTAATGTCCAGTGATTTTGCCATATCCCGCTTCAAACATCTTAAGAAACTTTTGCTAGTTCATGGTCACTGGTGCTACAGTCGTTTGGCAAAAATGGTTGTTTATTTTTTCTACAAAAATGTGGTACGTATTTCAGTTTAGAGCATTATTTTCTATTGTATAAATAAATGTAAATGTAAAGTAAACAGCCAGTGGGCTCACATTGCCAGTGTCTTCTGAAGACAATCAATTCATGGAAGTCAATTAAAACATTTTAGTCCTTGATAGTCCATTGTAAATGTAAAGTATGTATGATGAATAAAATAGGAATGTATAAAATACAGATATGGGTAAGCGCTAGACGATCAACAATGGACAAATAATGCAGCAAACACTCCCTTTAACCCCTTATATCAAATACAGAGGAAGCAAACAAGGAGAACACAGGTTGTGCTATTTCACAATGAGCATAAGAAAATCATATGAAATAGAAAATTATGAAAAATAGTTCACAATTTTCAGTTTCCAATAATATTGCCACCTTGTTCTTCTCCTCATTTGACCTTATTCAATGGACTGGTTCCCTGGCAGACATACCCTTGACCTGATCTTTTCCAACCTTTGCTCTTTTTCTAACTTCTCTAAAACACCTTTCTTTCTGTCTGATCAGCAACTTCTTACCTGTACTGTGAATGTGCCCCTCACTCAATATTATTAAATCTAAGTCATATCGGGATATCAGAAATCTGAGCTTTTTTGATTTGCATTTCTTCACTTTCTACTGTCTAAATTCTCTTGCTGTTCCCCTCAAGCTACCTCATACCACAATTCTGTCCTAATATGACTGTACCTATAAAATCTCATTATAAGTGCCAATCAAAGGTCACCCAATAAAATTATTCCAAATGTTTAGATGATGTAACCCACCACCTGAGAGTGCAGCACTACAGAAATAACAAAATTATAAAAAAAATTAAAAAAATTATATACATATATATACACTCACCCCTCCAAATAAATACAAGGGGTAAATACCATATGTGAAAATAAACAGAAAGAAAAAGAAAACACAATTGTACCACTAGGTGTGACATGTGTTTGACCAATCAATTTTGTCACTTCTGGGTATTACCTTTGTTTACAAGGTCCATGATCCTCCTGGACTGGTAGCCACCGAGAGGGGAAAAATGGTGTGGATCGGCTATTTGCCGTGGAGTCACTTCCACCTGTCGGCTTTGACCACAATACCCAAGATGCTTTACAATTAACCACTCATGATTTAAATGGCATCCTAACAGATTTTTCATTACATACATTCGAGGAAATCCTCAGAGGTCATTTTGAAGTTGGAATAAGTATGCGAAAAAGAAGACAAAATAAACAGAAGTAAACATATCATTAAACTTATGCTTATAAAAAAAACATCACACATATAAAAACATCTCTATCATATAGTTATTGCAGGACAGATATGCATAACTAATGAAGTGGACATATTTAAAAAAACAACTGAATTCCTGTAATATTAAACTAGTGATCTTCTTAAAGGAATAAAAAAATAGTATCATATTTAATATTTATTACTTAATATAAGCTTTTAATGAAAAAGACATTCTTGAATGTAATAAATACCTCATAAAAATGACAATGCTCAAAATCAGCATTAAATCTGTGTGGACTTAAAGTATTTAAAATATATATCGACTTCATTTCAGTTCTTCCTAACTTTCCAATGTTATGCTCTCCTCTTCAATTGCAGTTGACTTTCTGGATTGTCATGAATTTTAAAAACTGTGGGTCCCTATTGCGTACTTTGTTAAAATGTGATGATGTTTTTTAAATCTATGTTTGATGTTCCTGAAGTATTCATTCATTTGTACATGCATTTATTGAAAGAAGATAAATCACATTTTTGGTAAAACATGATCACACTCATTTTGTGTTTGTCTCTGTTAAGCAAACCTAAGCAGGATCTACCTTTACTTTATGGAATATTATTTACAATTTATATAGCTAAAGATGATTGTTAAACTGAATATACCTTGTAGCGGAGTAGTTGTATTATCCACGGTATCTCCACTGGTAGTCAGGATAAAGCAAGTAAAATGTAGGTAAAATGCAGGTAGCGTAATCACAATCCTTTTCTCCCAAGAACTAGACGACATATAGCTTGGAGGTCAACTGAGCTTTTATTCACAGGTTACAGTATTTATGCAGTTCCGCATGCAAGGCGTTTCTAAAGTGACCTTGCAGGGGTTGTCCAGTAGTGGACTACGTAGGGGACTTAACTTACATAGTTACATAGTTACATAGCTGAAAAGAGACTTGCGTCCATCAAGTTCAGCCTACCTCACATTTGTCTTTTGCTGTTGATCCAAAAGAAGGCAAAAAAAACCCAGTTTGAAGCACAATTTTGCAACAAGCTAGGAAAAAAAATTCCTTTGTGACCCCAGAATGGCAGTCAGATTTATCCTTGGATCAAGCAGTTATTACCCTACATTGAAAGATTGTATCCTTGAATATTCTGTTCTTGCAAGTATGCATCTAGTAGCCGTTTGAACATCTGTATGGACTCTGATAAAACCACTTCCTCAGGCAGAGAATTCCACATTCTGATTGTTCTTACAGTAAAAAAACCTTTCCTTTGCCTTAGACGAAATCTTCTTTCTTCCAGTCTAAACGCATGGCCTCGTGTCCTATGTAAAGTCCGGTTTGTGAATAGATTTCCACACAATGGTTTGTATTGGCCCCGAATATATTTGTATAATGTTATCATATCCCCTCTCAGGCGACGTTTTTCTAAACTAAATAGGTTTAAATTTGTTAACCTTTCTTCATAGCCGATATGTTCCATTCCTTTTATTAATTTTGTAGCCCGCCTCTGCACTTTTTCTAGTGCCATAATATCCTTCTTTAGAACATGTGCCCAAAATTGCACAGCATATTCAATATGGGGTCTTACCAGTGATTTATAAAGAGGCAAAATTATATTCTTGTCCCGAGAATGAATGCCCTTTTTCATGCATGACAATACCTTACTGGCCTTGGCCACTGCTGATTGACATTGCACATTGTTGCATAGTTTGTTGTCTATAACAATTCCCAAGTCCTTTTCATGTGTTATCCCTAATTCACTTCCATTAAGGGTATACGTTGCTTGTGTATTCTTTACGCCGAAGTGCATAACTTTGCATTTTTCAACATTAAATTTCATCTGCCATTTGAGTCCCCAGTCCCCCAGTCTATCTAAATCCCTCTGCAGCAAAGTAATATCTTGATCACATTGTATTGTTTTACAAAGTTTGGTGTCATCTGCAAACACTGAAACATGACTTTCAATGCGGTCTTCAAGATCATTTATAAACATGTTAAATAGAAGGGGTCCCAGCACAGACCCCTGAGGGACACCACTTGCCACCTCTGTCCAGCTTGAAAATTTACCATTAATGACAACTCTTTGTACTCTGTTTTTAAGCCAATGTTCTACCCAAGAACAAGCATTTTCATCTAGACCGATTTCCTTGAGTTTGAACACTAATCTATTGTGTGGAACTGTATCAAATGCCTTGGCAAAATCCAAATAGATCACATCCACGGCAACACCCTGATCTATACTTCTACTTACTTCTTCGTAGAACGCAATCAAGTTAGTTTGACATGACCTGTGCTTCATAAAACCGTGCTGATTTTTGCTGATAACCATGTTCTTCTCAAGGAATTCTTGAATATTATCCCTTAATAACCTTTCAAATATTTTCCCAGCCACAGAAGTTAAGCTCACAGGTCTATAATTTCCAGGCAAGGATTTTGAACCCTTTTTGAATATAGGAACCACATCTGCCTTCCTCCAATCCTCCGGAACACTTCCTGAAAGAAAAGAATCTTGAAAGATTAAAAACAGAGGTTCACTTATTTCTGCACTTAGTTCCTTAAGTACAAGTGGATGGATACCGCCAGGCCCTGGAGCTTTGTTTATATTAACTTTTTTTAGTTGCTGCAGCATCTTGTCTTGAGTTAACCAATTACAATTATTCTGCACGTTTTAGTAGCAATCATTTGCACATCTATTGCCATGGGTTCTTCCTTAATATATACGGAGGAGAAAAAGTTATTTAAAATTCCTGCCTTTTCCTGGTCTTCATTAATTAACACCCCCGTTTCAGTTTTTAGTGTACCTACACTTTCATTTTGAGGATTTTAGAATTTATGTACTTAAAAAATGCTTTGTGGTTGGTTTTGTTCTCTTCAGCTATCATTATTTCATTTTGAAGTTTAGCAAGTCTAATTGCCTTTTTGCACGCATTATTTGCATCCTTATATCTTTTATAAGATGCATCTTTTTTGTCCGATTTAAATGCCCTTCTCTTAGTTGTAATCTCTTGTTTTACTTCTCTACTAAGCCACGTTGGTTTTAATTTGTTTCTTTTATATTTATTTCCCAATGGTACATACTGAGAAATGTACCTTTGTAATATTTGTTGGAAGATGATCCATTTATCCTCAGTGTTCTTTTCACTAAAGAGTTTATGCCAGTCAATATATTGTAAAGCTTCCCTTAACTTATTGAAATTGGCCTTTTTAAAATTATATGTTTTAGTATTCCCCATGTGCTTTTGTTTTTTTGAGTTTATTTCAAAGGACACTATATTGTGATCACTATTTCCCAAGTGCTCACCTACTTGAATGTTGGTCAAAAGATCAACGTTGTTTGTTAAAACCAGGTCCAGACAAGCATCCATTCTAGTTGGTGCTTGTACAAGTTGTGACATGAAGGTGTCATTTAACAAGTTTAAAAACCTAATTCCCTTTGCTGAGGCACTAGTCCCTCTGTCCCAATTTATATCCGGGTAATTAAAATCTCCAATAATTAAAGTGTTACCCAGATTTGCAGCTTTCTCAATTTGCTCAAACAGCTGTTGTTCCTCGTCAATATTAACATTAGGTGGTTTATAACATATCCCAACCAATAGTTGGTTTCCCTTCTTTTCCCCCAAGCAGATATTTACCCATAAAGCTTCCACATTATCCTCCTCGCATTCCATTTGCTTAACATTTGGCTTTAAATCATGTTTGACATACAAACATACCCCACCACCCTTCTTGTTTTTCCTATCCTTCCTAAATAACATGTACCCATTTAAGTTAGCTGCCCAGTCATGTGTCTCATCCCACCATGTTTCAGTTATGCCTATTATATCATATTGTTTAGTGTATGCTAATGCCTCTAGTTCCCCCATTTTGTTATTTAGGCTCCTTGCATTAGTAAGCATACATTTAATATTATGCGTCACTTGTATATTTTGTGAATTTTCAACATTACACAGCTTCTCTGTTCTGAGCTTGCCCCTCCCCCCATTTCCACCCACCTTATACTGTGCTAAAGCCCATCTCCTTTCTGTCCTATCTCCATTTTGTAGATTGCTATGACCCTCCCCCCCTACTACTAGTTTAAAATCTCCTCCAACCTTCTAGCCATCCTATCCCCAGCACTGCAGACCCTCTCCCGTTTAGGTGCAATCCATCACCACTATAAAGGTTGTACCCAATCGCAAAGTCGGCCCAGTGCTCTAAAAACCCAAAACCCTCCTTCCTGCACCAAGACTTAAGCCACGCATTGACCTCTCTAATCTCCCGCTGCCTTTCCACTGTAGCGCGTGGCACAGGTAATATCTCAGAGAATACCACCTTGGAGGTCCTTTTCTTAAGTTTGCTACCTAATTCCCTGAAATCATTCTTTAGGACCTTCCATCTTCCTCTTACTTTGTCATTGGTACCAACATGGACCATGACCGCTGGGTCATCCCCAGCCCCTCCCAATAATCCATCCACTCTGTCAGCAACATGCCGGACCCGAGCACCCGGGAGACAGCAAACTGTCCGGTTGAGCCGATCAGAGCGGCAGATTGCCCTATCTGCTCTCCTAATGATAGAGTCCCCTACCACCACAACCTGTCTTGCCTTCCTTACATTTTGATCCCCACCCGTACTAGGGGGGCTGTTAGCTCGGCTGTTAGAAGTAACAGCTTCCTCTAATACAGCTACTCCTGAGCTGATGCTCCCAACATCTTCCCTCAAACGGGCAAATCTGCTAGGTTGCACCAAATCAGGACTAGCTAGCCCTTTCCTCTTCCCTCCCCCCCTGCTTCCTCGCCCCACTGTCACCCAGCTACATGCCTGTTCCCCATCTGTCTTATCTCCTCCCTCTCCACTACCTGTCCCCACTAAACTCTGCTCAGTGAGCAGTAGACTCCTCTCAAGATTGTCAATCTCCCTCAATGTTGCGATTTGCTTCTCAAGATCTCCAATCTGAGCTTCCAGAGAAGCCACTCGCACACAACCATCACAGAGGTATGGACCCTGGACGGGTACATCCAGGCATCCATACATGCAACAAGATGTGCATTGAGTTAAACCAGCAATCTTGCTAACACTCATTTCCCCTTTAAACAGTAAATAAAACCAATTACCTTGATAGTATAAACCCCTTGTTCATTTCAACTCCTGGTTTTCTAACTCCTACTTGAAAGAGTCTACTTAATAGAGGCTGCTTTCAAATAATGGGCTATCTCCCACCATGCACTGCTTGACTAGAGAGATAATCACCCAAGAATGTATTATTAATGGGATTATCTCCTAGTACAGTAAAATACAGCTTTTTACATAAAAATCCATAACTGGCATAATATTCCTGACATGTAGTTAAAATACCCCTTGTTGCATAGCTGGCATCTGGCATCATTGAGTGAACTAGAGCTCAGATCCCTGCACAATTAAACGAACGCCGTTCGAATTACCATTCAAATTACCTGTTCAGACCAACCAGCATTGAAATGAATGAACTGACTGAGGGGGTGAAACTCCCGAAAGAACCGATTTCCTGAACGGCGTTGGAAATCCAGCAGGACTCGTGCCGCCGAGTAGCCTCCCAAGATGAACAGACAGCCTGTGAGTCAGTCAGTCGCCACTGGTGGACTGCCTTTCTACTGAGGAAGCCAGCAAGAACCATGTGACAGCTGATATTAGCATGCACTCCTGAAGTCAAGCATCAGCCAGAATGTAGAACCATTGTGTCTTCCTGACTGACATTGTGTCTTCCTGGACTGTCCCAAGTATACCAGTAAATGTGCAGTACACTGGTCTTGGTGTAAATGGAGAACTTCTAGCTGGCAGCTAGTGACAGGTTGTAACGGATCACCTGGCACCCCGACTGGGTACCTCCATTAAAGAATGCTCCTAGTGCTTGCTGAGGGCTCCAAGCACTCCAGCAGACACCTCCAGGCACTGGACGCTACTCAGTCTGTAACCGAATTGGGAATTAGCTCTAGTCCTTACAAGGACTCTCCCTGGTGAATCTCCTGTAAGCTGGAACAGCAGATACAGGAGCAAATCTTCCCTCCAATAACAGGACGACACACAGTTTTGGAGTGTAAGCAGGAACAGTCTGAGCTGTGGTTTTATTGCTTCTTTTATACAGGTTTTTACACAATGTTACCACCCACAAGGTTTTGTGGCACAGCCAATCAAATACAATATAATACAGTTAAACACTCCCAGTTAGGACACACGAACCCTGTGATATAATTACTGTACACAATGGGTTAACTTAATTATCACAGACAGGAAAATATACAGTTTCATACAATATTCATAACTCCTAAACTATACATGCAATCTCCATAAAAGTACATATTCTAAATCCGCATACTCCAAATATAAACATACTCAGAAAATCAAACAATTCCCTCCAGTGGTTTAAAAGTTAGGTGGAAGTCCTTTTTGACCGGTCAATTTCACACAGAAAAATTACTAAGTCCCATTCGAATGCATGAACGGGTAAATTGCCTGCATACTTTCACTTGCATGTGGTCCGCCTGTTCGGTAATTGGTTCGGTAAACCCCAATTACAGAACCATATAAGAAAAGGACACGAACAAAGTATTTTAATGGTCTGGGGACACAGTCTTAAAGGGGCATTGTTCCCAAAAGTCTCAATATGCCCCAATAACAGTTTTAAAGAGGCATACACCAAACAGGCATATAATTGTGATGAAATGTCACTGGGGATGTGGATCTGTCACTTCAGACAGGCATCCTCACTGACACCAGGGCGATGCTATATCTCTCACAGCTAGTCTCAATGTGTATGCTCATCTTCCAATGTTTCCTCTAAAGGCAATGGGCAGGTATCTTTCCTTCTACCCATGCTTCCTTCTCCCAGGCAGGTAGCTATCTTCTGTCTGCACTTCCTCCAACTACTAACTTTACAAAGGTACTTTCAGCTCTTAATTCTTGCTCTTTCTTAATATGTCCTTTGGACCTCGGACTAGTGCAGCCAGCATGCAGGTCCATAAACTCTGCTACTGGAATCACCAAACAAACAAGACTGGACACACAGTTCCCAACAGAACTACCACAAAAAATTTTTTACATTCAGAAATAGCCCTACATTACAAATATGGCAACCCACTCGATCCAGTACATAAAACATAACCACATGGGGAATCATACAGGCACTCATATAACATAAACCAATATTTATAAATGGGTGGTGAAGACATTCACATATGGCACAGTCTCACTATGACTCACTCACTTTTTTTTTTTTTTTTTGAGACATGTGCACGTTTTTATATTTTAAGTGAGGTTAAATACTGAAAATACATGAGTAATAGTAAAATATGCATCCAACAGGTACCTTAGCTAGGTACAGACAATCAACACATATTCAGAAATCACGGCAGTGTCACGTCTAAGATATGCAGTACGGTAGGCAGAGATGCCAGACACACGTTAGTGTGCTAGTTAGTTAGCGTTATACCCCTGCTATACACATTGAGAATTTAACCTGTTGTGTTGTCCGAGTATGGTTAACTGTAGCAAGGTAGGGTTAGCGATGCGTTACCGTGTTAGATTAGCTACACTAGTATAATCGTGTCGTGTTATCGTGTCTAGCACTATATTAATAGATAGGTAGTGTGTGATGCAGGGAGGAGTCACCCCATTAATGTATAGGCTACATCTCGTTGGGTGACGGATATCTTCCCTAAAGCTTGTGTACATTGTAGAAAGCAATCTGGAACACTCGTAGTATGACTGATTTTAAGCTTGCAGTAAACATAAGAGGCAAACCATTAATCTCAGGCTAAACCCACTTGTCTGTACAACATTCAAGTGCTTTGCGTTTGAACTGATCTGGCTAGCTAGCTACTGAAACTTAACACACTAAATAACATACATAGTGAACAGATGAAACAAAACGTTATTGGCTATGCTATGCAATCTAACGTGTTATTCTCTGTGTTATACAAAGCAAGCTAGGTTATCTGAGCATCTGGGTATACTCAGAGTTCTCTTGGTGTGAGCAAAGGCTCTGGCTGGAAGCCGGATGGGAGGGAGCCCCCCCTCCCTCAGCCGATGCCCGCTCAGGAGGCCGTGGTTGCGGTTCCAGAGCAGGGCACCGGCAAAGGGATAAGGCCTGCATAAATATTTCTAACATGGGAACTGAAGAATCAAACGATGTATCATAAAGAATAAAAAATAAAGAAAAATAAAATAACAGTGCTCAAGCATCGGCACTGCTGCCGCTGTAGATAGCTTGAGTGTCTCTATAATGAGAATTAGGCAAAGGCCCGGGCACAATATAGGTTGCACAAATGAGGATTATCCTGTAGCAGGAAAAACGCAGACTGTCACTGGGGGGTTTTCGCGGCATCTTCTGCCTTCTTTTCGGTCTGCTTGTGAAGGTCCGTCTCTGGATGTTGTGAGAACGGCTGAGTAGAGTTCCCATGCCTTCTGTGCTGTAAGTCCTTGTGTCTCCGATTGAAAGAGGTTATAGTTCCTGCATTATGGGCCGAATCGTTGGTTTTTGAGTGTGCAAGTCCGGGTTGTGTCCCCGATGCCCGTTCTGGTGGCTTTGCCTGTGGGGTGATGGATATCCGTCTCAGGTGGTGGCCGTGGCGTAAGAGTCCATCTGTGGCCTCCGGGGAGTGAACTCTGGGGCCTTCGCGTTTTGTCCTCTGAGTGAGGGCTTAAGGCCTGTTGGTTGTGTCGGTGGGCATGGTGGATCCGTGGGTAGGTTAAGTAAGCCCAGTGTCTCCTTGGCCTCCTGCATATCACGGACCACATGTTTGGTACCTTCCTTGTCGATGAGAAGTGAGTGGCCCGGTCCCCAGCGGTACCGGATTTGATGGAGCCTCAGTAGGACCGTAAAAGTATTCATGGATCTTCTCCATGCTAGTGTCGCGCCCGAGAGGTCGTTGTAGAAAGAGAGGGTCATCCCCTCAAAGGGGTAAGTTGACAGACCTCTCGTGGCCTCCTGGACCGCCTTTTTGTCCCTGGCTAATTGGAACTGAACGATTAAGTCCCCTGTGGCGGCGGGTGGGGCCTTTGCCGGCCGTGGTATGCGGAACAGACCCTCCAGGTTGATTGCTTTTGCTGCCTTTGGAGTTAGTAGCTCGGTAAGGAGACGTCGGACAAAATGTGGCAGTTCGGCCTCTGGTACGGAGTCCGAGACTCCTCTGAGCTTTAGATTATTGCGGCGTTGCTTGTCTTCCTGGGCAGCTAGTTGCTGTTCGTGCTGCCAGGATTTCTGCTGCAGGTCTCGGATTGCCGCTTGGATGTCTGCGATCTGGGCAGTGTGGCTAGTGGTGGAGGCTTCCACTGCTCCCAGCCTGACTGTAAGGCCCCTGATGTCTTCTCTAATTAGGGCTACGTCAGCCGCAATTTTCCTGTGGTGATCTGCCATGAGCGCCCCAATAGCCTCCATGGTCACGGGGGTGGGGGCTTTCATGTGCTGCGGCTCCCCAGATGCAGGAGGATTTGGCATGGCCATCAAGTGGTTTCCCCCTTCATCATCATAGGGAATAAACAAAAAAAGAAACAAATGCCATTCTACCTGTGTATGATTTACTGAGAAGATTGTAGATTAAAAAGTAACTTTTAATAAATAAATCTAAAATAAGAATATAAAAAAGAAAAATAATATGAACAGCAGGAGTAAATGGAGACTATACAGCGAGTAAAACTCTGTGACTACTTATATAAGCTGTAAAAGTGTATACATAATAACACTAATGCTGAAGCAATACTGTTTAGCTACAATATAACATCAGTGTATTCCCAAGTAATAGAAGTGATACTATATTATATATCACTAATAGCTGTAGCAAAAAGGGGGGGGAGATAAGACAACTGCTAAACCAGTGCTGTCAATAGTTCAGCTAAGACAGATTTCTGACAGACGGCGATTAGCCAGTTAAATATCACAAAAGCTGCCTAGATCATAGCAGCATTTTGATAATAAATTAAAGCTTGCTGTCAAGCAGTAAAGTGTAAAATAAGGGGTTGCTGACCTGGCTCCGTTTTTTTCCTGCAAGATACCTAGCAGTATATTCTAGTGTAACAACAGCTGCCTGCACTGAATGATGTTAACTTATGCTTGACCACAGTGGAGCACAAAGTAGTAGCTCACCTGTGAAGGACTGCTGACAGGCAGCAGTTAACTGGTTAAAAATCACACAAGTTGCCTAAATGCTAGCTGCATCTAAATAATAGGTCAAAGTATAAAGAGAGGGTTTACAAACAGTTTTGAACAGGTTGCCTAGGTAGTAGAAAATATACAGACAGTGACAGAGGAAGGCATATAGAATAAAGATTCCTGAGTCTTGTGCCTTCGAGGGCACCCCTTAATAAAATGCCTGGTCTTATCAATATCCCCCCATACACATAATAAAGGAAAAAGAAAGAGAAATAAAGTATGTACAGAGTACACAAAATTAGTGTTAAGAGTCTCCAATATGCACTCCTGAAATGCTGGACATAAATGAACTTGATGTCGGTAATTTAGCAATAGATAAGCAGAGAGTTAGATGCCGACACCAATAATGTGTCAGTAAGTGTCCAGAGTCATCCGATGATCCGTCTGTGGAGTCAGAGCAACCACCATGCAGGGACGCCATCTTGGCTCCTGCTGCACCGCGTGCCTGTTGCCAGAGTTCTCCGATGTCCATTCCCTGGCGGGGTTTATCGGGTTTTGCCTTTTTGTTTTTTCGGCCCATTGGGTCCCTGGGGCTCTCAGGATCGCCTCAGTAGAGTTTGGTTTTAGTTTCAGGTGCCTGAATTGTCGTTCGTTTGAGTTTCTAGCCTGGAGCTCTGCGGCCATGCGACCGTCCGCTTCCAACGCTTAGCTCCGCCCCCCTCACTCACTTTTTTACATTAAAAGGAATAATCCCCTTTTTGAAGTGGACCTGATTTTGCAGCCTTATGTTTGACAAATATGTCAAACTGACATAACATAGCTTGAAAGAAGAGCTAATAATCCCACATACAAGTCTTATCAGTCCCAGGGCCAAGAATTACAATATTATCAGTGCATGTTGCATTATACTGATCTATGTAACTAATAAACTCACTTTTTTTTTACTAGGCCTATGTGAATCTGCTCTTCTGGTATCAATTTTTTTGCGGATTTACAGGCGTTGCCATGATTGACTACTGGCAGATGATCTTCTTCAATCTTTTCTTTACATCCGTGCCACCTCTTATTTTTGGAATAATGGACAAGGATGTCTCAGAGGAAACGCTGATGATATTACCAGAACTTTACAAAACTGGACAGCAGTCACAGGTAAATATTTTCTGTTTTTCTTTTAGTTAACATTGTGCTAAGCAAATTTTATTTAATGCAAAATATTAGACTTTTGTACTATATTTGAACAATCTTGTAAATATTTTATCAAATGTGCTCTCAACATTTATTTTAAATCTTCAGTTACTAAAGGACAACAGATAAATTATATGAGTATCAAAGAAGTTTATGAATTTCATAGAAAATAAGAGTTAAAATAATAAAAAAAAATAATGTACGTAAATACAGCTGGAAATTTCTAAGTATGCTTTATATTGTTAAGGTAACATAAAAGAACATATTCACATCAATTTACTAGACCCGAACACTTTAAGTATTGGAGTATTGGAGTTGTCTTTTTGTTTTGGATCGTTGAGGGAATCCAAGTTACAGACTTTATCTTGCTGCCTTTGGAATGGCGCTATATCTGCTGGAGTTGCAGCCACATTATACAAAAATGCAATTTATAGGTTTGGTTCGGTTCAGAAATTTGGGTAAGTAAAATTTTTTGTCTGCTTCAGCAATTTGGACCAACGGCAATCGGTTCGGTTCGGCACTTTCGAAGTTCGGAACGTCGGCAATTCGGAACGTCGGTAATTCGGAACATCAGCAATTCAGAACTTTGGCAATTCGGACATTCATAAGCATCCCGCTCTTGTTTTGCCACTTTTCAGAAATCCGAATCACTTTGCCACCACAACCACTTACACATCTGTAGGGCTCTCTAACCCCTAGCCCTAACCCCTAAACCTTACCCTAACCCCTAACCCCCACAACGACTTACACATCTATAGAGCTCCTAGTGCCAGGAATTAACTTATTGGTCAAGATTCCTGTCAGCATTCATGTAATTTTCCCTCCCTCTCGTTTTGCCACTTTTCAGAAATCCGAAGTACTTCGGCACTACGGAAATTCGGCAATCCGGTTCGGCACTTCGGCAATTTTAGTGATAATGGTAGCACCTTATTATGTTATCAAGGGTACATGATATACGTTTCTAACTATAATCCTGTTAAGACCACAGTAATCAATACAACGTCTCAAATTACCTTCCCTTGCTGATTAGCCCCCTCTTAACGTTTTCTTTTATATATTCCACCAACACTATGTTCTCCTTAGCAGAGAAGTGGCATAGTGTCTGGTAGTAGATCAATAGGCTCTAGGAGGAGGTAGTGATTAGGCCTTTCCCTTATCAAATACTTCTTTAAAGGGACACTATAGTCACCAAAACAACTTTAGCGTAATGAAGCAGTTTTGGTGTATATGTCATGCCCCTGTAGTCTCACTGCTCAATTATCTGACATTTAGGAGTTAAATCATGGTTATGCAACCCTAGCCACACATCCCCTGTCTGTGACTAACACAGCCTGCATGACAACAAAAAGGTTTCAGTTTCAATCAGATGTAACTTAATTTAAAAGTTTTTATCTTCTGCTCTGTAAATTGAACTTTAATTACATAAATGAAGTTCCTGCATGGTCTAGCAAGCTATTAGCATAGCAGGAGATACATTCTATTAAACAGAATTTGCAATAAAGGAAGTGTAAACAGTAGATGACTCTTTACAGGAAGTCTTTAGGAAGACTGTGTAAGTCACATGCAAGGAGGTGTAACTAGGGCTGTAAATGGCAGAGAATTGAGTGATGAGCCTGCAGTGGCGTGATCTGTAGACCAAAACTCCTTCAAGTTGTTTTGGTGACTATAGTGTCCCTTTAACATCCAAATATGGTTCATGAACCATACTGGACAAGGGAAGCATGGTAGGAATGTTTATCAGTAACAAGGGCTTTACTTTTTTAACACATTCCTGAATACAAGAATTGTATTAATTTTTTTATTACAGGCATTTATAAAGCACCAACAAATTCCACAGTGCTGTACAATTGGTAAAAAAGACAAAACACAATAAAAACAGACAGGTAGAGGTCCCTGCCCATAACTTACTATCTAAAGGTTAAAATGGGGAGATGAGACAAGAGGCGGCAGAAGAATTTGTACAGTGCCTTGCAAAAGTATTCGCCCCCACTTGACTTTTTACCTATTTTGTTACATTATAGCCTTAAGTTCAATGTTTTATTAATCTGAATTTTATGTGATCGATCAGAACACAAAAGTCTAAGCTGGTTAAGTGAAGTGAAAAAAATATATACATAAAACTATTTTTTTGAAATAGAAAACAGAAAATTGGCATGTGTGTATGTATTCACCCCCTTTGTTATGAAGCCCATAAAAAGCTCTGGTGCAACCAATTAACTTCAGAAGTCACATAATTAGTGAAATGATGTCCACTTGTGTGCAATCTAAGTGTCACATGATCTGTCATTACATATACACACCTTTTTTTTTAAAGGCCCCAGAGGCTGCAACACCTAAGCAAGAGGCACCACTAACCAAACACTGCCATGAAGACCACGGAACTATCCAAACAAGTAAGGGACAATGTTGTTGAGAAGTACTTGTCAAGGTTAGGTTATAAAAAAATATCCAAATTTTTGATGATACCCAGGAGCACCATCAAATCTATCATAACCAAATAGAGGAACATGGCACAACAGAAAACCTGCCAAGAGACGGCCAAACCTGCCAAGAGATGGCCAAAGCTCATGGACCGGGCAAGGAGGGCATTAATCAGAGAGGCAGCACAGAGACGTAAGGTAACCCTGGAGGAGCTGCAGAGTTCCACAGCAGAGACTGGAGTATCTGTACATAGGACGACAATAAGCCGTACGCTCCATGGAGTCGGGCTTTATGACAGAGTGGCCAGAAGAAAGCCATTACTTTCAGAAAAAAACAAAATGGCACATTTTAAGTTTGCAAAAAGGCATGTGGGAGACTTCCTCCATAAAATGTATGGAGGAAGGTGCTCTGGTCTGATGAGACTAAAATTTAACTTTTCGGCCATCAAAGAAAAATGTCTGGTGCAAACCCAACACATCACATCACCCAAAGAACATCATCCCCACAGTGAAACTTGTGGTGACAGCATCATGTAAATGTGTTGGAATGGCCTAGTCAAAGCCCAGACCTCAATCCAATAGAAATCTGTGGTCAGACTTAAAGATTTCTATTTGTTGTTTGTTGTCCTATTTGTTGTTTGCTTCACCATTAAAAAAAAAAAAATCTTCAAAGTTGTGGGCATGTTTTGTAAATTAAATGGTGCAAATCCTCAAACAATCCATGTTAATTCCAGGTTGTGAGGCAACAAAACACAAAAAATGCCAAGGGGGTGAATACTTTTGCAAGGCACTGTATGTGATGACAGAGAGAGTTAATAGTATAACTGCAGCAGCTGATAACATGTGAAGGTAATAGGAAGGTGATTGGCTGTGGTTCCAAACAGCTGGAGATGCATGCTATATAGTTAGATGGAACCAGGGTGGGTCGGTAGAGCCAAGTAAAATTAAATGGCCTTCATGTTGTAGGGATGGATGGTTTGGGTATTTTAAGGCTGCAGTTTTCAAAATTAAATGGCCTTCATGTTGCAGGGATGGATGGTTTGGGTCTTTTAAGGCTGCAGTTTTCAAAATTAAATGGCCTTCATGTTGCAGGCATAGATGGTTTGGGTCTTTTAAGGCTGCAGTATTCAAAATGAAATGGCCTCCAGGACAGGATTTTTACTTTCTCCCAGTCAATGTAAGGATTGCATTTTTTCAATCTGGTATATCCCAGAACTACTGGGAAAGAGGGAGATGAAATAATTTGCAATACAATAACTTCATTATGTAGAGTCCCTACAGTCAAATGCAAGGGTTCGTCTTCGTGAGTAATCATAGGGCTCTGAAGCGGTCTACCATATTGTTACGGTTGCCTCCAGGGTGGCTGGAAGTTGGACCGTAGAAAGGATGCTCCTAGCGCTCACCAAAGGACCATCAGCACCGTAGCCACCATAAGTACTGCAGACTCAATGAACCACCGCTGCTGGGCTAGGATCTCGCCGTCTGCTATCCGCCCTGGACCTACGACCAGGCTCCAGGTTCCAGTAGGTGAACCTCTTCCTTCTGTAGAGTGAAGCAGGAACAGGAACAAGAGCTCTTACAAGAGCTCAGTAGCTAAGGGAGTATGAAGAGCATAGCAATCCCTGTAGTGATTATAGCTGTCCCCTACAAACATGAGTCAAGGCTGCAAGTTAGAGGGTCAAGTCATTCTGTTTATTGGCACACAAAGAACCTTCTTTTATGCAGGTTTCCCTGAGATAGGACCACCCACAGGGTTTTACACAACAACCAATAATAAACGTACATTACAGAAACACTCCCAGCAATTACACACAAAGATCCTCCCCTCTGCCTGTGATCTAATTATGGTACACAATGGGTTAACATAATTAAACACAGGCAGTAAAAATACAGCTTTTATCCATACACTGTAACTTTAAAACTACACATCCAATCTTCATACAAATTACATATTTAGAATCAATCCATTCAGGGGAGCAACATATTAAAAAATGGCACAAATCAGACAAGGGGTTCAAAAGTTAGCAAAAGTATCTTTTGGGGCCTGGCTGGCAGCATGGTTATCTGGCCCAAACTGGTTTTACAGAACCCTCTATCCTGGAGACAATGGGGAAAATAATCCACTTATATCCAGGGATAGAGGCAGACTCCATTAACCACATGTTAGCAAAAGACACAAAAAGACACAAAAATACATAACTCCTATCATACTGAACAGAACCCCTACATTCAACCTATCCCCAGATGGCTTGGATCTGAGCGCTCAATATATCCAAACAGCGCTCAGATCCCCAGATGGCTTGGATCTGAGCGCTCAACCTATCCCCAGATGGCTTGGATCTGAGCGCTCAATATATCCAAACAGCGCTCAGATCCCACAAATACAGTCAAATTGCCATACACCCTAGGTCCATAGTCATGGGGCAGAAGGCTGGCAATTAGGCTTCTCCATAACACAGGGAAGCAGGGCAATTTGTCAAATAAAATAACAGTTACAAATGGCAGTCTGTAACACATATAT
>OW240914.1:246324186-246388679 GCA_933207985.1 Pelobates cultripes
TCTTTTTCATTAACTTTGGAGGACAAAGATGAAACACCCAAGGCCTGTCCTCCAGAGGGACTTAGGTGTGGGAGTGCTCTTGCCTACTAGGGCAGGACAAGCTAAGATGCCCATTTTTAACCACAATACATGCACAGACCTTCTCTTCTCTGGTATTGTCTTTCTGCCTCTGACAATCTAGTCAACCCTACTTGCATTGGTTTAGGAACTGCTAAAGCCATGTAGTCAGCTGTGTTAAAGGAGGATACTAAGCTTATAGCTGCCCTACTAGGTCTTTCCCTGGTATTCATTCTATGTCTTTTAAAGCCTTTGTCTTTACGAGACATATAGGTGATAAGTTCCTCTAGATTCGTAGGCAGTTCTCTGGTAGCAACTTCATCAAGAAGACTATCAGAAAGACCATTGAGAAACACATCCACGTAAGCCTGGTTATTCCAACCCACTTCTGAAGCTAGGGATCTAAATCCCAGTGGGTACTCAACCAGGGAACGATTCCCATGTCTAAGACACAGAAGGGTCTGCATTTCTATCTGGAGGATCAAATGTTCTCCTAAAAGCTTCAAGAAAGGCAGTGTAATTATAGACTATGGGATCACCAGGGATTAGCCCAAGTCAATGCTTTATCTATAAGTAAGATGATGATAAATCCTATTTTGGCTGTATCTTTGGGATAGGCTCGGGGTTATAGCTCAAACAAAATGCTTACTTGGTTTAAAAAAACCGCGGCAAGCTTCTGGAGCTCCATCATAGCATAACGGCAAAGTCACATGCGTAGTGGAGCCATATGGAGTCACTTCCAACCCAGTATACACAGGAGCAGCCTGAAGATTTTGTCCTTCCATTGGCATAGTTGATAGACGTGTCATCAACGTTTGCAAGGCAAGGGCAATCTGGTCCATGCGGTGGTCTATTTCCTCGAATCTATTATCATATGTAACCCCTTGAGGGGTCCATTGGCCCTGTTGTAATGTAACCCCTATTGACCTAGCCATTCTAAGGACTGGTAAAGGTTGTCTAATCTATCCCTGACCATTCTTTACCTAACAATGTATAACCCAGCCATTCTAAGGACCGGTAAAGGTTGTCTAATCTACTAAGATTAGACAACCTTTACCGGTCTTTAGAATGGCTGGGTTATACATTGTTAGGTAAAGAATGGTCAGGGACAAGCCGAGTCAGGGAAGCCAGAAATCAGGGAAGCGAAAAACCGATAGCCTAGTCACAGGAGAACAGAATGGAGAAAACTCAGTGAAAAGCCGAGATCAAAATACCCAAATAGACACAGAAATCTAACGCACTCTTGGGAACTGTAAACAGAAACCACAATAGGGCAATGATTCACACCCTAAGTGCCTTGGATGAAGTGCACTTTGCCACTTGGTCCTGGAGAGGCCTGCTTGCCAGCCTCCTGCCCTGCGACTATGGCCCATGGGAGATTGTACATGTTTAAACCAGCATTTGGGCATATGGACTTTTATTGTACGGTGCTGGCCCTTATATGCATACTGGAACTTTTACCCTTACATACTGAAACTTTTGAGACACTTTTTCTGCCCCTTTGAATTCATGGGAAGGTGTGCCTCTTCCCCTCCACCAGCTCCATTGTTCTCCAGCAGGGAGTTGTCCCAGTGACACTGCCAGACCAGTGGGAACTGGTTTGGGCAGGAAAAGCCATGCTTGCAAGTAAAAACAAAGGACTTTGACCTAACTTTTAAACCATTGAACCTATTCAAGTGAATTTTGGACATGTTTGTCCCCAAGTTATACTGGTTAAAATAATATAAGTTATAAAAATGTATAAAAAGTGTAACTTTTCAGCTTGGAGATAATTGAGTAGATACAGTAATTGACTCAATTATCTCCTAAGCAGAGGGGAGAAAAATGATGGGTGTGTTTCTATTGTCCCATTGTGTCTGATTGGCTACTGTACTTGCATTGTATTTGTTGTAATGTGTTTATTGGTTGTTCTGAAAAACCCTGTGGGTGGTACTATGTGTGGAAAACCTGCATAAAAGAAGGCCCTTTGGTGCCAAGTAATACAGATCTTCTTGACCCTCAATACGTAGCCTTGTCTCGTTATTGGAGGGAATTGCTATAATCACACTGGGGATTACTGCATACTCCCTTGAGATTTTAATCACTTAGTTCTTTTAAGAGCTGTTCCTGTTACGCTCTCCTGGAGGAGAGGTCTTCCCCACACGGTCCTGGAGGACAGAAGCTGATCCAGGGTGGACAGAAGACGGCGAGACTCCAGTTAAGCTATGGCGGTTGTGGAGTCTGCGGTGGTTGGGGTGTCCGGTGCGGTGCTTGTGGTCCTTGGCGCGAGCTAGGAAGCGTCCATTAATGGAAGGTTCCGTTATAGTGCCCTTTTTATATTATATGCCTTAAATCCATGGCCACGCCCCCAAAACTTTGAATTTGAAAGTTTTGGCGGCTGTGACGTTATCAGTGCCATGACGTCGATACGCATGCGCCGCGGCATAACCGCTGGTGAGATGAGCGGGTCCAGGGGAAGGGTCCCTCTCCCCTTCATGGACCTCCCCAGGCTGTGTCATGGCCTGGGCAACAAAAGGTAACAGGACAGGAGGAAAGTGAATTGCCATTGCGTCCCGTCACAGAGCAACTTTCTTTGCTGTTTATATTTAAAACTTTGTCTCTTTTTTAATTAATATTTTTCTCCTTGCTGTTTTTATTATTTTTATTTTTTTACTTTTTCCCCTTTTCTTATATATATTTTTATTTCTTTGCTGTTTTTATTTAAACTTTGTCCCTTTTTTAATCTATATTTTCTCCTTGCTGTTTTTATTTAAACTTGGTCCCTCGTTTTTTTTTCTCTTGCTATTTATATTCCCCTCCTTGTGGGTGCTGCTGCTGCTGAGCTAATTAGGGGGAGTGCCCCTTAATTTCCACCTGTGTGGGATTTGTATTGCCAATATAACCCCACTACTGACTCACAGAGCTTGATAACTGAAGTTTGCATGAAAGTAGGCTATTTCAAGTAGTCTCTTTTAAGTAGGAGTTGAAACAACAGAAGTTTAAACTAAAAACGAGTTTAAACCGAGAGGGTAAATATTGTTTTGCTCACTTGTGTTTTTGGTAGCCGGGGATAAGTGATAGCAAGATTGCGAGTTTTATTCAGTGCACATCCTGCTGCATGTATGCATGCCTGGATGAATCTGTCCAGGGTCCATACTGTGACAAACTCCCCTTTTCCTGTGAGTTTGCCCCAGGTTTTTGGAGGGGCCTGTTTGCCAGCCTCCTACCCTGTGACTATGGCCCCTGCAATAAACCTGGCTAAAATACTTTAAACAGGCTCTGTCCGTGCAATTGGGACTATATGGTTCATTTACCGAACAGCCACACGAACCAGAGACCACCCTGGAGCTTGTTAAGCTTCATTGATACATTGCTGCAATTTCCACCGCAGTGGTCTAAGTGTTTGTCTGGATGTCCGCTATTCCTATGGACGACCACGAGGTGGCGGCCATCTTGTTCGCATGGACTAAAACCGCGAATAGACTTCAGGGGGACTTAGCCGCGAATGCCCTGGAACTATTTTCTGCATGAAAACTTTGCGGTTCCCAGTCGGTCGTCCAGCGGAACTATTTTCGGCTATGCGTCCATGCCTGCAGTCGGTCAAATAAATGACTTTCAGGAAATTCCTGAACCACTGAACTAATCTGGGTGACCTTTGGATATGTTGGTCACCCAGATCAGGGCTATCAGGGGATGTAACATTTGTGGGAGTTTATCTATTTTTAGGATACTTTTGGGGTGTTTTAAAAGAGTATGTTTTTTTCTGTGCTTGGAGATAATTGGATTAGAATTAGTACAGTTACTGATCCAATTATCTCCCAAGCAGAGGAGAGGGATTGTGTACTGTGTGTGGGAGTGCCGTGCCTTGAAACCTTATTGTTATTGGTCTGTGAAGTTGCAAATCAGTCTCCCACAAGGTCTCTGTGGGTGTACCCCTTGCATGGGGATTGTCAAATAAGGCCAAGTGTGGCTCCCATTAAAGAGAGATACGTTTATCCCTTCATTAAGTCTTGGCTCATGTTTGGGGGATTGGAGAACTACATTCACTCTGGGGATTGCTATATCACAAAACTCCCCTGAGTATAATCACTAGCTCTTATAAGAGCTGTTTTCTGATCTAGAAGAGGTCTACACACTGGAAGCTGGATTCTGGTCTTGGGCCCAGGGTGGGTGGAGGACGGCGAGACCCCAACCAAGCTGCAGCGGTTTGTGGGGTCTACGGTGGTTTTGGTGTTCCAGTACAGTGCTAATGGTGCTCGCAAGTACTAGGAAGCAGCGATTGACGGAGGAACTCGGTCAGGGTGCCAGGCGGTCCGTCACACATACCTTCATGGTAGGTGTGAGCAAGTGGCTTTTCTGGAAGCTCAGATTGGAGATCTGGAGAGGCAAATTTCAACACTGAGGGAGATTGACAATCATGAGAGGAGTCTGCTGCTCACTGAGCAGAGTTTAGTGGGTGCAGGTAGTGGAGATGAGACAGTTTGTGTGCAGGCACATAGCTGAGTAACAGTGGGGCGAGGAAGTGGGGGGGAGGGAAGAAGAAAGGTTTAGCTAGTCCTGATCTTGTGCAGCCTAACAGATTTGCCTGTTTGAGTGATGTTGGGAGCATCAGCTCAGGAGTAGCTGTACGACAGGAAGCTGTTCCTTGTAACAGACGTGGGAACAGCCCCTCTAGTACGGGCTAGACAGGTTGTGGTGGTAGGGGATTCTATTATTAAAAGAGTAGATAAGGTAATCTGCCACTCTGATCATCTGAACCGGACAGTTTGCGGTCTCCCAGGTGCTCGGGTGTTGCTGACATAGTGGAGGGATTATTGGGAGGGGCTGGGGATGACCCAACTGTACCATATTGGTACCAATGACAAAGTCAGAGGAAAATGAAAGGTCATAAAGAATGAGTTCAGGGAACTAGGAAGTAAGCTAAAGAAAAGGACCTCCAAGGTAATATTTTCAGAAATATTACCGGTGCCACACACTACAGCAGAAAGGCAGCAGGAGGTTAGAGAGGTCAATGCGTGTCTGAAGTCTTGATGCAGGAAAGAGGGTTGGGGCTTTTAGAGCACTGGGACAATTTTGCGCTTGGGTACAACCCAAATGGTACAAATGGAGATAGGATAGAAAGGAGATGGGCTTTAGATCAGTTTGAGGGTGGTGATGGGGGAGGGGAAAGCTCAGAACAGAGAAGGTATGTAATATTGATGAAAATTCACAAAAAGTACAAATGACTCATGATAATATTAAATATATGCTTACTAATGCAAGGAGCCTATATAACAAAATGGGGGAACTATAGGCAATAGCATACACTAAACAATAAGATATAATAGGCATAACAGAAACATGGTAGGATGAGATGTGACACATGGAATGAGACACATGACTGGGCAGTTAATGGGTACACATTATTTAGGAAGGATAAGAAAAACAAGAAGGGTGGTGGGGTATTGTAACGGCACCCCAGGCATAAAAGGGGTTAAACCACCGTTTAGTAGATCTTCCCTTCCAGAGACACAGGCACAGCTACTGCAGAACACCAATCCGCCGAACAGGAAACCATACGAATGCTGTAAACAGCCGAATAGGAAAAACCATACGAATAGGTTTGCACTCCTAGCAGTCAAACTGGAACAGCATACAGCAAATCCCCCCAAGAACGAGACAAAGCTCCGTGTTGAGGGTCAAGCAGTGAACAGCCAGAGCTGTGGGTTTATTGTGCTTATGTACACATTCTTACACATTAGTACCACCCACAGGGTTTTGGAACACAACCAATAAACACATACAATACAATCAGACACTCCCACACAAAATCCTCCCCTCTGCCTGTGATACAATTACCTTACACAATGGGTAATGTAATTATAACAAGCAGAGAAATACAATTTTTCCACATTATTCATAACTTGAAAAGTATGCATCACATTCACATAAAACTTACAGTTTCAGAATCAGCAAACCCAAAATACAAACATATGTCAAATTCATAGAAATTGGTCCAATGGTTCAAAAGATAGATCGTAGTCCTTTGTGACCAAAGGAAGCATGGCTTTTCTGCCCAAAACCAGTTCCACAGAGTCTTCTATCCTGGAGATAATTGGGAAGTAATCCAATTATCTCTAAAGACAGAAGCAAAACTCCATTGAACACATGGCAGCAAAAGACAATAAAACACACAAAAACATATAACTGTGCAGCCATTGCACAAAACAGGTACATTCAACATATCCCCAGATAGCTCAGATCTGAGCGCACATTATTACTGAATGGCGCTCAGAGCACACACATACAGTTCAATTGCCATGGAGCCAAAGTCTTTCCCATAGTCTTTCATTATACGAATGGGCTCCATGGCATAGCTATCTGGGGTATCACCGCTCAAACAGGACAAGCACCTTGCTTGCTTTCGTGTCTTTGCAGGGAAAAATCAAGCCTTTTAACATGAGGCCATAATCCAAAGGCAACAGGCGAGCAACCAGGCTTCTCCAATGCAATGTGGCGAGATTGGTCTCGTCACAGGTTTTTTTTTTTTTTATGTCAACCATGAGTTAAAGTCAAATCTTAGGCATGTGGAGTGTGACGAGGAAAATGTGGTAGCATTATGGGTAGATATCTGCTTGGGGCAGATTTATTGGTTGGGATATGTTATAAACCACCTAATGTAAATATTAATGAGGAAGAACAGCTGGTAGTGCAAATTGGGAAAGCTGCAAATCGGGGTAACACGTTAATTATTGGAGATTTTAATTAGTAAAACAAGAGATTAAAAATAGGAAAAGGGCATTTAAAGCATTTAAATCGGACAAACCAGAGGCATCTTATATAAAATATAAGGAAGCCAATAATGCTTGCAAAAAGGCAATTAAAGTGGCTAAACTAGAAAATGAGAAATTGATAGCTAAAGAATGTAAAACCAACCCCAAAAATATTTTCAAGTGCATCAATTATAAAAAAAAAAAAAAAATTAAAGTGTAGATACACTGGAAACGGAGATGGGTCTGTTAGCCGATGAAGACCAGGAAAAGGCAGACATTTTAAATAACTATTTTTCTTCAGTATGCAAATGATAGCTGCAAGAAAACTTGCTGATAACTTGTGATTGGATGACTTGAGACAAGGTGCTACAGCAGTTAAAGAACATTAATGTAAATAAAGCTCTGGGGCCTGACAGTATTCACCCACCTTAAGGAGCTAAGTGAGGAAATAAGTGAACCTCTGTATTTAATTTTTCAAGATTCTTTTGTTTCAGGTATTGTACCAGAGGATAGGGGGAAGGCAGATGTTGTTCCTATTTTTAAAAAGGGTTCAAAACCCTTGCCTGGAAATTATAGACCTGTGAGCTTTACTTCTGTAAATGGGAAAATATTTTATTAAGGGATAATAATCAGGAATTCATTGGTAAGAACTGTGTTATTAGCAATAATCAGCATGGTTTTATGAAACATAGGTCATGTCAAACTAACCTAGTTGCATTCTATGAAGAAGTAAGTAGAGGTATAGATCAGGGTGTTGCAGTGGATGTGATCTACTTGGATTTTGCCAGGGAATTTGAAACAGTTCCTCACAGAGTCCGAGGTTGGGACAAAATCACTCAGCAATTTTGAGTTTGGCGCGGCTTCCCTATAAGGCAGGTGAGTGGAGCGTCATCTGAATGGGAGGAGCTTACTTCTGAACTGTAGTGGTACTTACCCTCTCCAGGGTCCGGGCGAGGTCCTCCTTCCCCGCCGCACACGGTCCTGCACGGCTTGTCCGACGGGAAGGTGTGCACTGACCGCGAGAAGCTGCCACGTGAGGTGCCTGGCACTTGTTTTTGCTGTCTCTCTGTTCCCTTGACCTCGGCTCGTTCTTGACTCTGTCTTTTCCTGTCCACTTCAAAGTCCGGCCATTCTCTAAGGTCCAGTAAGACGTATATTGTTTTCTTGTCTCTCGTTGGACTATTCTTGCATGTTGGGGTATACTACCGTGACATTACGATAGGGCCATGGACCCCACAGGTTTAGGACAACAGATGGACACTCATGAGGCTAGATTTGCAGAACAGGATCACCGTATGGCTCAATCCATCCAGACACTTTTATCCAGAATGGTTCCGGTAACTGTACCAGCTCCACCTGTACCCCCTGCTCCAGCACATCTAACCCCTCCACCTAGGTATGGAAGGGATGCTAAGACATGCAGGGAATTCTTAATCAAGTGGAATTCCACTTTGAGATGTATCCACGTTCATTTCCCACTGATAGATCTAAGGTGGGTTTTCTTATGCACCAACTTACTGATAAAGCACTTGATTGGGCAAATCCTATTTGGGAGGCTAATGGACCTATGGTACATGATTTCAATAGCTTCCTTGCGGCTTTTCATAGAACCTTTGACACAACTAAAAGGGCAAAGAATGCTGCCAGGGCGTTAATGAGAATTAAGCAAGGATCTAAGTCTGTTGCTGATTATGATATTCAGTTCCGTACCCTTGCTTCACAGGTAGATTGAACCAACAATGGGCTTACTACTGCGTTCATGAAAGGTCTATCTGAAACTATATTGGATGAGGTAGCGGCTAGGGATTTTCCTGTACCCTTAGAAGACCTTATTGACTATCTCATCGATATAGATAATAGGATTCGTGACAGGCTATATACCGAGACTAGGAATAGACACTTTGTTTCCTTTAATACACATAGAGCTGAAACTCCTGAGGGTTCCAAAGGATCAGAGGAAGAACCCATGCAGTTAGGGGTTGCTAAACTTACTGATGCTGAAAAACTATATCGGAGAAAAGAGGGACTTTGCCTTTATTGTGGTAGGAAGGGCCATATGAGACAAGAATGTCCCGTGTGTCCGGTAAACTATCGCACCTAAGACCGTATAGGGGACAAGCCTTGGGTGTGACATCAGAGTCCTCACATTTGCCTCTTAATAAATTGCTTCTCCCGGTTTCCCTGCATCTTGAAAAAAGCAGCATAGCAGGGAATATACTAGCCCTGGTTGATTCTGGTGTGGCCGAGAACTTTATAGATTCCGTCTTTGTTAGGGAAAACAACATACCCACTAGAGAGAAGAAGATACCCTTGGCCGTTGAGGCCATAGATGGTAGACCATTATGCTCCCCAGTTATCAAACATGAAACTGAACCGTTGCATATGTCTACAGGGTTGTTACACTCAGAAACCGTTCGGTTTCAGATCATTACTTCTCCTTCCTCTCACCTTGTGTTAGGGTATCCGTGGTTGCGTTCTCATAATCCCACTATTGACTGGGAGTCAGGACAAATAGTATCTTGGAGTGATGCTTGCCAAGAGTCTTGTATTGTTAAAATCACCCCTTTGAATTCCATTAATGTTCCTAATATTCCTCCTGTGTCTACTGTTATACCTCTTCAGTACATGTCTCTTAAGTCTGTTTTCGATAAAAGGGAGGCTGAAAAGTTGCCACCTCACAGACCCTACGACTGTGCTATTAACCTGCTACCTGGCGCTATACTTCCCAAAGGGAGAGTGTAACTTTTGTCTCCTCAAGAAAATCTTGTTATGGAGGAATATATTAAAGAATCTCTACAAAAGGGATTTATAAGGAGATCCTCTTCTCCGGCAGGGGCTGGTTTCTTCTTTGTATCAAAAAAGGAAGGCGATTTAAGACCTTGTATCGACTATAGGGGCCTTAATAAAATCACCATCAAAAATGCTTACCCTATACCCTTAATCACGGAATGATTTGACAGGCTTAAACAAGCTACTGTGTTTACTAAACTGGACCTTAGGGCTGCATACAATCTCATACGTATCAAAAAGGATCATGAATGGAAGACCGCATTCAATACTAGGAGTGGTCATTACGAATATACAGTGATGCCCTTTGGCCTTTGTAATGCCCCAGCAGTGTTTCAAGAGTTTATTAATGATGTCCTACAAGAGTACATACACACATTCGTAATCGTGTACTTGGCTGACATATTAATATATTCACCTGATTTGCATACTCATCACATGCATGTTAAATTAGTTTTGAAAACCTTTCTTGTTAATGGTCTATATTGTGAACTCGAAAATTTTTCATTTGATCAATCCGATCTTGGGTTATATAATCTTTGCTAAGGGTTTTCGTATGTATCCTAATAAACTTTCTGCTATCATGGAATGGCTTCTACCTCAGGGTTTGAAAGCCATTCAGCATTTTCTTGGTTTTTCGAATTATTATAGGCACTTTATTAAAGGGTTTTCTTCCATTGTAACGCCTATAACCCGAATGACTAAAAAGGATGGTAATACTCATGTCTGGACACCGGAAGCGCTTGAGGCTTTAGAATTTCTTAAAACTGCATTCACTTCTGCTCCTATTTTACAGCATCCTGTCCCTTCTTTGCCTTTTATTCTTGAAGTTGATGCTTCAGATATTGGGGTGGGTGCTATATTGTCTCAAAGAGAATCTCCAGAGAGGTCTTTACATCCGTGTGGTTTCTTTTCCAAGCAGATGTCCAAAGCCGAAAAGAATTATGACATAGGCAATCGGGAACTCCTTGCCATTATTTTAGCACTTAATGAATGGAGACATCTTTTGGAAGGCACTAAGGATCCTATCCTCATACTTACAGATCATAAAAACCTTTCCTACTTTAGTGAAGCCAAGAGATTGTCTACTAGACAGGCCAGGTGGTCTCTGTTTTTATCTCGTTTCAATTATATCATCACCTACAGACCAGGTGATCGTAACACTAAAGCTGACGCTCTGTCCAGACAGTTCGAAACAACCGAAAAACAGGAGCTTGATGATATCCCTTGTCATTCGCCCGGACAGGATCATCGCTACTACTGTTCTTTCTATTTCTTCGTCCATCTTGCAAGTCATACAGGCTAAACAAAACATTGCACTTAGAGAGAAACCTGCTGATAAATTGTTCGTCGATGTTCCTGAAAGACAGGAAATCATGTCACTCTATCATGACACCAGAACCGCTGGTCACCCTGGTATCGCTAAAACCTTTACAGCACTGTCTAGATATTTCTGGTGGGCCTCCTTGCGCAAGGACGTCATCGATTACGTACGGGCATGTGTTACTTGTGCCAGTATGAAGTCTTCACATAGAGTTCCATGTGGGTTGTTGCATCCGTTACCCATACCTGTGAAGCCTTGGTCTAATCTGTCCATGGATTTTATTGTTGAGTTGCCACCTTCGAATGGTAAAACAGTCATCCTGATGATCTGGGATAGATTTTCTAAGATGGCTCATTTTGTCTCTCTTGTCAAATTGCCCTCATCCAAGGAACTCACCTCTATCTTCGCCAGGGAGGAGTTTAGGTCACACGGTATACCAGAGTCTATAGTGTCCGATAGGGGTAGCCAGTTTATTTCTAGATTCTGAAAGGCCTTTTGTTCAGAGATGGGTATTTCTCTCTCATTTTCCTCAGCTTACCACCCCCAGTCCAATGGAGCTGCTGAACGTGCCAACCAATCACTAGAGCAGTATCTTTGCTGTTTCGTATCCCACCATCATAATAATTGGGCTGACCTGCTTCCTTGGGCTTGAGTTTGCTCGTAATAACGCTACTCATGAAACTTCCGGTAATATCCCTTTCTACGTTGTTTTTGTCCGGCATCCTGTGGTTCTTCCATCTGCATTCACCTTGCGGGGCATGCCAGTTCTGGATGAGCATTTGGCCGGTTTACGTACTACCTGGGAGCAGGTTCAGCGTTCTTTGGTGGATTCTGCTGCTTGTCAAAAGGTTCAGGCTGACAAACATCGCAGAGCTGCTCCACCCTATGTTGTGGGGGAAAAGGTTTGGCTTTCTACTCGTAACATCCACCTTTGTGTGCCTTCTATGAAGTTGGCTCCCTGTTTTATCGGTTCTTTTCGTGTCTTGCATAAAGTTAATCCTGTTTCTTATGCCTTGGATCTTCCCAGTAACCTGTGTATTCCTAACGTCTTTCACACCTCCTTGTTGAAGCCGCTCCTGTGTAACCGTTATACCCGATATGTTCCTCCTCCTCCTGTTTCTGTGGAGGGTCATGAGGAATTTGAGGTGGCTGCCATGCTTGACTCTTGTTTTCTCCTGGGTCGCCTCCAGTACCTGATGCATTGGAAGGGAAATGGGCCGGAGGAACGCAGTTGGATCTCCGCTGATGCTGTTCACGCTCCTCACCTTCTGCGCTCCTTCCATTCTCGTTTTCCTGCCAGGCCGGGCCCTCCCGCCCAGTGGGCGTGTCTTCAGGGGCCGGGCGAGGTCCTCCTTCCTCGCCGCATACGGTCCTGCAACTGGACGAGCCGCACGCGGCTTGTCCGATGGGAAGGCGTACACTGACCGCGAGAAGTGGCCACGTGACGCGCCTGGCACTGGGAGTGCACCGCGCATAACGGGCATGCTTTTAAAGGGACAGTGAAAGCAAAAAATAAAAAAGGTCTCCCATTGGCCCATGTCATTCCACATTCCCCATACACTCACGTTTTGGGGTCGTGGATATGACAAAGGCCAATCAAATTAAACTAATAGATATTTATACTCACCTTTCCCTTAACTCCCTGCCCTATCGTGGTTTCTGATTCAGTTCCCTTTAGTGCTTGCTTCGTGTAGTAGTGGTTTTTTCGTGCTTGACCTTGGCTTTGTACCTGATTCTGTTTTTCTCTTTATCCCTGCTTTGTCTTGTTCGCCGGTTTCCTGACTCCTGTGTACCAGACCTTGGCTAGTTCTTGTTTTCGCTGTCTCTCTGTTCCCTTGACCTCGGCTCATTCTTGACTCTGTCTTTTCCTGTCCACGTCAAAGTCCGGCCATTCTAAGGTCCGGTAAGACATATATTGTTTTCTTGGACTCTTCTTGCGTGTTGGGGTATACTACCGTGACACGAACACAGAAGAAACCTCGGGGGAGCGGAGTCACGATAAGTTATGACCCAGACTTAACATAAATCTACAACAAGAATCAGGGTCAAGAATAAATTAAGGACAAGAATAACAGAAATAATCAGAGTCTATACAAAGCCGAAGTCAGGATTCCAGAAATCACGAGTCAAATACGAAGCCGAGGTCAGGATACCAGAAATCACAACTCAAATATGAAGCCGGGGTCAGGAGACCAGAAATCAGAAGTCAAATACGAAGCCGAGGTCAAACACAGGAATTTACAAGGGAATCTCTAGGAGAACTAAACGAGGATCTAACAGAAACCACAATTAGGCAATGACTGGGGGCTAAAGCAAGCCTTAAATAGGGTTACCTATGTTCTGATAGGTCCACATCATCACTGTGATCCGAAACAGATTAGGATCGCAATGATGACCTGGTCACTTTAAGAGTGGGTGTGACATCATGCCAATATCTATATATAGATGTCTGTGAAGGAATGCCCATTCACTGTTCGGCTACTTACATTCGTTTTGTCATCCAGTTTGTTCGTTATTTTGTTCGGTTCCCGAACCGAGACCACCCCAGAGACCAATTAGAACATGGAATGCTGTGTATCTTGTACGAAAACCACAGAGAAAATCGTTAATCAAATGCTGCCCTGGGTGGCCACCATTTCGTGCATACGAATACACGTGGTTGGAACAATGGATGGTGGCCATCTTGTCTCCCGAACGCTGCCAGCGGGACTTGGTCATTGAGTGCCTGGAATTGATTTCGGCCAGGCACTCTCATGAACACCGGTCTCTATGGATCTACTCTACGTTCTTCTTCCCATTCACTTAGACGATCGGTGTTCGGGAGTTCCAGAATACCGAACACAGGCAGCATTCTCCATGAACCAGCTTTACTTTATCTTATGTGGTTTTTGTGCAAAACTTCACGAACGGAGACCGGCTCTTGCCACACTTTTCATGGAACTGTTTCTGGGCTTCGACCTTGTGGCAGACCGGTCAAGTCTTCCCTGCGGTGGCGATCGCCACGGATCTGGCTGATTTTCAGATATATTATTACCCCAGATCCAGGCTCCCCAGGGATGTGGAGTTCCCATGTATTTTGGGGGTATTTTCAGAGGAATTGTAAAATTGTAGCATTTTCTGTACCAGAAGATAATTGAGTTTAGTACTTTCTCTGACTCAATTGTCTCTCTGGCTCAGAGGAGAAGTTTCTTCACTGTATTAATTGCATGCCTGTTTTCCATTAAACCAGTCTTGTCCCAGCATTAAGCTTTGGCTTATGTGTGGGTTATTATGCGACACCAGCGATATTGCAACCTGTGGATTATTGGCGTATGATTACTATGGGAAAAGGGTATGCATGGCGGTGATACCTTGGCAGACCATTACAATGTCCTTATGCAACGTTTTACGGTCAGGCCTTGTGGAGTAGTCAGACAGCAGGGCAGGAGGAGGTCTGCGTGGCTTGATTGATTTAAGTTATGTCATACTTTGTCATCGTCTTGTCACATCCCCAACACATTTTAAAAACAGATTAGGATCACAATGATGACGTTCTCACTTTAAGAGTGGGTTTGACGCCAAGTCCACATCTATATATAGACGTCCTGCCACGTGGCCGTGTAGTTCAGTCAGACCGCACGGCAGGAGGAAGTTGGCTAGGATCGAGGGAGGTGAGTCTCCCTCAGTGTGCCATGCGGTCTTGGCAGGAGGGGTCTGCGCGGCTCAGCGGAGGTAAGTAAGTATCTGGGGCTGATTGCCAAAAAAAGCTGATGGCCCTTGGGTTGTTGCCACAAAACACTTTGTGCATCAAGGTTTGTGCTTTGTTGAGGGAAGTGAACACGTTCCTTGTCCACGAGGTCCGCCGATTTGCCATTAATCCGAAACAGGGTTGCCTGGTGTCCCTCCAATAGAGGCCAACATTTGTGTTGCCCAAAAAGCAAAAGCATCTTTTGGCTTTACTCACGAATGCTGTGCGCCCAATCGTGTGCCATATCTGCCATGAAGAATTTAGCTTGAGAGTATGCCTCGTCTGCTAAAATAATCACACGGGCGAGTGGCCTAACTGCATCAAGAAGCTTATACTGGGCTCCATTAAACCTTTTCACAACCCCTTTCCTTGGGTCTCTACCCCCTCTTGCCATGAAGAGGACATCAATTGGTTGAACTCGGGGGTGTATGCGACCTCATCTGGTAGGAAAGGTCTGGGGCATTCTGACCTTAATTGTTTAACCTATTTTTCTAGTGCCTTGCGCAGCCAGAAATTCATGAATTTGAGTTGATGAGGAGGCGGCCAATCACCAGAGTGAGAATAGCGGATATTTCTTAGGTCGAACATCCGTTGACTCATGGAATCAAAGAAGAGCTCACCGTCCAGCTGTTCTAAAACCAGCTCCTCAACCACATCTCCCATGTGCTGAAGCTCACCCAGGAATGTTTCCTTAACAAAGGAATTGGGACCCTATGTCCCATCATCTGAATGGTAGTCCTCCGCCTGTCACTCATCGAGAACGGATAGTGAGGGGAGAACATCCTGCTTCTCATCCGAGAAGGCACCATAAGCTGGTGGGTTCACTGGTCATGTATGTTTTCCCTTCTTTAGGGGAAAGCCAAGGCCTTCTCTACTGATGCAGTCACCGCCGCCTTGATTAGTGCCTGAAGATCTGAAGGCATATGTGAGTCTTCCATAATTAACACTCAAGTATATTGGGGCCTCACCAAAATGAGAATCCATGAGATAAATAGGCAAATTGGTAGCAGGGACTGCCAGGGGTATAGTGGTTAAAAAAATATGACTCACGTCAGTGCAGACTGAGGCAAAACACTGGGGTTCACCCAGGTAATCAGGAGACTGCATACATAGCTCCACTTGGCAGAACAATATATAAGTGCTCACTCCAAGCCAGATTAATAGGTCTAGATCTGACTGGCTGGCCCATTTAAAGGTTGACACTAACCTGTAACAGGTTCCTGTAGCAGGCAAGGTGAACCAAATTGAATTCTTGCACAATTATAATGAAATGCCTATCCAGGTGAAACTCCTAACAACCAACAAGGTTTAAGATGGCCACCGCAGGTCTTGCGATACGAGATCCAAAATGGCAGCGAAAAAGCCAGCGAAACAGGATTCGAGGTAAATCTGACAAATGTTCACCTTGGAAAAAGGCAAACAGAGACAAGAGACAAATGAAAAAAAAACTAACAGAAAAAAACAAGCGCTTAAAACTGCCAACATGTTACGTTTGGGAACTTACGAACCCAGAGAGAAAAAACTACTGAACCTGAAGGGTTCAATTGTGTACAGGGAGAGAACAATCCGAACAGAGCGTGCAGCATTGCAAGAGCACTCTCGGCGTGGCGAGCGTAGCCACAGCAGTAAGAGTACCAGTGACAGTGGGATGTCATTAATCTAAGGAAACTGGAGATGGGAAGGGAGAATAGAGTACCCCCAGAATTAATTACCATAACCAATTAAAAGGAAAATTTAAACATATATACATTAAAGACAAGCCAATAAATTTAGAGAAAAAAATAGACACATATACAGAAACAAGACAAGCCAATAAATATGTAGACAATAGACAAATGGGTAGACAATATTCTGACATGACTTGTGATGGAGCAGCAAAGAAAGAGGAAAATGCATGATGTATACTCTGCCTGTCTCTGATTGGTTCCTTATTTTCCTATGTTCTTTGCCTCTATGGAGTAGTAAAGGAAGTTTATGCAAAATATGAAGCCTTCTGTCACGTAACAAAATCATAATTTACCCCTTTCATATTCATTGCATCAACACTTATTATATATAATTTTGTTCAGGAGAAATATGACTTTAATTTCACATCAAATGTTTATATATGGAACACTATTTAATATGAATAAAATAGCTTTCACTGCAATAAACCACACATATTTGTATGCTGTGATGTCTCACGAGTACAACGATGCCCCTATGTACAGGTTTCACTGTGTTTTCACACTGAAATTTGCCAATAGGTTTGCTGGTCCTATGTTATCTTTGAGAGCATACGGAGGCACAGGAATGAAAATTACCCGCATCATGGCATACCATTTGTAAAAAAAAAAAAAAAATAGCCAACATGTGTTCATGTTTGGTTTTGCATTTTTCACAAAATAAAAAAATGGCCTTTCACCAATTATATCATTATTATATGTTTTACTGCTGTAAAACACTCATGGGAAAGTTACAGGGTCCAATATAGAGATTATAAATTAAATTCTCTGGACTTTCTGCCTTGGTTGTCAGGCAGGTCCCTCAATATAAAATTAATAAAATCACATAATTATGTAAACATAATACATAAATATGCACATAAAAGTAAATTATATATATATATATACATGCACATAAATACAAACACATTTTATATATATATATATATATATATATATATATATAACGACAGCACAACAATGGATAAGCTCCACCCTATCCCTAATTAGACAGGAACCTAATTAAAACCAAAGGTGTAAGTAACCCCTCCTACCCCTCCAACCCTCAGTCTTGTTACCAGCAATATCCCATGGTGGGATCTTGGTGCTGCCATGGCCTATGACTAGGAAAAGAAAATTACAGTAAGAATACATTTTCCTTTTTCCTAACGTATGCATGGCAGCAAAACAATGTGTAATACCCAAGCAATAACCAAGGGAAAAAACAAAATACACAAAACATCCAAATTAGCAATGCAAATTTACAACACACACATCATAAGGGCATGGAAAATGAAAAACTGATAGCCTACTTTGCCAAATTATCAAACGCCCCCAAAAAATGTGTGATAAAAGTATTGGCTGAGAACTAAGCAGCTATTTTACATATAAGTTCCACAGAGACTTTGGCCACTGCTGCCCAAGAAAGTGAAAGGGCTTTAGTAGAGAGCTCTAAAAAGACCTTCAGGCACTATTCATTTGCTGATGGCTTCTATAAAGGCTTGAAGACATCTCCTGGTCCATTAGGATAAACAGACTTTCAGAAGAACACCAGATAGGGGATCTGTAGGCATAGAGCCTAAGACACCTGTGACAAACTGAATAATTATCACAGTCAAGTATTCCCTTATTCCCATTTGGAACATACTAAACTCAATTATCTGCTGGCCAGAAAAAGTTAACAATTTCACAATTTTTAGAAATATACTTTATACATATCAAAGCCACATACAAACCATATCCCTGGGTAGCTGAGCTTGATGGGAGTAACATATAAAAAAATTCACAAAAATCCGTTCTGTACTTTTCGCACGGCACTGTGTGGAAGTTTGACTGGCTCGCCACAAGAGCCAGTCTCCGTTCGGACGGATTTATATGAAAACCGCCATAGATGGAAAAAGATGATTAATTTAGAATGCTCCCCTTGTTCATCTGTTTGAAACTCCCGAACGCCGTTTGTCTACCGTATGGGGAAGTAGTTTATATGGGACTTCCATAGAGACCAGGTATTCGTGCGAGTGCAATGCCCAAAACAGTTCTAATTGGTACCCAGGGTCTCCGTCCAGTAAAATGAATGTCTTACCGAACAACGAAAAAATAAATGAAATAATCCAGTGAATAAAATAGCAGAGAGCGGAGACAACCGAATGGGTTGTGGGAAATCCTTCACAATGGCCCCCCTTTTACTCCCTGCTCCGGCAGACACGGTTGGACCTTTCCAGTAGGGGCTGGCGGGGCTTCCAGAGGTTAGTCAGACAGCAAATCCATTTGTCGTGATAGCCCATCCGCATTTCCATTTTGTTTGCCTGGCCGGTAGTGGATGGTGAAGTCGTAGGGCAAGACTCCACCGCAACAAACGGGCGTTATCCCTGGAGACCCAGTTGAGCAAGACTAGGGGGGTTGTGGTCAGTGATGAGAGTGAAGGCACGGCCATACAGATAAGGAGTTAGTTTCTTGAGGGCCCAGACCAAGGCCAAGGCCAGGCACTCCTTCTCAATGGCCACGTAGCTGACCTCCTTAGGCAAAAGTTTCCGGCTCAAATAAGCAACCGGGTCCTCTCCAACCTGGCTCAAAACTGCCTCCAGTTCACACACAGAAGCGTCTGTATGGACGATAAAGCGTTTGTTAGGATCTGGGGCAGCTAACACATTGACAAGGCCTTGTATTAGAGCTTGGAAAGCCACCTCACACTCAAGGAACCACAGGACCTGTCGGGGAAGTTTCTTTTTGGTCAAGTCGGTCAGGGGTTTGGCCAGGGCGCTATAGTCGGGTACGAAATGCCTGTAACGGCCGGCCTTCCCTAAGAAGGCCATGACTTGCGTCTTGGTACGGGGAGTGGGCCAATTAACAACGGCCTCAATCTTAGCAGGCTCTGGCCGTTGCTTACCACATCCAGCCCAGTGGCCCAAATATTGTACCTCCGCCATACCCAGGTGACACTTGTCAGGTAGCTGGTCAGGGGTGTATAATCTCGCAGACCTTCCAGAGTTGCTGAGTTAACTCGGCAGTGAACTGCGTACCCCGGTCAGATAATATCTCCTTGGGAAATCCCACTCAAGAAAAGATCTTGACCAGGGTATCAGCCACAGTCTCTGCGTGGATGTTGGAGATAGCTACTGCCTCCGGGTAGCGGGTAGCGTAGTCCACTACGGTAAGTATATAGCACTTACCGGAGGGGCTAGGCTGGGCCAGGGGCCCTATGAGGTTGACCGCTACCCTTGTGAAGGACTCCTCTATTATAGGCATCGGGACCAGTTTAGCTTTAGGGTTGTCTTCCTTTTTACCCACCCTTTGGCATATCTCGCAGGTTTGGCAATACGCCCAGATGTCGTCGGATACCCCAGGCCAGAAAAAGTTCTGGTGTATTCCCAGATGCCCGGCTACGGGGACATCATGCCTAATACGCAATAACTCCAGCCAGTACTTCCTCGGAATTACCGACTGATGCTTTTGCCGGGGCCCGGGTGCGTTGACCTGTTAGTCTGGGAGAATCTGTTCCCCTTCCAGCCCCCCATGGCCTACCCTAGCCTTTTCCCTGTACTTCCTTAGTGAGTGGTCACCTGCTACTTCTTTCCCAAAAACCTCCGGGGTATCCCAGGGAAGGGGCTCTACTGTCGGTGGTGGGGTAGGTTGGCTTACCTGGGTCTCAGTAGGAGGGGGATGGCTCTCTGCAGCACGGCTTTGGGCTCTGGTGGTCATAGCTTGAGCTTGCTGAGTAGATGCGGATACAAAAGTGGAGGTTAGGGGCTCAATGTCATTGCCCAACACGACCTCTGCAGTCAATTCTTTCATGACTCCCACATGTACGTTGTCAGCTCCAGCACCCCAGTCTAGGTGTACTTGGGCACTGGGGATCCGGTAAATATCCCCCCTGCCACTCGGTCATTCTGCATTATCAATTAGGTGCCGTTGGACTAGGGTGATGGTAGCGTCACTGTCTCTAAGGCCCCGGGCAGTTTTCCCACTGACCATCACAAACTGGCATTGGTGTTTTCTGTTGCCAGTGGGATTCATATAGCGTGCCTAGGGGTTCCTCCCGGCTTAACTCCTTGGCATCCCAGGAAGAGGGTACAGTGGGCTGTGGCCCTGGGTTGGGGAAACCCTGGGCGAGTCCAGTTGGACCTGGGGGCTTTTAGTGGACAATTATTGCATAGGTGCCCCAGTTGATTGCAGCGGAAACAGCGGGGCTCATTGCTAGCTGGGTGTCGTGGGTTAGAGGTCATTGGTCTGCTAGGGTGTTTGAACCTGGCTACTGCCGGTGGTGGTGGTGCCTCAGTCGGAAGGGGTTGGCTCCGAGGTGCAATACGGGTCACCTTGCAGGTATCGGTGAACTCGTCCGCGAGTTTGGTGGCCTCTGGTAAGGAGAGGGGTCTGCGGTCTCTTACACAATTTTTGACATCCGCCTGGATGTGGTCGTAGAATTGTTCTAATAAAATGAGCTGCAGGATGTCATCTACTGTGGTTGCCTGGCAGCTGATAATCCAATTCGAAGCAGATAGCTGTAGGCGACAGGCCCACTCTGCATATGAGTCTCTGTCTACTTTGCGGGAGTCTCTGAATTTTCTGTGGTACGCTTCTGAGTTTACCATGTACCGAGCTAGTAGCGCTTCTTTGACCCATGCATAGCTGTGGATCTCCTGCTTTGCTACAGCCCTGAAGGCATCAGCAGCTTTGCCTGACAGCTTACCGGATAGTATGGAGACCCATTCATCTGCAGCCACTCTGTGTAGGCACTCTGGCGCTCAAAGTCTGCCAGATAGCCATCGATTTTGTTTTCATTTTCATTAAAGCTTTTAAATGCGCTGTAGGGAAACTTCCGCGAATCAACTGTGCTGTTCCCTCCGTTCGTTGAAACCGTTGCCGTTCGCTGGGTTTTGGCTAGCCTCAGTTGTAGCTCTCACTGTTCCCTTGCATTCGCATTTTCCGTTACGTTGGTAATCACCTGCATGATGATTTCAGGAGGTGGGTTAGGCCCCAACATTCCCTGATCTCCCTGTTAATCGGTGTTTCCATCTCCCGAACGGTCGGTGTTGGCGCAGCCAATGCTCTCGGTCTAGCTCCATTAGTTCGGCAATTATGACCCGCTTGCCTTTGTTGCTGGCAATACCTCGACGAACTCCCAACAGTTCCTTTAATGTGCTTCGCTTAATTTGTGTGTACCAGCCTTCCATTCACTGTACACCAGTGCCTTCCTTGTATTCTTTGTGCAGGAAAAAAGGGAAGATCCCACATCTGCTACCAGTTGTGATGGTCTGAATAATTATCACCGTCAAGTATTCCCTTATTCCCATAAAACAATATCGCCAATAATCCACAGGGTAAAATATCGATGGTGTCGCATAATAATCCACACATGAGCCAAAGCTTAATGCTGGAACAAGACTGATTTAATGGAAGCAAGGGCATTCAATTTATACAACATCAGACTCCTCCTCTGAGCTAGCTAGATAATTGAGTTTTAGGAACATACTAAACTCAATTATCTGCTGGCCAGAAAAGGTTAACAATTTCACAATTTTTAGAAATATACTTTATACATATCAAAACCACAGGTAGCTGAACTTTATGGGAGTAACATATAAAGAATTCACGAAAATCTGTTCGGTACTTTTCAAACGGCACCGTGTGGAAGTTTGACCGGCTCGCCACGAGGTTGTAGCCGACCAAGAGTTCCATAGAATTGACAGCAAGAGCTGGTCTCCGTTCGGATGGATTTATATGAAAACCGCCATAGATGGAATAAAGATGATTCGTTTAGAATGCTCCCCTTGTTCATCTGTTTGAAACTCCCGAATGCTGTTCGTCTACTGTATGGGGAAGTAGTTCGTATGGGACTTCCATAGAGACCGGGTGTTCGTGCGAGTGCTATGCCCAAAACAGTTCCAGGCACTCGACGACCAAGTCCCGCTGACCGCGTTCGGGAGTTAAGATGGCCACGTCCATTGTTCTCACCACGTGCGTTCATGTGCACGAAATGGTGGCCACCTAGGAGCATTCAATTAACTTGTGGTTTTCATATAGTTACTCAGTGTTCCACGTTCTAAGCGTGGTCTCCGTTCATTAAAACCAATGTTTTAACGAACAACAACAAAAAATAATAATAATAATCCAGTGAAAAGAATAGCAGGGAGTGGAGACAACTGAACGGGTTGTGGGAAATCCTTCACAACACCTAACTAGGATAACAGGACAAAGTTTCATTGCTTAGTCTTAATTCTGATCAATAGGCTTTAGAGCTGGAAGAATAATCTCCTCACTAATATAGAAGAAGTTGCTTTATGACTAAATTCAGGAACAGTTCTGAGGGTTATTCTATTTTGTGAAAGACAGTAAAAGCTTTTATGCAAGATAGCGCTTGAAGAACTGACAACCTTCTACCCAATGCTAATGCCACCGGTAGAGCTAACTTAATAGTAAGCAGTTGTGGTGAGTTAGAGTCTCATGGTTAAAAGGGCAAAGATTTCAGAGCCCTTTAAACCAGGGAAGGATTCCATGGGGAGAAATAGTAAACTGGAGGCGTCATATTAATACAGCCAACAGACAAAGCCGTCTGTGAACGGAGAAACGCGTAGATACGGAAGTACGTCAATAAGGGGGTAGAGCCTATTCAGAAGCCGGGCGTTTCAAAAAAGCAGAAGCAAGACCAGACGCCATCCGGACAAAATAAAAAGGCACCCCACAGACGATCAGCCATCTTCTGGTACAGGAAACATCTCCCAGTGCGGGAAAACCTGTTTGTGGGTAAACGGATTTACACCGTTGTACTCACCACCACATCTAGTAAGCAGTAACCTGCTATACATTTTGATAGTGTTTGGCTTCACTGTTGCATCAATTAAGCAGTAATCTGCTAAACATATGTCAACTAAACAGTGAATTTAGGTGTATTTTATGTTTTTATTATTATCATTCTTTTATTACTTTTTATAGCCTGTTATGTATTGATTATTATCTTCTGTTTTTAATTTGTGGTAATACTGTAATAAACTTTCATCCAGCTAATTAAGCTGATTTAATTCAATGTTTATAGAAACCAGATTTCTTGGATCAGAAGAATATGAATCCATAACTGCAAAAGATTCCCTTTTCATCCTTAGCAAAGCAAATCTGTGGTAATGCTGTAACCATTTTTTTTTTATTTATTTTTTTTACAAAGAGACCTAAATTGATAGATACAGAAAAAAGTGCTAATATATCTTTAAATAAAGAAAAATTTACCAAAAAGAGTATTCAAATTAAGATGAAAACTGCACTCAAATTTTCATCTGTAAGAAAAATATTGCAGTTTTGGTGCTGAAAAAGGGGCACCAATATATCATTAATGATGTCACCGCAACCTGATTATTTATTAAAAGGTGCAAAAGACCTAGAAATAGAAAATGTAGGAAGCTCAAAATTGGAAAGGACTTTAAGAATTCAGATGAAACAGATAAAAGGATGAAAAGTATTCAACCCCCATTAAAATCAGGTTTATTGTCAAAATTGACAGACTTTCATCTGTTTGCAATGAACAAATCAAACAAAAGCAATTGAAATAGCTCAACACAATGAATGCTTCAAGTGGTTTCCCCAAATTCAACTGAAAATGCAACTTATAATGACTTCTCCAGTTCCAAAATTATTCAACCCCTTAATGTCAAGCATCTTTAGTACTTAATAGAGCACCCTTTTGCTGTTATGACCTGTTACGAGATGCATAGCCAGACATCACCTTTTTCCCAAGGTTTCCTTGAAAGTTGGAGCTGCTGGGAGTACTGTTAAATGAAAATGATAATTGAGGTATAAAGGACTGCTTTGCATGGATTCATATTTATTATTATGAGCAAATTCAAATTATGAGCAAATTCAGCCCAATTGTCCTCATGATGAGAAACAAAACATCTCAATTATTGTTCTATTGTCTGATAGTAGCTTAAGATTAAGTAGAGTTTGTAAGCCTGGACAAACTAGTATATCCTATGATTAAGGTATTCAATACATAGTTTACTGGGCATTCACCCCTGAAGAGTCCATTGTATGTTATAATACAACCGAGCACGCAGTGTATGGACCTACTAACAAGTGAGAAGGATAAATAAGCCAGTTTACTTGTCGTTTACTTGTCTTTGCATGGCCCGGCTTACGCTGAGTGCACAGAAATACATAAATCATAACAAGCAAAGGTTATGGCGTTCTATGCCATTGCGGCTTTAAAGGGCTTTAAAGCCGTTGCGGCGGCATAGAACGCCGTAACGGCTTTCAGCCCCAGGAGGTCCGGCATACTTACCTCCACCGCTATCCTCCTCTGCAGAGCTGCCTGACAGCCCAGGCAGCCCTCCCCCGGCGGCCATGTGATCGCTCTCAAAGAGTGATCACATGGCCCCCTATAGCTGGCTGTGGATCTGCCAGCAGGGGGACTGTCTAAAATATCAGACAGTACCCCTGCTGGTAGGTAGTGTAAAAAAAAAAAAAAGACAAGTTTAAAATTAAATTAAAAGTATTTTTATATATATAATATATGTGTATATATCTATTATATATGTAATATATATACATATTATATATATATAACGTTATACAAAGTGTATTTTATATATATTAATATTAAAATACACTTAGAATGACGTTACATACATATGTATATATATTACATATATAATAGATATATACACATATATTATATATATATACACGTATAATTACAATAATAAATAAAATAATAAAATAAATAAAATATTGAAACAAAATTTAATATAAATTATATATTCAATGTAATTTCATTCTAACTGTATTTTGTTATTAATATATATATATATTGGTAACAAAATATACTTAGAATGACATTCTATATATATCTATCTATATATAAAATACAAATAACCGCAAACATATTTATATAGATATATACATATAATTACATAAAAGATTACATTAGTATACACGTAGAATTTAAATACCTATAAATGCATATATATTAAAATTCTACGTGTATATTTAAATAATCTTTTAACATAATTATGTGATTTTATTAATTAAAATTTGATTGACATGCCTGACAACACAGGGAGAAAGTGCAGAGAATTTAATTTCGCAAGCACTATATTTGACCCTGTAACTCTCCAAGACACCATAAAACCTGCACATAGGTGGTACTGTTTTACTCGGGAGACTTCGCTGAACTAAAATATTAGTGTTTCAAACTGGTAAATTGTATTACAACGATGATATTTTAAGTAAAAGTGACGTTTTTTGCATTTTTTACAAATGAACGGCACTTTTATGGACTATATTATTGTTGTAATATGTTTTACTGTTTTAAAACACTAATATTTGTGTTTAGTGAAGTCTCCTGAGAATAACAGTACCCCCCAT
Source organism: Pelobates cultripes (assembly GCA_933207985.1). Taxonomy (NCBI): domain Eukaryota; kingdom Metazoa; phylum Chordata; class Amphibia; order Anura; family Pelobatidae; genus Pelobates; species Pelobates cultripes. Next base: position 246,349,867 of record OW240914.1, read on the forward strand.
GTACAGGTTTTATGGTGTTTTGGAAAGTTAGAGAGTCACATATAAGGCTTGCATTTCATTTTTTGACATTGAAATTTGCCAGATTGGTTATGTTGCCTTTGAGAGCGTATGGTAGCCCAGGAATGAGAATTACCCCCATGATGGCATACCATTTGCAAAAGTAGACAACCCGAGGTATTGCAAGTGGGGTATGTCCAGTCTTTCTTAGTAGCCACTTAGTCACAAACACTGGCCAAATATTTGTTTTTTGCTTTTTTTCACACAGAAACAAATATGAACGCTAACTTTGGCCAGTGTTTGTGACTAAGTGGCTACTAAAAAAGACTAAACATACCCCACTTTCAATACCTTGGGTTGTCTACTTTTTCAAATGGTATGCCATTATAGGGGCAATTCTCATTCCTGGGCTACCACACCGTCTCAAATGTAACATTACTAATCTGGCAAATTTCAATTTGAAAATGGAACGTTCTATATTTGACCCTGTAACTTTCCAAAACACCATAAAACCTGTTAATGAGAGGTACTGTTGTACTCGTGAGACATCGCTGATTACAAATATGTGCATTTTTTTTTGCAGTAAAACCTAACAGTATTATGATATTTACAGCTAAAATGTGAGGCGAACTACAAATGTTTTCAAAAAATTTAAAATTTCTCACAGTTTTTTAATTTTATTCATAATAAATTGTGTTTCATATATAAATATTTGATATGAAATGATATATAATAAGTGGGTGCATTTAATATGAAAGAGGTGAATAGCGCAAATTCCAGTTTTTGTTTACGTCCTGAAGGGGTTAAAGGGAAATCCACAAGTAATCGATTAACAAAGCCAAGTCAAGGATGCCAGAAATCAGAATAGTCAGAGATGGCCGATTTAAAGACCAGAATATAGCAAACAACAGTATAACCACGCTATTGGGGTACTCAGGATGCATAATAGGGCACAGAACACCTAGAAACCCCCTACTTTCAACTCCCACTTACATTTTGGGGGCACAATTATCCATAACAGGTCACACAACACTTAGAAACACCCTAATTTCAACTCCCACTTACATTATGAGGGCACGGTTATTGTAAACACTCCCACAACATATATAAGTGGACATTTACAATAACCGTGCCCCCAAAATGTAAGTGGAAGTTAAAATTAGGACTGGAACATTACAGGAACATTCTCATACACTACTAAAACAGAAACACAATTACAATTTTCAAGATTCAAATGTAAAGTAACAGTTTAAAATTAAATCAGATAATATTACAAAAAATACTCTATAATGTGCTTTCATATATTATAGTTATAAATCACTGTTATTTGTGTTCTAAACCAATACTTTTATGTTTATGTCTGTGACTAGATCTATATGATTGTTTTGATTATTTGTTTTCTTCACAGTTCTACAAGATGTCTACCTTTTGGATTGCTATATTAGATGCCTTTTATCAGAGTCTTGTCTGCTTCTTTGTACCCTATTTTGTAAGTATACTATACTTTTTTAAATTAAAATCTGTGGAATCCTTATAATACAATGCAGTTTTAAAATGTAGAACCCATTTAGTTTTATATTATATTGTAAAAGATTAGCAAATCTTTGATATATGCATAGCAATTTTCCCTTAAAGTGAACCTGTTATAATTCACCCTGTGGTGAAACCAACCTCGCCACGTGTCCTTGGAGGGGGCTGCTTGCCCGTCTCTTGCCTTTAGACTATGGCCCTGCAGAAAGGCTGGTTTGTGCCTTTCTGTGGACTGTTAAAGCCATGCTACCCCAGATAGCTATGCCATGGAGCCCAGCAGTATACTGAAAGACTGTATGAAAGACTTTGGCTCCATGGCGATTGAACTGTATGTATGTGATCTGGGCGCCATCCGGTAATAATGTGCGCTCAGATCTAAGCTATCTGGGGATAGGTAGAATGTCTGTATTTTATGTAATAAATGTAACCTTGTATATTTTATTGTATTTTTATGTCTTTTATTGTCCTTTGTCTGCCATGTGGCTAATGGAGTTTTGCCTCTGTCCTTGGAGATAATTGAATTACTTCTCAATTATCTCCACTATAGAAGACTCTGTGGAACTGGTTTTGGGCAGGAAAACCATGCTTCATTTAGTCACAAAGGACTTTCCCTTAACTTTTGAACCCCTGGTCTGATTCGTGCCATTTTTTAATATGTTGTTTCCCTGAATGGATTGATTATGAAAATGTATGTTTTATGTTTGTGACATGTATATTTTAGAAGTTATAAATATTGTGTAAAAACTGTATTCCTCTGCCGGTGATAATGAGATTACCCATTGTGTTCAGTAATCATATCACAGGCAGAGGGGAGGATTTTGTGTGGGAGTGTCTGGGTGTATTGTACAGATTGATTGGTTGTTTTGTAACGCCCTGTGGGCTGTACTATGTTTGTGGATTGGGAATAAAAGAGACTGTATGTGACAGTACAGGGAGTTCCTGCTTAATCCTCAAAGTGAAGTGTCGTCTCATTATTGGGGGAGGATTTATTGTATGCTGTTCCAGTTTGACTGCTAGGAGAGTAAACCTATTTGTATGGTTCCTATTCAATGGCTACAGCATTCATATGCTTGGGAGAATTTATTTGTTTCTCCGGTTCAGTGATTGTGGTGTCTGCCAGAGTGCTTGGAGTCCTCAGGAAGTGCTAGGAGCATCCTTCAACGGAGGTACCCAGTCGGGGTGCCAGGTGATCCGTTACACACCCCTTTTGTGATTCATGATGGAATTACTCTGTCATGGTTGTCCAACCCGTAAGGAAGTATTTTACCAACAGCTGGTAACTGGGAACTCCAGGTATCATTTGATATCACGGGCTCCGCTTTGTCAGCTGGGGCCAGAATTAGGGGCCCCAGACAGATTGATGCTCACACTTTCATGAGTTAAATACTTAGCTCTAGTGGGAACAGCTTTGGGGTCTGTAAGGGCGACCCTTCCCTCTTTATGATATAATCTGTAGTCTGTACTGGATAATGACTCCAACATTACGTAATATACAAGTAATCCAAGTGAGAGTAGTACTAAGTGCCCAGCTGATGAAGCTCTGTATGTAAGTGGGGAATCGCGTTCTTGCGAAAGTGAGAGTATCCAGTTGCCAATTTATGTTATATTTGTTTTAATATTCAATAAATATATTTTTAATTATACACTTGGCACCTTGTTCCTGCTACCACTAAGGAGGGAGTGTGGACTCAAACCGCACACTGCATATACATCGAGCCTAATATCGGCTCCATTCTTGTGAGTATTTACTTTCTTGTATATTCCGTTATTACCCTATGTTCCTATTTTCTCTGAGTCATTATTCAGGACATCATAAAAAGGGGAAGGGTCGCCCTTACGGTCTCCAAAGTATTTAGCTCATAGAACTGTGAGTGTTAAATTGTCTCACCAAATATACCACAATATTGCTATGCACAGATACAGATATTGTATATTGTAGCGGACCACGGATAACCTGACCGGTTACCTCCGCAATTTCCTTCCTTCAGCCCCTCAGGAACCCTTAGAACAAACAGCCATTCCCCCAGTAACTGGATGACACACAGCTCTGGAGGTACAACACGATTTTATTATGCCACACTCGGCTTTTATGCGTAGCCACATGCAAGGGGTCCACTTCATAAACACACAGGGGTTGTATCCCAAGATCCTCTACACCTGGGAGCCAAAGCGCGGGAAAGGGGTCGTTGTCCCTTTGTCTCACAGATCCAGAAAGCCCGCCACTCAGGCGTGGGGTCTCCTGCCCAGGATAATGGGGGGTTTCTTCATCCCAGGAGCCTCTGTGCCTGGGAGCCAAAGCGCAGGAAAGAAATCGTCCTTTTGTCTCCCAGGCACAGAAAATCCAGCCGATTTAGCCAGTGCCCCAAAAGTGTCCCCACCAACCTCAGGCTCCAGCACAACAGCACATTCCCTGGCCAGTCTCTGTTCGCGAGGTTCCTGTGCTGAAACCTGCAAGGGAAGCATCTCCTTTTAGATACGAATGTTCCCCCTGGCTGGCATTCGTGTATACGAAATGGCGGCCACCCATGGGGGCAATCATTAATTACTTCCCTTGCGGTTTCACGCTATGTTGCAAGTGCGAACGTTCTGACTAATTGGTGGGAACGTTCTAATGGGGACCCGGGGTTGTCCCCGTTTGGGAGACGAATGGGTTTTGTCATGAGGGAAACAGGGTATACTGCTTGAAAGTCAGGGAAAACACATAATAAAAAGGGGAAAATGCACGAATAGGCAGCGGTGGTTTTTACACAAGAAAAATGTATTTCTATTGATGCAAAGACGTTCCTTTGGAGGTATTTTATGTATCACATTTATTTCACTTATTAACTGTAAATAAGAGCTACACTGTATTTTTGTTTTGAGGTTTATTGGTGGGGTGTGTTTGAGGGGATAACAAAATTCTCTTTCAAAATAAGTGCTAGTACACGTCATTGCTTTCTCTTTTACGTTAAGGCCGGCCATTCTAAGTCCCGGTATATGTTGTCCTTTGTTCATTGTTTGTTCATTTATATGTTACATAGCTCTGCATGTTGGGTCATATAGTAATCGTGACACTTGACATACTGAAAACAGACAGTAGATTAAAGCAACATGAAGCTGATATTGAGAACAGCCTGCACATATCTTGTAGGTGTTTACTCAGGCAGACAAACAGACATGGACATAGTGTCTGTACTGCCATTGTGTCTGCGAGGAGGGAGTGCAAAGTTAGCTGCAAATCTTATAGAAATCTATGCATTCACTAGCGATTTAGCTAGCACAGTATGTAGATGGAATCTTTAGAGGAACTCATCTGTGGTAAGGGTAACATGGCATAGTACCATTTAAAGGTCAACTGAAGAACTGCTAATAAAGGTATTCTATAGTGTTAGGAATACCAATCTGTATTCATAACACTATAGAGCCCCATGGCCCTTTTCAAGGCTATGTGGGACAGATAGATTGCATCCAGACCAGTTACCATAGTTTGGTTTAACTTAGACTGTTTTATCTAGTTTGGGCTAGTTTAGACTTAGCTAGGTTAGACTCCAACAATATGAAGGAAACTTAGTAATTTTCTGTAACAATAAACTCTGATTAAATTATAAATATTTGTATACTATGGATTATTTTAAGATGTAAATGTACATTGCTGCTATAACCTGTTTATTTGTACTTTCTTTTGTCTCTTTGAAGTCATACTCTGGCACCAGTATAGATGTTCTCTCATTCAGCACACCTGTCAACACTGCATCTCTCTTTACAATCACATTACATCTCGCAATTGAAATCAAAACATGGGTAAGTATGAAAAATATGTTAACATTAAAATTGTTTTTGTTGTACTTATGCTGTCAAAATAAAGTTTAGTAAATAGTGATGAAATGCCTCATCATAGGCAGCAGGGCTTGAGGCAGTCTCTCTACTTGGTGCATATCAAGATCACAGTGGAACAAGTAAGGCACCTATGTGATTGATTAGCTTCCAAGCTGTGATCATCCTGAGAACCAATCACAGTGACAAGGTCTATGAAATTCACCATGACAAAAAATTTAAATGTATATATGTCAGAACTTCTAGATCCATGAACGCTGTTTAGGGTTCCCCTGAATGGAACTCCGCCCATAAGCATGGAATCATCATCATGATAAGCAGCTTTAAAAGGGAAGCAGCTTTGAGTTGCCCAGTTATTTTGTTTTAATTAGATTAAAATATCCCATCTGAGCTCCCTTATTGTCATTAAACTGTGTATTGAACCTCTTTGCCTGAATATTTGGCTTTGAAACTGGACTGTGCCTTAACTACTCTTTTTTTACTCCAAGTTAAAAGCCTCTGCTTGCTGTCTTCAGTGTATACCATGGGTCGTCAACCTGGTCCCTACCGCCCACTAGTGGGCGTTTCAGGATTCCAGGTAGGGATTTCCTCAATTTCAGAGATTGTGTGGGCGGGTGCGAGCCGGCGTCACCCTTTGCGGCCCTGGCCCGCGTGGCAAACCGCCAGGGCCGCCATCCAAGGGGTCCACCTGATGGATGTGGATTGTAAGGGGGCCCAGTCAGCGCTGGGCACTTTAACAGCATGACCGGGCCCCCTGTTATTACATCACACGCTGGGAGGAAGTGACTGCACGTCACTCCTCCCAGCTAACACACAGACCGCGCGGGAGAAAGACCAGGGAGTCAGAGTAGAAACTCTGACTCCCATCCACCTGAGCCACCACTGGACCCCAGGGAAAGTCACCCTCCTGCACCTTAAAGGTAGGAAACAGGAGGGTGACTAAAATATTTTGTGTGTGTTTGTTTGTGTGTATGTATGTGTCTTTGTATGTATGTCTTGTGTGTGTGTCTTTAAAATGTCTTGTCTGTATGTGTATGTGTCTAAATATGTATGTCTTGTGTGTGTGTGTCTATCTGTATAAATGTGTGTATGTATGTGTGTCTTGTCTTTGTATGTATGTGTTGTGTGTGTATGTCTTTGTATGTATGTGGGTCTTATGTATGTGTCTTTGTATGTGTGTTTTATGTCTGTCTGTATGTGTGTATGTGTCTATGTATGTCTTATGTGTGTGTGTCTGTATGTATGTGTGCCTGTCTGTTTGTATCTATGTGTCTTGTGTGTGTGTGTGTCTGTATGTGTGCGTGTGTGTGCCTCTATGTGTGTCTCTATGTGTCTTTGTGTGTGTGTCTGTCTGTTTGTATGTATGTATGTGTGCCTGTCTGTTTGTATGTATGTGTCTTTGTATGTTGTCTTGTGTGTGTGTGTGTGTGTGTGTGTATGTGTGCCTGTCTGTTATAGTGGGCTATAGTAAGTGGGCTACCTAGCTCAGCCTTCCTACTGGACATTGCTATAAGGAAGGTTAAAAAATAGGAAAAAGGGATAAAAAAGGTGGGGAGGGGAATTGAGGAGGGTGAGGAGATGAGCTGACGCACAGATGAGAAATCATATTATGCGCAAACAGAGAAGTCGTCTGAATATCACCGAAAGAGGAGACCTTTGTTTGTTCCTTACGAAAATCGAACCAGATATCAAATATTTAGTCTCGTAGGATCAACCTCAAGGATCTCATTAATCACTAGTAAAGGTAATTTCAATTTACTTTATTGTTTTCTCATTAAACTTTATAAAGTAAAAAACATTATAAACATGCATTAAGTAGAAATAAAAAGATAAATGTACGTACATTTATTTATTTTTTTAAAACACCCTCCTTTCTAAAAAATATTCCGCACTTGCGCGAAAACTGGTGGGCGGTAAGGAAATTTTTCCATCAAGAAAGATGCATTAGTGGGCGGTAGGTAGAAAAAGGTTGGCTACCACTGGTATATACGCTTCTGCTTGCTGTCTTGAACGCATAAACCTCTGCAGGCTGTCTACAAGTGGAAAAGCTATTGCCTTCAATATACATACTTGCAGCATTCAATATAAAGACTTTGCTTACTACTTTCGGTATATTTATACTCTGCTGGATTCAAAAGGAAGACTTTACTTATTGCTTGCAACATTTATACTTTGCTGTCTTCATTATAAAGACTTAATTGCCTGATAAAAATGCAGTATCCTGCTTATCTTACCTAAATACAAGCTTTATCCTGACTGCAACTCCCATCACTCAACTGGAAATATAAGTTACTAAGATTAAGGTATTCTTTCCTTATTGCCACATTGTATATATATATATATATATATATATGTGTGTGTATGGAATGCACAGGAAGGCATTTGCTGCCGTCATTTTAGCACTGTGTATTTTATTGCACATATACAGGGAGTGCGGAATTATTAGGCAAATGAGTATTTTGACCACATCATCCTCTTTATGCATGTTGTCTTACTCCAAGCTGTATAGGCTCGAAAGCCTACTACCAATTAAGCATATTAGGTGATGTGCATCTCTGTAATGAGAAGGGGTGTGGTCTAATGACATCAACACCCTATATCAGGTGTGCATAATTATTAGGCAACTTCCTTTCCTTTGGCAAAATGGGTCAAAAGAAGGACTTGACAGGCTCAGAAAAGTCAAAAATAGTGAGATATCTTGCAGAGGGATGCAGCACTCTTAAAATTGCAAAGCTTCTGAAGCGTGATCATCGAACAATCAAGCGTTTCATTCAAAATAGTCAACAGGGTCGCAAGAAGCGTGTGGAAAAACCAAGGCGCAAAATAACTGCCCATGAACTGAGAAAAGTCAAGCGTGCAGCTGCCACGATGCCACTTGCCACCAGTTTGGCCATATTTCAGAGCTGCAACATCACTGGAGTGCCCAAAAGCACAAGGTGTGCAATACTCAGAGACATGGCCAAGGTAAGAAAGGCTGAAAGACGACCACCACTGAACAAGACACACAAGCTGAAACGTCAAGACTGGGCCAAGAAATATCTCAAGACTGATTTTTCTAAGGTTTTATGGACTGATGAAATGAGAGTGAGTCTTGATGGGCCAGATGGATGGGCCCGTGGCTGGATTGGTAAAGGGCAGAGAGCTCCAGTCCGACTCAGACGCCAGCAAGGTGGAGGTGGAGTACTGGTTTGGGCTGGTATCATCAAAGATGAGCTTGTGGGGCCTTTTCGGGTTGAGGATGGAGTCAAGCTCAACTCCCAGTCCTACTGCCAGTTCCTGGAAGACACCTTCTTCAAGCAGTGGTACAGGAAGAAGTCTGCATCCTTCAAGAAAAACATGATTTTCATGCAGGACAATGCTCCATCACACGCGTCCAAGTACTCCACAGCGTGGCTGGCAAGAAAGGGTATAAAAGAAGAAAATCTAATGACATGGCCTCCTTGTTCACCTGATCTGAACCCCATTGAGAACCTGTGGTCCATCATCAAATGTGAGATTTACAAGGAGGGAAAACAGTACACCTCTCTGAACAGTGTCTGGGAGGCTGTGGTTGCTGCTGCACGCAATGTTGATGGTGAACAGATCAAAACACTGACAGAATCCATGGATGGCAGGCTTTTGAGTGTCCTTGCAAAGAAAGGTGGCTATATTGGTCACTGATTTGTTTTTGTTTTGTTTTTGAATGTCAGAAATGTATATTTGTGAATGTTGAGATGTTATATTGGTTTCACTGGTAATAATAAATAATTGAAATGGGTATATATTTGTTTTTTGTTACGTTGCCTAATAATTATGCACAGTAATAGTCACCTGCACACACAGATATCCCCCTAACATAGCTATAACTAAAAACAAACTAAAAACTACTTCCAAAAATATTCAGCTTTGATATTAATGAGTTTTTTTGGGTTCATTGAGAACATGGTTGTTGTTCAATAATAAAATTAATCCTCAAAAATACAATTTGCCTAATAATTCTGCACTCCCTGTATGCACTATTAATCTACACCATTTTCTTTTTACTTCGTACTGTCCTGTTCAGTGGTGTCTCCAGGATTAATTTTTAGGGAGGGCACATAGGACAGGGACAAAAGTAGGGGGGCCTGTTATAAAACGTGTATGGATATGTGTGTGTGTGTGTGTGTGTATATGTATGTGTATGTGTATATATGTAGCGGATGGCCTGTGACTGTCCGCCAGAATTATATTTTAAAAGACTGTTCGCATGTTTAAACTGCCTGTACATTGAAAATTGCATAGACATTCGTATGTTAGTTCGGTAGTTTCCTTCATAGTTTATACGAATGGAAACTACCAAATGCATAGACCACCTTAGAGAAGAAGTGTGTCCCTAGTTAAACCCTTATTCCCTTTCTAACCACAGTTAATTGGTGTTATATTGTTGTATATGGGTGGCCGCCATTTGGTAGACGAACAGGCGGCGGCGGCCATCTTACGCACGAACTCTCAGCGGTGTTTGGTCGTCAAGTGTCTGGAACTCAAATCGGACACTCGATTGCGCGAACACCGCTGAGACCTCCAGAGCGCCAGAACTCACGAACGGAGGGGCTAATCGACTCCACATTCGGTGAGTTCAATATACCAAACAAGGGGATTCGTACGAACCCGGTATTATCTATGGATGGCAAGGATTTTTACCTGTTTTACCTCCCGAACGTAGACCGACTGCAGGGCCAAAATATGTGGAACTCCTTTTGGCTACAGATTCGTGTGCGGTCGGTCAAATCGTTTATTTCCCATAACTCCCGAACCCCTGGTCTGATCTGGGTGAATTTTGAGTATGTTGGTCACCCAGACCAGGGCTACCAGGGGATGCCACTTAAGTCCTGGTACCCCACAGTTTTGGGGTACATCCAAGAAATAGGGGAAAAGGTACCAGGATTAAGTGGATTAAGGGGAGGGGAGGGAAAGTAGGGGAGGGAACCTCTGTATTATTGGTTACTGGTATAATTACTGTAAATCCCTCTCTTGCATGGGAGAATCCTTTATAAGGAACTGCTGTGAATAAATGTCTAGTTCTGCTCCTGATGTTGTGTGTCGTCCAGTCATTGGGATTGCGATTGGGATATTGCCTGCTGGGATTATTACTCTGTGGATTTATTATACTTGTTCCTGAGCCTTACTGGGATCCAAAGTGGAGATAGGCTGTGCAATACCAGCTCTCCGCTACAATATATATATATATGTATGTATATATATATATATATATACATACATATACACACACACACACTTACGCTCCCTTAAGACCTCTGCAAACTGCAGTCCCAGCCAGGTAGGTAATTTGTCACACCTTAGATGTAGCCGAACTGTCTGTACAGCTCGCATCTACCCCAGGGATTGAAGAATCCGTGTCTTCCAGCCATGTCTCTGTTCCCCTGCTTTTCATGTCTTTGCAGTGTCTGTGTCTGTGTGTAGTGTATCTAGTGTTTATGTGGTGGATCCAGTGTGTCTAGTGGATGCAATGTCCGTGTAGTGGATGTAGTGTATGTGCATGAAGTAGTGTCTGTGTAGTGCATGTAGTGTTGGATAAGTGCGGGGGATGAGCCGTTCAAATTAAATTGGGCTTTACCCCCTCCCTGCCTCTTACCTGAAGAAAGGTGACAGTATAGGGGGGCAGTGTGTAGGATGGTGACAGTATAGCAGGGCCGTGTGGAGGAAGGTGACAGTATGGGGCACAGTGGGTAGGCAGGTGACAGTATAGGGATGCAGTGTGTAGGAAGGTGACCATATGGGGGGTAGGGTGTAGGAAGGTGACGGTGTGGGGGCAGTGTGTGGGCAGACTGACAGACAACATGCCCCCACTGATACACACTCACTGACAGACAGTTATTGTCTCACACACTGTTTAACTAACACACATGTTCACTGACAGATACACACTAACATGAACACACTCTCTGAGACACATGCACTCACTGGCATTCACACACTCACACATACATTTACTGACACTCACTGACAGACACACACCTACTGGCAGGTGCACACTGACAGTCACAGACGTCACTGACATACACACATTCATTGACAGACACAGATACATTCAAAGACAAACAGACTGTCACCAATGTGACAGACACTCACAGATAGACACACAGAAATTCACTGACAGACATACACACACACACACACACACATTCACACATTCACTGCAGGCACACACACATTCTTTCACACAAACACACACACACTCACAAATAACTAGTAATATTATTTTAATTTGACCACCTAGCCTCCATACCTTTGAGAGAGCTGGAGTAGATCTGTATCTGGGGTCCAGTGGGGCTGCTGTGAGGCTGACAGCTGTGAGCACACACACACACACACACAGTCAGGGCCGGACTGGGAGAAAAATTCGGCCCGGGCATTGTTTTAACACAGCGGCCCACTAAAAAGGGGGCGGGGCAGAGGAGGTGTGTTTTGTCATCACCAATGACAAACACGCCTCCTCTCAAAGTGAGCATGTTGGTTCAATGCTCTTCCAGGGCAGACCATGCGCAGAGCTCTGCTGAAGAGCTCTAGCATGAGAAAAAAGTCCTGTATTTGTTCTGCACAGTGCAAGCAAATTTAATAACATGCTTGCACTGTGTTTCCTTGCAACTTGTCTCTGGTTTCTATAAATGGAAACCAAGAGACAAAAGGGCCAGGAAAGAGTATTGTGCATGTGTTTGGAGCCTGCTTGTGGTATTGTGTGTGTGTAGAGTGAGCTGGTCGTGGTGTGGTATTGTGTAATAAGGTCGGTTTTAGTCGTGTTGTGTTTGTGGTGTAATGTGATGCATATGTGGCTATGGGCTGTAGAGAATGTGTGTATTGGGGATATAGCAAGTGTGTGCATACAGGCTATAGTGTGTGTGTGTTTAGGGGTGTAGTATGTGTTTGCTTACAAGGAATCTAGTGTCTGTGTATAGGGGATCCAGAGTGTGTATGTTAAAGGACCACTATAGTGCCAGGAAAACATACTCGCCCCCACCCTCAGGGACCCCCTCCCGCCCGGCTCTGGAAAGGGGTTAAAACTTACCCTTTTCCAGTGCCGGGCGGGGAGCTCTCCTCCTCCGATCCGCCCCATCGGCTGAATGCGCATGTGCGGCAAGAGCTGCGCGCGCATTCAGCGGGTCGCATAGGAAAGCATTTATAATGCTTTCCTATGGACGCTTGCGTGCTATCACTGTGATTTTCACAGTGAAAAGCACGCAAGCACCTCTAGCGGCTGTCAATGAGACAGCTGCTAGAGGCTTTGGGGGAAGGCTTAACCCATTGATAAACATAGCAGTTTCTCTGAAACTGCTATGTTTATAAAACAATGGGTTAACCCTAGAAGGACCTGGCATCAAGACCACTTCATTAAGCTGAAGTGGTCTGGGTGGCTAGAGTGGTCCTTTAAGAGTGTAGTGTGTGTGTGTATGTATATGTATATGTGTGTATATATATATATATATATATATATATATATATTTGGAAGTATTGTGTATGTGTGTGGTGCAGTGTGTTGGGGGGGTTCTGTGTGTATGTGAGGGGTGCAGTATGTGTGTGTGTGTGTGGGGGGTGCAGTATGTGTGTGTGTGAGAGTGCGGTGTGTGTGTGAGAGTGCCGTGTGTGTGATGTGTGTGAGAGTACCGTGTGTGTGTGAGAGTGCCGTGTGTGAGTGATGGGTGTGAGAGTGCTGTGTGTGAGTGATGGATGTGAGAATGCTGTGTGAGATGGGTGTGAGAGTGCTGTGTGTGAGAGAGTGCTGTGTGTGAGAGAGTGCTGTGTGTGAGAGTGCTCTGTGAGAGTGCTGTGAGAGAGTGCTGTGAGTGTGATGGGTGTGAGAGTGCTGTGAGAGAGTGCTGTGAGTGTGATGGGTGAGAGTGCTGTGAGTGTGATGGGTGTGAGAGTGCTGTGTGAGAGAGTGATGGGTGTGTGAGAGAGTGCTGTGAGTGTGATGGGTGTGAGAGTGTGCTGTGTGTGTGAGAGTGCTGTGAGTGTGATGGGTGTGAGAGTGCTGTGTGAGAGAGTGATGGGTGTGAGAGTGCTGTGAGTGTGATGGGTGTGAGAGTGCTGTGAGTGTGATGGGTGTGAGTGTGATGGGTGTGAGAGTGCTGTGTGAGAGTGCTGAGTGTGATGGTTGTGAGAGTGCTGTGTGTGTGTGAGAGTGCTCTGTGAGTGTGATGGGTGTGAGAGTGCTGTGTGTGTGTGAGAGTGCTCTGTGAGAGTGCTGTGAGTGCTGTATAAATGTTATTGTGTGTGTGTAGGGGGGGTAAATAAAAAAAAAAAAACAACAACAAAAAACCAGTCATTATTTCCCCCCCTCCCTTCTTACCTTTAGCCTGGGAGGGGGGGACCGGCACGCGGTGTTCCCTGGTGGTCCTCGTGGGTGAGTGAACTCTAGCCTGTGAGGCTAGAGTTCACTCTCGCGAGATCCGGTCGTTGCCATGGCAACGCGCCAGATCTCGCGAGAGGAACCCGGCGGTGCTGCAAGTTAGAGCTCCGCCGGATCCTCTCTCCAGCCTGGCTGGCTGGCTCCCTCCCTCCCCGCCGGCGGCCGCATGTGGGCCGGTCAGGGAGATCTTTGATCTCCCCACCGGCCCGTCGTGGCAAACAGCGGGGCCGGCGCTAGGAGAGTGCCGGCCCTGCATAGACCGGCAGGGGAGATCCTGGGACCTCCCTGCCGGCCTCGGCCCCACGGCCACCGCGGCCCACCGGGCTATTGCCCGGTGTGCCCGATGGCCAGTCCGGGCCTGCACACAGTTACAGTCACACAGACACTCACAGTCACACACACAGTTACAGTCAAAAATAGGCACACAGCCAAACACACCGAGGCAGACAGTCACACACACACAATTACAGTCACACACAGGCAGGCAGTCAAACATAGAGGTCAGACAGCCACACACACAGAGGCAGACAATCACACAAACAGAGGCAGAAACAGTAACACACACACAGGCAGAAAGTCACACACACACAGAGTTACAGTCACACATAGGCACACAGCCACACACACAGAGGCAGAAAGTCACACACATACACACACACAGCTACAGTCGCACACAGGCAGACAGTCAGACACAGAGGTCAGACAGTCACACACACACACTTACAGTCACACACAGGCAGATAGTCAAACACACACAGAGTTAAAGTCACACATAGGCACACAGCTACACACACAGAGGCAGACAGTCACACACATACACAAACACACACACACAGCTACAGTCACACACAGGCAGACAGTCAGACACAGAGTTCAGACAGCCACACACAGAGGCAGGCAGTCACACACACACACACACACACACACTCACATAGTCACAAGCACAGTTACAGTCACACATAGGCACACACACACACAGTTGCAGTCACAAACAGGCAGACAGTCAAGCACACATAGTTACAGTCACACACACACAGAGGCAGACAGCCACACACACAGAGGCAGACACAGTCACACATACAGATAGTCGCACACACACAGGCAGATAGTCACACACACTTATGGGCTGAAGTAGAGGAAGTGCAGCTTCTGGAGTCCTTTTTGAATCCTTTTTGTCCTTCAAAAGCAAGAAAGTATAGTGTTAAGCAGATATCAAGTGTCAAAGCAGCTTCTGTTCTGAATATGCAGAATCTCACTAATAAGGAGGTATTTCAAGGATTGAATCCATTGATAACAAAACGCTAATTTGCAATGTAGTTAAAATTCAAATGACATCTCACTACTTCATAAAAAAATTTAAAAATGTAGATCTTGCAAGACAATATTTCTCTAAAATATATAATGCAGTGCACCACAATATAAATGCATCCATTATTCGACAAAATTATGCAACCAAAATTATGAAAGATAGCTTTATAATGCTTATTAATTTAATTGTAATCAAAGTACAGATTAAACAACCACAATTCCCATCTCATGCTCCATAGATAAAACTGAATATTTTATATAATTCTTTCTAATTGTAAGGTTTTAGGTTTAAGCAGCAGTCTCATCATGGAAATAGAATTACAAAAGTGTGTGTGCCTCAGCAGCACTCTTTATATGTAAAATGTATCTAGGGCCCAAACTTAACCCCTTAACCCCTTAAGGACACATGACATGTGTGACATGTCATGATTCCTTTTTATTCCAGAAAATTGGTCCTTAAGGGGTTAAGGACACATGATGGAAATATTCCATCATGATTCCCTTCTATTCCAGAAGTTTTGTCCTTAAGAGGTTAATTAAAGAAAATCTGCCACATATTTTTTTCATAGTCATGATCTAAATCCTCCCCTGAACTACCCTTTTTTTTCTAATGATACTTCTGTGCAAAGCTATACATAAGAAAACATGCTGTAACTGTAAAGAACCAACGTTGCTAATTGAAACCCAAGAGCCATGTATATAGAACTAAATATCAAAAGAACTGGACTTAATTCGGCAGAGTATGCAGCTACATTATTGGTCTCAACTGAATGAATTGGTCTTAACTGAACTCTCAGCCAATGAATAATACCTATTGATGGTATGCTAATACAGAAGTAGCAACTTTTTCTTTAGTGTAGCAGTGCAGGTTGAAAGGACCTGGCAACGCCAGGTTACGTAGAACACGATAAAAGTACTGCACCCACTCAACAATTAGTGGATATTTTCCAATGATGCCTCACAGATAGGAATGGTGTAAATTACTCCGATAGCAGAAAGAAGGTCTGATAATGCAAGGATAATCTGAAGCAGACTTGGGCACACAGAGTTGGCACAGTTTAGGCTCTGCTATAGATCCTTTATCAAACCCTAACATTCACCACAAACATAACATAGGCCTGTATTTATAGGAGGAGTTTGAGCTATAAAACCCCTATCCCCCTTCTTACTTGGGCCGTTCCATTTCAGGTCATCATTGCCATTGGTTACCTGATACTTCTGTTTTGTTCCTTACTGCTCTTCTGCAGCTCGCTTCCTGATTTCTGTTTTTCCCTGTGGCCTTCCCCAGCTTTTGTCCTTTGGTTCCACTTCTCCTCAACGCGGCTCAAAGCTGCACCTGGACACGAGATCATTTAGTAGCCATAGTCCCTGTGAAGGAATACCCCATCACTTTCGGCTCCTTTTCGTTTGTTTGGATTCGTGCTTACCAATTAGAACAAGGAACGTTATGTATCTTGCACGAAAAACGCAAAGGAAATAATTAATAGAATGGTCCACTGGGTGTCATTCTGTCTCCCAAACACTGGCAGTGGGACTTGGAGGTCAATTGCCTGGCACTCCCATGAACACCGGTCACCATGGACCTACGGCACGTTCCAGTTCCACGAACAGCGTTCGGGAGTTACAGATTACCGAACACAGGGAGCATTCTACACGAACCAACTTTCATCTACCTTGGTTTTCCTACAAAACCCCACAAACGGAGACCAGCTCTTGCCACAATTTCCCTAGAACTATTTTGGGCTTCAACCTTGTGGCAGACCGGTCAGATCTTCCCCACAATGGCGATCCAAAACTACCAAACAGATCTGGGTGATTTTTTTTTTATATATTGTTTACCCAGATCCAGGCTATCCAGGCATGTGACTTTTGTGGGGTTTCCATGTATTTTGGGGGTACTTTTGAGGTGGTTAAAAAATGTTAGATTTTTCTGTCCTAAGAGATAATGTAATTAGCGATGTGAATTCCAATAATTATCACTCAGGCACAGAGAGAGATTTCCTTGTATTTTCTGTGTGAAAAGCTGTGTGTGGCTCCCAATAAACCATTCTTCTACCAGCATTAAGCCTTGGCTCATGTGTGGGGGGTTATGGAACAGCTGTGATATTTGTACCTTTGGAATTATTTGTGTGGTGTATTGGGAAAAGGGCATCCGTGACGGTGATATTCTGGCAGACCACCACAGTCCCTCTACCCAAATCATAGATAGAGCCTCTCACTGCCGCTTTGCAACTAGCAGAGTTCTGGTAATGATGTATTGTTTTGTTACTCATTCCATTTTCTTTCTATTATGTCTCAAGAATCTGGTCAAGGAGAGAATCTGTCTCTCCCAGTACCCTGGCTAAGCCCTGCACCCCTGTCACACCCAGGACTCCAGC
Source organism: Pelobates cultripes (assembly GCA_933207985.1). NCBI lineage: Eukaryota > Metazoa > Chordata > Amphibia > Anura > Pelobatidae > Pelobates > Pelobates cultripes. The sequence goes on from OW240914.1 coordinate 246,367,276, forward strand.
AGAATCAAATGACCTTGCTACTCCCGGTTCCCTGAGGTCGTGGACTATCCCCAAACTAGCAGCATTTCTGCGCCATAGATGTATCCACTTCCCGGCACAGCTTGGAAGGCGGAACTCTACAGACTACTAACTGTTCAGTCCAACAACCACAGGTCTGGAACAGGCCCTCAGGTGGGCAGTACAAACAGCCTGGGAAGTGCAGGGTATAATGTCTACCATCATGGCATCACTACAAGCCATCAACAAATGGTTGACTAAGCTGGAAATGCCCAACACATGTCTCAGTAGTACTATGAGCATTCCAGCTCTAGCTCTAGTCCACTATCACTCCACACATTATTACCCCTGCCCATCTGGTTTCTCTTCTATAATGAAAGATATCCTAGAAGGAAACTATGTAAATTTAGTCTCATTACTAATGAGGCTTCGCAGCATCTAATTGAGAATACAGCTTACAGTTACGGTGATTTGTCTGTGGTCTTAAGGTCAGGGACCCAAGTCTAAAAAAAAAACCGGCTGATCCCCACATTTTTCCTGGCATTTGGGTTATACAGGGATGTCATCTGTTCCATGTATCCACATAGGAGGGAGGAATTATACATCTGTTTGCACAAGTTGGTGAATTTGGGGCACAGCCAGATCTGATATGACCATGTGGTACAAGTTCCTCCAAAATTGGAACAGTATCTCTGTTTATCCCCCCTTTGTCTGAACAGTCACCTGGCTCACTCCAGCTTCGCTGCTCTATTTGGCGACCAGTGGTTTAGGGGTAAATGGCCCTTACCTGCTTTTAAGGAAACTTTGTTATATGCAATGCTGTTGTACAGTATTTTTAGACCGGATGCTACCAGTTCTTGTCACTTATACTAATAATCTAATTTTCTACAGTATTTTTTCTACAGTATTGCTATCCATCTGGTTAACATCTCAGTTAATTTGACAAGGTAAATGCTGGTTTGTCGCTTATCTGTCTCCATTCACTATCTCAAGCCAACTTTTGGCTTAAGTTTCTGCTTTTATTAAGTACCTGCTTTTAAGGAAACTTTGGCCTTGTTTGAAATCTACATAAGGTGTACTTAGTTTTTCACACATGGCTTATCGATGTGTGAAAAACTAATTGGAGCATTCGTACACCAAAATCAAGAGAATCCCTTGCATGGTTTTCGCACAGGAATCAATCGGGGCACCTATTTCCCTGGACCTGTTTTGGGCTACCTCCTCGTGTCTGGCCTGTAAACTATACCCCAGTGGCAATCCAATTCCACTGAACCGATCTGAGTGATATTTGGACATGTTATACACTCAGACCAGAGCTATCCCAAGATATAACTTTTGTGGGGTTCCTAGTTATGATGGGGGTACTTTTGGGGGACTGTATCTTTTTTGTATGTTTTTTTGTACCTGAGAGACAATTGAATTATAGTTTTCCTCACGCAAATATCTATCAGGCACAAAGGACACTGGGAAGGAAAACCCTGTAATGTTGTGTTGGAGACCCCATGTTAGGGGTCTGTGTATAAAAGCCATGTGGGGCCTGAATAAAATCTGTTGACTCCATGAACTATGTTTTGTCTGGTTACGAGGGGAATGGATGCTTTGTGAGCTTAAGGTTTCCAGTCTGGCTGAGAGAAGAAATTAGCGGAGGTAACCAGTAAGGTTATCCGTGGTCCGCTACATCTGGTGAAAGTGGTGGAATGGTAACTCCCAGCTGAAAGGAACCAGCATTCACCAGTAGAACAAACTACCCAACAAAGACCAGAACCGACTGATGAACTACGTGGCTTTGAGGCAAAAAACCTTCAAGGAGTTGCTGGAAGCACGAGTGCAAGTAGCCAGCAACCGATCCAAGTCAGCTTTAATTACAGCCCTCATGGAGGACAACAGAGCTACCAACGGGGCTCCTATGCTGATGGACCACGAGACGGAACTACAGAAAGAAATGCGGATTTGCCTCGCTTATGATGGGTTCACTCATCAGAGGAGATCGTGGCCTGAACACTATCTAAGGTACAGACATATCTGTTAGCAAAAGGGGATTGGGCAAACTAGCTACAATTAACTGCACATCGGGCATTAAACGTATTTCCAGTTAGTTCAGCAGCTCCCGAACACAAGTCCAAGATTCCCTATAATGCGTTCAAGACATTTGCGGAAACGGAGGAGGACATAGATGAACTTCTGCAGGACTTTGAATGTCTATGCCTGTTACATGACATTTCTACCACAGATTGGGTCCACTCCTAGCGGGAAAGTTAACGGGAAAAGCTGCAGTCGCTTACAGAGCTGAACTGTGGAGCTATGCTCGAGTTAAGCAAATCCTACTGGCCCGATATACGATTACACTGAAAAGCATATAGCAGGAAATTCTGCGAATCTAAAAAGAGTGAAAAGGATTTGCATGCTGAATGGGCTTGCCGTCTAAGTAGAGTAGCCCACAATTGGATGCAGACTCAACAAGCAAAGACCAAGGAGGACATATTGCAAGCCTTTCTGCTGGAGCAGTTTTATAATGGCCTCTCCTCAGAGGTCCAAGAATGGGTAAGGGACAGACAAGCCCTAACCCTAACAGAAGAGTATCTTAATGCCCGGAAACCCCAACGACCCAGCTACCACCATCCCCTTCGTCCTGCACTTCCCTATAATCCTACCAGAGCCAGCCGACATCGGTTGCAACCCAGAGGGCGCCAAATTGGGCAAATACCCAGTGCCACCAGTGCTTTCAGTATGGGCACAGGAGGAGAGACTGCCCCCAGTCCCAGTGAGTATGACCTGGAACACCACCTGCACCCAGAGCAGCAGTCAACTGCTATCAGGTCACTCCCTCCAACTTACACTGAGGAGTTTCTGCACGAGGCTGACCTGGTACAAGCTGCAGCAGATGATCGGAGCCATCATAGACAGTTGGTGAAGTTAAACGGGAGAACAGTGCAAGGTCTACAAGCGACAGGTGCCACACTGACCCTAGTTCCGCACCAACTTATTCCCACGGCGGAAAAGACAGGAGGAAACATGGCAGTCCAGGTAGCAGGGGGAGCTGTCAACTGCCAAAGTCCACTTAGACTGGGGAGCCAGAATGGGATGATCAAAGTGGGACTTATGAATCATCTACCAGCCTATCATTGCTACTAGGCAATGATTTAGGACAGCTAACGATTTGGGACAGGTCAACTGAGGTTTTTAATTAGAGGCACAGTATTTATGGTATTACGGCTGTCCTAAAAGACTGTGTTAAAAATGCAATTTGTGTGTTTATTTTCCTGTATAGCTAAAAGTGTATGTAGTATTCGTATGATTGTTCGGTAGTTTTCATCCGTATTCCATACGGATGAAAACTACCGAACCAGTAGACCACCCCAGAGAGGCTTTCACACTTCTCTAACCGCAGGTTAATTGGTACGATCGGTACTTTGTGCATGTATCTGGGTGGCCGCCGTTCGGCACACGAATGCATGGCGGCGGCCATCTTACGCACGAAAACCTCAGCGGTGTTTGGTTGTCGAGTGTCTGGAGCTCAAATCGGACACTCAATTACCCAAACACCGCTGAGACCTCCAGAGCTCCATAACTCCCGAACGGAAGTGCTAATCAGCCCCTCGTTCGGGGAGTTAAAATTACCGAACAAGGGTATTCATGCAAATACAGTTTTAATAGTGGATGTCATGTATTTCTGTGTATTTTACCTCCCGAACAGAGACTGACCGCAGGGCCAAAACACATGGAACCCTTTTCAGCTACCACCTCGTGTGCGGTCGGTCAAATTGTCTCTTCCACCTAACTCCCAAACACCTGGTCTGATCTGGGTGAATTTTGGATATGTTAGTCACCCAGATCAGGGCTACCAGGGGGTGCCATTTAGCTCATTGTACCTAACTGTTTTGGGGTACATCCAGAATTTGGGGAAAACTACAGTACGTTTAATGGGATTATGTGTCACACTGAGGGGTGGAGATGTGTGGGAGGTAACTGTTACATTATTGGCTACTGTCTTAATTATGGTGAATCCCTCCCTTGCATGGGAGAATGCTTTAAAAGGAGGTTGTGTGGATTAAAAGTCAGTTCTGCTCCTGATGCTGTGTGTCGTCCAGTCATTGGGATCTGTATGGGAATATTTGTGGATTACATTGCTTGCTGGGATTATTACTCTATGGTATTTTATTGCTTGTTCCTGAGCCTCACTGGGATCTTTAGTGGAGTTAACCTGTGAAAGACCAGCTCTCTGCTACACCCAGTAACTCCACAGTATGTCCCCAGATGGCTCTTAAAGGGCCAGCAGCATAATAAAATCAAGTATGCCCACATCAGTTCCTAGAAGGGCAATACATCCCAGGGCCATAGTCGCAGGGCAGAAGGCTGGCAAACAGGCCCCTCCAAAAACCAGAGCAAGGTTACTTTCGCCACACATGTCAATCTACTCGTCATTCTCCACCTAAAGCCTCAGTACATGGTCCCGTTTACATATAGATTTTGCTGGCCCGTTTAATGGCCAGATGTTTTGTTTTTTTTTAGTTGTCGATTCGTTTTCAAAATGGTTAGAAGTTGTTCCAGTTACATCTGCTACCTCAGTCACAGTCATAAAGATTCTAAGGAGGCTGTTTGCTACTCATGGGATGCCCGATACAATTGTGTCTGATAATGAAACACAATTTACCTAATCAGAATTAAAAACTTTCATTGCAAGTAATCTTATTTGGCATGTTCCGATTGCACCATTTCACCCATCATCAAATGGTCAAGCTGAGCATATGGTTCAGACCACCAAAGACTCACTCATTAACCCCTTCAGGACGGAGTCAATAGTGCACGTTCTGATCAAAACAAAACGTAAACAAAAACTGGAATTTGCGCTATATGTCTGTTCAACTGTAATTCACCGCTGTCACATTAAGTGCACCCACAGGGCTTTAATTTATCATTAACTATTCATGTATGGAAAATAATTTATTGTGAATAAAATTTAAAAAAATGTGAGAAAATAAGATTTTTTTTAAATTTGTATTTCCGTCTGACATTTTAGCTGTGAATGTCATAATACTTGTGACGAGAGCAATCTCGCCACATTGCATTGGAGAAGCCTGGTTGCTCGCCTGCTGCCTTTGGACTATAGCCCCATGTTAAAAGACATCTTTTGTACCTGCAGAAAGGATTTATTTGTTCTTTTCTGCCTGGTGTCCAGTAGATACAATCTACCGAACAACCGCACGAATGACTGGACCACCTGGGAGCTGGAGTGTGCCGGCAATTAGCCTCCCTGAAGCTGTGGTTAACCACAGCTTAATTGACGAATGCTGGGTGGCCGCCATTCGTATCACGAACACGAGGTCGCGGCCATTTTAAACATGCAAACGCACAGCGGTGTTCGACGCTTAATTCATGGAACTGAAATCGGGCACAGTTTTGCGCGAACACCGCTGAAGCCGCCGACCTCCCTTCTTGTTCGGTGAATGTGTTATACCCCAGATAGGAATCCCATGGAGCACATTCGCATGAAACTGACTGTGTAAAGACTTTGGCTCCATGGCGATTAAACTGTATTCGTGTGGTCTGAGCGCCATTAGCTTAATAATGTGCGCTCAGCCCTGAGCTATCTGGGGATATGTTAAATGTATGCTTTTAATGTTATGTGTCTCACATAGTGTATTTTAATAGTAATTCGTGTGTTAGTATCCCCACGTGCATAATAGCGATTTGCCTTTGTCTTGGGAGATAATTGAATTACTTCTCAATTATCTCCAAGGCAGAGGGGAGGAAGCTAGGATGCATTGTGGAATATAATGTGACTGTGTGTCCTATTTTGCTGATTGTCTGTCTTTTGTCACAGTCTCCCATTTGGTCCCCTAGATGAGTGTCGACCAGGTGGGAGACCTGCATAAATACTGGGCAGGCAGCCCTCATTAAACCTGTTCACTGCTTGACCCCCAACACGGAGCTTTGTCTCGTTCTTGGGGGGATTTACTGTATGCTGTTCCAGTTTGACTGCTAGGAGTGTAAACCTATTCGTATGGTTTTTCCTATTCGGCTGTTTACAGCATTCGTATGGTTTCCTGTTTGGCAGATTGGTGTTCTGCAGTAGCTGTGCCTGTGTCTCTGGAAGGGAAGATCTACTAAACGGCGGTTTAACCCTTTTATGCTGAGGGTGCCGTTACAATACTGTTAGGTTTTACTGCAAAAAATGCACATATTTGTAAACAGCAATGTCTCGCGAGTACAACAGGTTTTATGGTGTTTTGGAAAGTTACAGGGTCAAATATAGAACGTTCCATTTTCAAATTGAAATTTGCCAGATTAGTAATGTTATCTTTGAGACGGTGTGGTAGCCCAGGAATGAGAATTACCCCCATAATGGCATACCATTTGAAAAAGTAGACAACCCAAGGTATTGAAAGTGGGGTATGTTTAGTCTTTTTTAGTAGCCACTTAGTCACAAACACTGGCCAAAGTTAGCATTCATATTTGTTTTTGTTAATATATAGATATATTAATAACAAAATGCAGTTAGAATGAAATTACATATAAATATATAATTTATATTCAATATTTTATGTATTTATTTTAATATTTTATTATTGTAATTATACGTATTATAGTGTATATATCTATTTTATATATAATATATATACATATTTGTAGCGGAGAGCTGATTTCCCACAGCCAAGTACTCCGCCAAGTACTTTAAGGGGATGCAGGAACAAGTAATAAATCCAAGAGAATATCCAGCACAATCAACAATACAATCCAATAATATCCCATCACTTTCCCTAATCACTGGACGACACACAGTTTCAGGAGTAAAACTAACTTTTAATGGCAACATTCCTGCTTGTATGAGATTCTCCCATGCAAGGGAGGGATTCACACAATTAGTACATTATCCAATGCCAGCAACGTTACCTCCCACACATCTCCTCCCCTTAGATTAGCCTTTAATACAATTATACACAGCACATTTTTCCCCACTTTTCAGATGTACCCCAAATAGGTGGAATGTGCCCTTAAATATGGTACCCCCTGGTAGCCCTGATCTGGGTGAGAAACATATCCAAAAATCACCCAGATCAGACCAGGGGTTCGGGAGTTATGGGAAGGTAAAGTTTTGACCGACCGCATGGGCAAAGTAGCCGAAAATAGTTCTATGAAATCTGGCCCTGCGGCCGGTCTCCATTCGTGCCCCAAAAGTCCCGAATTGCTATAGCATCCATAGTGCATTCGGTAACCGGATGTATCCACTAGTTCGTGGGATTCATCCTACCGAACGCCTGGCCGTTTGTGGGTTTCCATCCGTGCCTTCTGAAGTCCGGGAGGTTTTAGCGGTGTTCGGCTAGTCGAGTGTCCGTTTTCAGTTCCAGACACTCGATGACCAAACACCGCTGTTCGCGGATTTAAGATGGCGGCCGCCACGTGTTCGGCTGCCGAAATGGCGGCGGGTTCGTGCGTACAAGGGAATGAAATGCAAGCAGGGAGGTAAATTATATCCATTATACACATCAGGGTGGTTCGGTACTTTGTTCGTATGGTGAATTTTAGTTGTTCACATGTCAGCTGTTATTCCCATACCGAACAAAGTATGACCATACCTAGTTACTTAGAGTTTTGTGTACTCCAGGCACAGGGAAATCTCTGTAGGGCCAACAATCAATAAAAGGAATAGGACAGCCAAAAAGGGGTTCCGCAACAATATTATATATATGTAGCGTCATTCTAAGTGTATTTTAATACTAATATATGTATATATATATATATATATGTATAAAGCCGGCTATAGGGGGCCATGTGATCGCTCTTTGAGAGCGATCACATGGCCCCCGGGGGCCTCATTTGCCGGGGGAGGGCTGCCTGGGCTGTCAGGCAGCCCTCCAGAAGAGGATCGCTGCGGAGGTAAGTACACCGGACCTCCAGGGGCTCAAAGCTGTTCCGGCAAAGCTGTTCTATGCCGCCGCAACGGCTTTAAAGCCCACTTAATGCGGGACGGCATAGAACGCTGTAACGGCGTTAAGGGGTTAAAGAGAATTATCGAAGGAGATTGGAATCGTAGACTTGCAATTTTCCTTCTGCAACAACATGTAACACCATGCTCAAGCACTGGTAGTAGTCCAGCAGAGCTCCTTATGAACAGGCATCTTAAAACTTGTCTGGATCGTTTACATCCTGATTTGACATCTGAGTTACAAGAGAAGAGAGAATTGCAATTCAATAAGAACTATAATGCTTCTACTGTGAGAATATTTGCACCTGACAGTGCTGTCTATGCCCGAAACTATGTTTCTGGATCTAACTGGATACCTGCAAAAGTACTTGTGGCCGCAGGACCTGTGTCTGCTGCTGGTCCCAGTCATACTGAGTTTTCTGTGATGCCGGATGATGGTGAACCACTGGATAATACAGGTGTCAGTTCTCCCAAAGTTGTTGTTGAACCAGTTCCTTGCGGGTCATCTGACAGAGCACAGGAAGAAGGGATGGGCACAACTGAAGGTCCAGGTGAAGCAGCTCCAATCTTCACCCTCCCAGTTATCTCAAAGACTTTGAGGTGTTATGTATTGAGGTGATATGCAGTCCACCTTCCAGCAAATGGCAGCATAGTTAAATGTATGCACTTGTTTCCTGTTTGTGTTAGTCTCTCTTGTGTTTTACTCTTACTGTTGTGTGTGTGCTGAAATAAAGAAGTCCTATTTTCACTACTTGTCTGCGAAATACACAAATACATAAGTTATAGTTTATTTTATCATCTTATTTAATTTTGTAGCGCCTTTATTTTCACATTTTTAGTTTGTATACAGTTCAGAATGTAAATGCAATGTTTTGTTTAATGTGTACTCATTGACTAAGAATACACCTGTGTGTTACATATAGAGTCTTTATTTTTTTATTGTTCACAGACTTTTCTACATTGGATTACTATAACTGGAAGCATCATCAGCTATTTTGTATTTTCATTGGTCTACAATGCTGTTTGTGTTTTGTGTAATGAAGGTGCAAACCCTTACTGGATAATGGAGGCGCAGATGTCCGACCCCACATTCTATTTTGTTTGTATTATTACAACAGTCATTGCTCTCTTACCAAGGTAAATATACTGTCAGTACTTACTACTTATTATATTAACATGTTATTAGGGGCGTTAAATAGAAACATGTTATTTTAACAATTGGTAGCTCATCCTTATCCTAATTTGACAGGAACCTTATTAAAAGAAAAGGGTATATATCACTGTCTACCTCAATCACCTTTAGTTTTTTGTTCCTGTCCTATCCATTTTAGAAAGATGGTATTTTTTTTTACTTTTTACCTAAAGTTTGTTACCCTTTGCCCCAAGGGAGTTTAGCCTATCTTCCTTAGAAAGTTTTAAAACAACAGCACTCTGCAAAGATGTCCCCCTGAAGATCTCTCTTTAGTGACCAAAAGATAGCTTGCGAGGACCCTAAGGTAAGCAAATGTTGTATGCCCTCGTTTCTCCCTTCTCAAATGTCCCTTGGGGTAGTAGGTTGTGGCATTATTTTTATTACTGGTATTTATAAAGCGCCAACATATTCCACAGCGATATACAATTAGGGGAAAACAGACAAATACACAGCCCATAAGCTGAGATCAGGCCATTGAAGCTCTTTTTATACAAAGTGCTTAGCTAGATAGCCTAACAGCTTGCAATCTACAGGACATAATAGGGATTTGAGACAAGGTAGCAGGGGGAATTTGGATGTGATGGCTAGAAGTCCACAGAGAGTTGCAGCTATTGGTAAAATATGAAGGGAATGAAGAGGTAATTGAGTGAGACTCTAAAACAGCTGGAGGAGCATGCTTTATATTTAGGAGAAACCTGAGCAGCCAGGAGAAGTTGTATATGTAAATAAAATTTACTTGGTTGATGCTGCTAGGTATTTGTCCACTACTTTTTAGGTCTCTTCGGGAGAATTTCACCATTTTTTTTTGTTACTGGTCTTTTTTACTCCATTCACAGGAGTATTTTCTTTTTCCCTGGTGATCCTTGTGCTTATTGGAAATTCACAGTGTTTTCACACAGCAACCTTAACTTCTCTCCATGTGTACAGGGCAGCAGGAGCCACCATGTTGCCAACTACGCATGCACAAAACAAAGTAGATGTGCATTTTGGTGCTGGTTTGATTCTATTTTGTGGCAGCTTTTTTGTTTTTAATTATTTTTTTTATGAGGGATTCTTCAAAAGAGGAGCCTTCAAATTCGAGCTGCTTCTTTTCTGATCTAATAATAAAAAAAAAAGAGTGACTTTTCCTACACATGGTACTATAAAAGATTATTTTATATGATGCTTCTTCTTGGGATTCTGCTAATAAATGTGGATGATGCAGTGGTAAGGTTAGCCAAATGTATGACTTTGCCTGTGGATAATGTGGGTTCTCTTAGACACTCAAGGTACAAAATAATGGATTTAACAGAGATTCCTGTACCCCGGTTGGGTACCTCGGCCGACAGTTGCTCCTAGTGCTCCAGACACCATAAGTACTGCAGACCCCATGAACAACTGCAGCTTGGTTGGGGTCTCGCCATCTCCTACCTACTCCAGGTTCCAGTGGATGAACCTCTCTTCCTTCAGAGAGAGTAGCAGGAATAGCTCTTACAAGAGCTAGTGATTATCCAAGGGAGTATGATAATTATAGCAATCCCTTGTAGTGATATAGCAATTCCCCCCAATAAGAGACAAGACTCTAGATTGAAGATGAAGTAGAACTGAAAGTTTAATGATACAGGTTAGCTTTATATAGAACTGAAAGTTTAATGATACAGGTTGGCTTTATATACAATTCCTCAGGCCAGAGGCACACCCCTTGGACCTGATGGAGCACCACATTACAAACTGTACAGACCAATAAAAACAATGTAACAATGAATGACACTCCCACATACAGTAAACAATCCCTCCCCTCTGCCTGTGATATAATGAAGATAGTTAATGCATTAACTTAATTATCCCCAGGCAGAAAAAAACACACTGATAGCTCTGATCTGGGTTAACACCATATCCAAAAATTACTCAGATCAGATCAGGGGTTTTATGGAAGTCATATATTTGCCCAGGCAAACCCAGGATTTCATGCCCAAAACAGTTCCATAGATTCGCTGGAATGCCGTAAATAGTTCAAGGGCATTCGCAGCTAAGTCCCCCTGAAGTCTATTCGCGGTTTTAGTCCAGGTGAACAAGATGGCCACCACCACGTGTTCGAATGTCGAATGGTGGCCACGTCAACTGTTCGGGAGTTCGAAGAACTATTGTCTAAAGTCCCAATAGCCACAAATAGGGTCTCTCAGCCAAAACAAATTAAAGGGGCCATAGTCACAGGGCAAAAGTTTGGCAAGTAGTTCTCTCCAAAAACCAGTGGCAAGGTCACTTTTGCCACAATGGACTTTAACCTTTTTAAAACCTATGTTGCAGCTGGCAGTGGCACATCCTGCACTGGCTTGCAAGACATTAAGCATGCTTTGGACTTTACCTCACAGGCCTCTGTTGATATGGTCAAAGCCTTAGCCAGAAACATGGCCCACTCCATCTCTCCTAGGAAGAATTTTGGCTTAGGTCTTGGTCAGCAGATGTATTTTCAAAGAACAGTCTCTGCTCTCTTCATTTTCATAGGTATATGCTGTTCGACCAAATCCTGGATGAATGCATTAAAAGAGCAGCAGAGAGGAGAAACGCTTTTCTGCTCTAAGATACTAGACCCAGTAGAACATTTCGAACCACTCTTCCTCTCAGGACAACAGATCTTATAGACCAGAGAGAGAATATGGTATATCTCCACCCTGGAGATGCAGGCCGTCTTCTATCAGAAGAGGAAAGTCCAGAGATACCTCAACTGTTAATGATTCCAGATCCCTATGATGGGTTTTTCTCCCAGTCAGGTGGAGCAGAGGCACACCTGATTCGGTTCCAAAAGTCAATCTGTAAAAGACAGATGGATTCTAGATATCGTAAGAAGAGGATACCTGCTAGAATTATGCAGGATTGGTGTAGCTTTCAGATGACAAAGTGGCCAGGGGACAAAGAAAAATTTCATCCGTTAAGAAGGTGTCATTATGGAAGTTCTAAGAGTAAAAAGAATGCCTAGATTCTATTTCTAGCTGATTCTTACCAAGAAAGCGTCACAAGGATGTAGGCCCATACTGGATTTCCACAGATTTAACCGATATTTAAGAATATGGAAATTCAAGATGGGATCTCTGCATGCTTATTCTTATGTTCCCACTGCCCCACAATATCAAAGGTTTCTAGGATTTATCATAGACAAAGGATCAGAGTTCAGAGTCCTTCCCTCCAATCTCAGTACTGCTCCGTGGACCTTCTCCAAACTGCTGGTGGTCCTATAGCAAAACTAAGAAAAAAGGGTATAGTGATCTACCTCTACCTAGACAACATCCTGGCATACAGAGAGAGCATGTTCAAAGTAGACCATGGTCTACTTTTTATTCAGTTCCTTCATCAACATGGTTGGAAGATCAATGGTTACCAAAAGCCATCTAATTTTTGTTATATCTCGGAAGCTTTCAATGCAGAACAAGGTACAGTCAGTCTTTCTCATGAGAAGGAAAAAAGGTTTATTTTTCCTTCTCAAGTTGGGTGACAATTTTGGTTGACAATGTAACCTCAGCATACAAAGTGATGAGCCTTCTGGGTTCCATCTCCTCTGTAGCGTACCCAGGGTAACCCGTCCGGTTACCTCCGCTAATGCCCTTCCTTCAGCCGGTCGGGAACCATTTAAAGTTTACAGAGACCCATTTCCTTCCCAGTAACTGGACAACACACAGTCCTGGAGGTACAACACAATTTTATTGGCCACTCACGGCTTTTATGCATAAACCCGTGCAATGGGTTTACCACACAAATATACAAGGACACATCCCATCATCCTCCCCCTCCCTGTTCCCTCTGTCTGCCACTAAATCCACAGGATTCCCCACACCAACCACCAGGGGTCTCCTAGGAGTCCCAGGCACAGAAAAGCCCGCCCACGGGAAAAGAGCTGGTCTCTTTGTCCCTCAGGCTCACGAGAGCCCGCCAAACTCACAAGTGCACCAATAGTGCCCACACCAATCTCAGGGACCCTCGCCTTGGTCCCTTGATTGACTGGTCTTCATTCGCGAGGTCCTGGTGTGAAACCCAGACAAGGGAAGCATCTCCTTTCAGGGTATGAATGCTCCCCCTGGCTGGCATTCATCTATATGAATGGCAGCCACCCAGGGAAGCACTCATTAATTACTTCCCTTGGGTTTCACACCTATATTGCGAGTGCGAACATTCTGATTAATTGGTGTAAACGTTCTAATTAGTGTAAACATTCAGGGAGGTCCTTGTTCAGGGAGACGAACGAGGTGGGAAACAATCCATGAATGCTCCCCCTGGTGGCATTCACCTGTACGAATGGAGGCCACCCAGGGAAGCACTTATTAATTGTTTCCCTTGCTGTTTTCGGTTTTGACACTTATGTTGCAAGGTGTGAACATTCTAACCTAACATTCTAAATTAGGTATTGGGGTGGTTCCCATTTAAGAGGTGAATGAATTCCCATCATGGAAGCACTCCTGAATGGGGAGCGGACACAATAAATGAACATACAGTGGAAACACATGTAAAAGACAAGGGAGATTCACGAACAGGCAGCAGTTCCGCCACACAGCTCCCCCTTAACCACAAGCTGGCATACACAGTCTGATCCCAACGGATCGGCTTGGGGATGTCCGGGGGAGTACTCATGGATCACTTCTCCAGGGCCGTCTGTCTTGACAATCCATCGGCATTCCCATTTTGCTTACTGGGTCTGTAGGGAATAGTGAAGTCACCAGGGCCAGGCTTCACTTTAACCGCATTGTCTCCAGAGACCCGGTTAAGCCACACCAATGGGCTGTGATCCGTGAGTAAGGTGAATTGCAGTCCATAGAGGTAAGGTTGCAGTTTTTTGAGCGCCCACACCACCGCCAGGCACTCCTTCTTGATGGCGGCGTAGCTCACCTCCCGGGGTAACAGCTTGCTGCTGAGATAAGTCACGGGATGTTCTCTGTCATCATCCCCGACCTGGCTCAGCACCACTCCTAATCCAAACATAGAGGCATCTGTGTAGACGAGAAAATGTTTTTTGGATTGGGAGCAGCCAGGACAGGGGCATTTACCAAGGCGTCTTGGAACGTTTGCTCACGCTCTGGGGTCCAGTTTACCTGTCTGGATAGGGTCTTACGGGTCAAGTCGGTGAGGGGCTTAGCTAGAGTGCTGTAGTTGGGGACAAACTTCCTATAATAGCCAGCAGTCCCTAAGAAGGCCATGACCTGGATCTTAGTGCAGGGACGGGGCCAACTGGCTACTGCCTCAACCTTGGCTGGCTCAGGCTTCTGGGACCCACACCCTACCCGGTGCCCCAGGTACTGTACTCCTGCTATCGCTAGGTGGCACTTACTGGGTTTTAGAGTTAATCTCGCCTCCATAATCTTGTCTAGTACAGCTCCTACATTTACCAGATACTCATCCTAAGTGTCGATGTATATGGCAATGTCGTCCAGGTAGGCACAGGCATAGTCCTGGAGGCCATCCAACAGCCAGTCCACCATCCTCTGAAAAGTGGCCGGGCATTCTCATCCCAAATGGCATTACCTTAAATTTGTACAGACTAAATGGGTCACGAATGCCGACTTGGGAACAGCATCTGCCGCTAGGGGAATCTGCCAGTACCCCTTGCACAGATCTATCGTGGTGATATTGTGGCTATCCAGCAGCTCGTTTATACAGGACATGGGGTACGCATCTGATACCGTCTTTTCATCGAGCCTCCTGTAGTCTACACAGAACCTAGTGGCTCCATCTTGTTTCGGGACCAGCACTACTGGGGAGGCCCAAGGACTCTTGGACAGTTCAGTGACCCCTAGCTGGAGCATCTCTTGAATCTCCTGACTCATACTCTCCCGCACCGCCTCTGGTACTCTGTACGGGGTTTGCCACATAGTTTGTTGGTAGGGGGTCTCTACTCGTGGGTGATCAGTGAAGTATACCCAGACAGATTGGAGAATGTCTCCCTCATGCAGCCAGCATCTGCTGTGCCTGTTTGCTATCCTCCTCGGTTAGTCGGTCTCCCTACCTCATCTGCCTGAGCTCCATCCTCCATCCTCCAGGAGGTCTGGCAGGGGAAGATTATCAAAATCTTCTGAGACTAGCACACAGATGGCGGCTACATGCTCTGTCCGCTCGTGGTATGGCTTCAGCATGTTAACGTGTAACAGGTGTCTAGCCCCGGGACCCGAGCAAGGACCGATCACATAGTTAGTGTCACAATTCTGTTCCACTACCCGGTATAGGCCGTGCCAGGTAGCCTGGAGCCTGTTGAGTTTCTCCACTGGTCCCTAATCTCCAGCACATAGGGGATGATGGGTGTCCATTCCTGCTCCCCCTCTCCCTGCCAGTGCTCCTGGACAAGGTCTAGGGGTCCTCTAATTCTCTGTCCGAACATTAATTCAAACAGAGAAAATCCTGGGGATTCCTGGGGCACCTCCCGATGTGTGAACAGGAGATGCGGCAGGTCGTTGCATGTCGCTGCAAAGGTATGGAGCATATGCTTCAACGTGCCATTGAAGCGCTCGCACCGGCAATTGGTCTGGGGGTGATAGGGGGAACTTAAGATCGGTTTAATGCCCCATAACCTCCACAGTTGATTAGTCATCTCGACAGTAAACTGGGAGCCCCGCTCCGAGGGGATCTCCCGGGAAAAAACAATCCGGGAGAATACTCGCATCAGGGCTAAATGTTGCTCAGGGCGACTGCCTTAGGGTACCCAGTCGTGTAGTCCACAATGGTCAGAATAGGCTTAGCCAGGGGACCTATGATATCAACAGCTACTCTTCCGAAGGGGCCTTCAGTGATGGGTAGATGCCGGACCGGGGCCTTGCACCGATTGCCCCGCTTCCCCACTCTCTAGCAGACATCACAGGTCTGGCAATACTGCCTCAGATCCTTCAAGATGCCTGGCCAGAAGAAGTTTTGGGTGAGCCGATGCTGAGTATGACACTTTCCTAAATGCCCTACCAGGGGGATATCATGAGCTATCTTTAATAGCCCATGCCGATATTTCTTGAGGGCCACCAACTGCTTGGTGGTAGTAGGAGCTGACCCATACTTCCTTTTTTCCGCTATGCGGTATAACAATCCCCTATCCTAGATAAATCGTTTCCCAAACTTCCCCACCTGACCAGTGGCTGCCCTATATGTCTGGAAGGTCAGATACTACCTCCCTACCAAACTCGGCCGGGATATCCCAAGGCAAGGGAACTGGGGCAAAGGGGGGACTACGAGGCACAGGGGTGATGGGGCTAGCCCGAGGGGCGACTATGTGGAACTGGGGTAGAGGGAATTGCCTGGAGGATCTGCTTACAGGGGTGACTGCAGGGGACAGAGGTATGGGAACAGGTACGTGTGCCTACCTGAGCCTCAGAGTGTGAGCCTTGCAGGGTGCTGCGGGCTTGCTGTCGAGTCATCACCCGGTACATTTCTTCTGGAGCTGGGATGGTCACATTGGTGGCCAAGGTCATTGCCGAGTAGCACTTCCAATCTCTGGGATCCAGCGCCCCAGTCGAGGTGGACATGGGCAGTGGGTAGATGGTGGGTGGACCTCCCTGCTACCCAGACAGTGACCGTACCCCCGGTCTTCTCCTCCTCGGTAACAAGCTGGGGTTGAACTAGCGTTAGAGTGCTCCGGTGTCTCGCAACCGGCTGCCTGTGGTGGTCCCGGTTATTGGTGGCGGCCTGGATGGGGTTCATTTCATGCACAAAGGTTCAGGTTTCCTCGTGGGGGTGCCGGGGTTGCATGGGGGCAGCCTGGCAACAGAGGGCGGCTGCTTGTAGTGCTGGGCTTACCCACTGGGATCAGCTTCTGGACTGGGGGCAATTCTGTTTGACATGACCGGGCTGGTGGCAATAAAAGCATCGCCGGTCCACCCCGACCAGTGCATGCTGAGGGGGTGTCTAAGCCAGAGATCCCCTGAAAAGGTCGGTTGCAGCGGGTTTAGGTTGTGGGAAAAGTCATATGGGGGGGTCGGTATCTGTGAGAGGTAGTAGGACGTTGGGTCGTCGGGTATCTGCATACTCGTCAGCCTGCTGGGCTGCTTCTGCTAAAGTCTTGGGCTGCCTGTCTCTCACCCATTCCTGCATCTCGTTGGTATTATAAAAGTTCTCCATCATGAACAGCTGGAGGATATGGGAGACTTTGCCTGCTGGGAGTTCAAACTGGGTAGTTTGGGTGATGGGACAGGTCCACTCTGCATGGGAGTCCTTCTCCCCTTTCTTCGTCTCCCTGAACTTATCTGGCTAGCAGACCTGTTTTACAAAGTCGTATTACCGGACCTTGTCCACAGGTACAGCCCGGTAGGCACTTGTCGCCTACCCGCTAGCTTCCTGGCCAAGATGGTGACCCAGTCGGTGGGGGCAAATTCTTGTAGGAGGCACTGGCGTTCAAAGCCCTGCAGGAAGTCGTTGATGCCCTCCTCCACTTCCTTAAACTCCTTGAAGGCATCGTAGGGCCATTTGTGTATTCGGGCAGAGGTTGCTGGACTCCCTGGAGACCTCTCTCCTACCCATCATTCATCATTCTTCTGCGCTAGGTCGTAGGCTTGCACCTCAGAGAAGATCTTGTTCACACTTTCCTCTGAGGGGGTTTCTTTAGAATGTCAGGCGCCAGGCCAGTTCTTTGCGAAAGGTATCCTCTTCACCCTCTTGCTGTGATACAGCTGCCCCACTGCTTCGACGATCGTCTCCATGAGGGCGGCAATCAACCCGGTTGCCCTCTGGCTTCCAGGAAATCTTGTAATGTTGGTCACTTTAAATTCATGTAGTCCATGGGTTTGTTTGGCTCACAAACTCTGGTTCCATATGGCTGGGAAGTGCAATCCCGCCACTTGCCACCAGTTGTAGTGGACCCAGGGTAACCCGACTGGTTACCTCTGCTAATTCCCTTCCTTCAGCCGGTCGGGAACCATTTAAAGTATACAGAGACCCATTTACCTCCCAGTAACTGGACGACACACCGTCCTGGAAGTACAACACAATTTTATTGGCCACACACAGCTTTTATGCATAACCCCGTGCAAGGGGTTTACCACACAAACATGCAAGGACACATCCCATGATCCTCCCCCTCCCTGGTGTCCCAGTGCGTGAAGAGACACCCTTTTTCCCCAAAGCCTGCCACTAAATCCACAGGGTTCCCCACACCAACCGCCAGAGGTCTCCTTCCCAGGAGTCTCTGTGCTTGGGAGTCTAGGTGCAGGAAAAAGGGGCCGTCTCTTTGTCTCCCAAGCACAGAAAAGCCTTCCCGCGGGAAAAGAGCTGGTCTCTTTGTCCCTCAGGCTCACGAGAGCCCGCCAAACTCACCAGTGCCCAAAAACAGCCCACACCAATCTCAGGGACCCTCGCCTCTGTCCCTTGATTGACTACTCTCCGTTCGCGAGGTCCTGGTGTGAAACCCAAACAAGGGAAGCGTCTCCTTTCGGGGTATGAATGCTCCCCCTGGTGGCATTCGCCTATATGAATAGCGGCCACCCAGGGAAGCACTCCTTAATTTTTTCGATTGTGGTTTGCGGTTTTGACACTTATGTAGCGAGGTGTGAACATTCTAACCTAACATTCTAAATGAGGTATTGGGATGGTCCCCACTTGGGAGGTGAAGGAATTCCCATGATGGAAACACTCCCGAATGGGAGCACAATAAACGAAGATACAGGGGAAACACATGTAAACGATAAAGGAGATTCACGAACAGTCGGCAGTTCCGCCACATCGTCTACCATGGGACTGACAGATGGGCACAGTGGAAAATGAGGATACTTCAAAAGAATTTCCTTCTCTAGTTCACTGATATGGTGGTTACAAAATATAAACCAGGGTTCCCCTTGGAAGATATTCCATGGACTTTTATCACTACAGACGCCATCAACTGGGGATGGGAAGCGTATCTTCAGGACAAATTTACAAAGGGGAAATTGACATTCTCTGCAAAGGATCTCATCTCCAATGTTCTAGAATTGCTAGCCATCTCCAGAGCCCTAAAGCATTTTTAAGTATTTTGCAAATAGATGAAAGTCTGTTTGGACAATATCACAGTTGTTGGATATATCACAGAATGATGAACCTCATGAAACTTCTGATGTTATGGGCACAATGGAACCTTCTGGCAGCCATTCTTCATCCAGGACAACAGAATACGGTGGTGGACTTTTTCAGCCATGTGGAGATAGACCCTGAGGAAATGGGCCTACGTGTATGAAGCCTTCCAGAAAATAGTGGAGAAATCCCTCAAGTAGACAAATGAGGCATCCATCATTATGGAAGTACCAAGACCTGAAAGAACATTCAGATTTTATTCATATCTGTTCAGCAGGAATGGAGGAACATCTTGGATGAAGTCTTCCAGAAGAGAGTAGACTAATTTCAATTTGCAGCAACAAACTTCCAAAACATAATATACAGGGATATACATTTTAAATAGTGGGGTAATAGCTTCTTGATTCAAGGAGATATCTGACTGTCATTCATGGGACAAGAAGGATTTTTTTTCCTATTTTGTTGCATAATTTGAAGTGCTTCATACTGTGTTTTTTTTTTGCCTTCTTTTTGATCAACAGCAAAAATCAAATGTGAGAAAGGCTGAATTTGATGGACTTGATCACAGGAAAATTTAAAAAAAAAAAGTTTGCAAAAGCACTGGTCAATCCTACTGCAAGATCCCATTTAGGATCCACATAACCTAAATACCCAAGACTTATATAGAAAAAAAATCAAAATTTAAAAAATGTATTTGCACCTAGTTATGCCATCAAAACCAATATAAATAATACCAATAAAAAATCAGGGGATATTTAGGGGATGTAATTCATGTAAGGCTTGTTATACCATCCATGAACTTGATGGGCATGTCTCTTTTCAGCTATGTAGTGTGTCCTTCTCAAACGTTTTGATCCTCAGGCTCTGGGAAGGGATGCCCTATCATGCAAATGGCGATTCAGCCTGGGATATGTATTTCCACACACTCCTTCCCTGTTTCTTCTCCTTCATCCTTATAGCCTGATATTGGCCTTGCAGTCCATGGTTTCCCCTTGTTCTGAGTCTATGCATGGAACCTCCATGTGATTTTCCAAGAGTTTCATTCCTTTTCTACCAAGGACCTGTGTTTCATCCAAACCCACTTTCCCTCAACCTGAATGCATGGAGATTGGAAAGGGAAAGGCAGAATGATGGAAGTTTCTCCTCTGCAGTAATTGATACCCTTTTACAGGCCAGAAAGCATCCCACTTAAACTACATATACATATATGGGGATGCCTTTTTTCTTAGGCTCTTCCTAAACAGGTGGATATTCAGACATGATCAAATTCCTACAATATTGTTTACACAAAGGCCTGGATTACAATACTCTGAATGTTCATGTCTCAGTCCTCACTAACCATAAGTGGGCCTTTGATATGGACATGGCCATATTCCTTACTTCAGTCTTAAAGATTCATTTTCTTGTTAAATCTATTGGGATTTACCCCTGGTATTGAAAGCCATGAATACATCTCCCTTTGGATTCCATTTCTTCTCTGACTTGTATTGGGTATTTATTTGCACTAGAGTATTAACTGAATGACACTTATTTTTTATTTAGATTGGGGTAGTATTTTGGATTTTTACATGGTGGCACTATTATAATGTAGATGTATTATTAGGCTTGTACTTTTTAACACTGTAGGAAATTGTGGTATCAAGTATTACTGTAAAGTTTACAGGGGAAGTACATTTTTTTTTTAAATAGTATTTTAAATTATTGCTGCATATCAGTCCAGAGGCCAACTGTGGTTCTTTGTCCTTGTTTGTACATGGTACTAATAACAATACAGTTGACTCTGAATCTTACCTGGCGTACATCACAAATACTAATGGGACAAGGAAAGGCCTACAAGCTTTTAAAGCCATCATTAGACAGCTTACCAGTCCTCAGAGGTTCTTGTCCCAAGTGGATATAAGGCTCATTCTACTAGGTCCATTTCATCCTCATGGACTGCCACAGCTAACATTTCTCCAGAACTGAAATATAGAGCAGCTACTTGGACCAGAGTGGGTCAATTTTATAATTTTCCCAAGAATGTTCTTTTGGTATTGTATTTGTAAATATGTAAATGTACATATCATTGAGCTGTGGTTTGTCACTTTGATTGTTTAAGTTCACTTGCATTTGGTAATTTTGGAGTCTGTTTCTTCTCACTCCCTTGGTAATTGCTTGGGTACTACCCATTGTTGTGCTGCCATGGAAATGGCCAGAAAAATAGAAAATGTATTTCTACTTACTGCATTTTTCCTGGTCATAGGCCATGGCAGTACAAAGATCCTGCCCTGTAAATTTATCTGGGACAAGATGGAGGGTGAAAAGGGTGGGAGG
>OW240914.1:246388779-246423806 GCA_933207985.1 Pelobates cultripes
AGGGGATATTTATACCTTTTCTTTTAATTAGGTTCCTGTTTAACCCCTTAAGGACCAAACGTCTGCAATAAAAGGGAATCATGACATGTCACACATGTCATGTGTCCTTAAGGGGTTAATTAGAGAGAGGAGTGAGCTATCCATTGTTGTGCCACCATGGCCTATGACTAGGAAAAGATAATTATGTAAGTAGAAATACATTTTGTTACATGTCATTAAAATTGAATCGGGAAATCACAAAATAATACTATTTACTATTAGGTAGTGATATGCTACACAATTTAACATCTCGTATATTTTTTGTATATATAGTGAATCAGGTTAATCATGTTTTCACTAATTTATTTAAGCTTAAGTCATTTATTAAAGTGAGAGTTTATGTTTTACAAGCTTTCATATTCACTCTGCAAAATTAATCAAGTTATCAAGCTATTTTGAAAAATGAAAATAAGAAAATTAGGTATGACTCTTCCAATATAGTCCTTTAGCAGTATCAGTCATAATATCTACGTCTGTGACATTATTTCTCTGAATATAGATTGCCTTCTACATTAACTTATATTTAATTTTTACTGCCTGTTTTAGATACTTTATTCATGCAATGAAAGGAACCTGTGGTAAATCTCCTATAATCGTGGCTCAGAAGTTAGATAAACTCAATAAAGCACAAAGAGAAATTAAAATCCAACAATGGAAAGAGAAAAGTCGAACCTCATCTATACGGATGATTAATGATTCAACAGACTTCTACAATACAAGTGTTCTGCCTGCAACTCCTGAAAAAATACAAAACGGCTGTACAGTAACAAATGAGGTCAACGGTTCACCTAGATTATGCCATTCCAGACCTGTATTCAATGCAGTTGGACCACCAAAAGGTGTATCTGACCTCGTAAGAGAACACACAGAAGACTTTATTAGAGCTAACCATAGAAGATCTATTAGTACAGTTACAGTTTGAGTGTAGATGCTATTGGGACATTTTTGAAAATTTACCCAAATGTATTTTTGTTTGTCTGCTGATATACAACCCATATTGGGGACAATTGCAAATTATGTCTCTATGTCCTTTCAACTGTGAATGTATTCTACACCAATAAATATTTGGATTAATTTATATAAACAATATATTCTTTAAAAATGATGGATCTAAACAATAAGATTGTAGACTTTGGCTTATGTACATAAATGTTGTCTAACAATGTTTTGACATGATGCTTTTATGGACTGTATTATTGCTATTATTGGCTGTGTGCCTTTATGGAACCTTCTGAATATGTGTATATAAATATATGAATTGTAATGCATCTTCTTTTAACCCTGAACTCTCCGATCAGTGGCTACTTTATTATGTACACCTGCTCATTAATGTAGGTATCTACTCAGTCAATCATGTGGCAGAAACTCAATGTATAAAAGCATGCAGAGATGGCCAATAGGTTAATCGTTATAATTGTTAACTCAAGACATCAGAATAGAGAATAAATGTGATCCAAGTGGCTTTGACTATAAAATGATTCATACAACAGATTTTCACATCCAATTTCTCATCAATTCTGTGAGTTAAAATTCCATTCTAATAAAAGAAATCAGAGATTGTCAATACTGGCTTAAGTAGTTAAGAAGGCAGCAATAAAAGAAATATAAAACAAAACAGCAAAAAAGAGTGTGGTGCACCATAATGAACAAATATATATATATATATATATATATATATATATATATATGAAATGGAAAAATCAATTAAAGTATTGATTATTTCTTTGTGTATCTGCCCCTGGCCAAATCAATGAAACAATGCGTGCACGCTCCCTGAAGTAATTCACACCAGACACAGGTTCTAGGTTGTTGAATAACTTGAGGAAAGTTTATTCAGAGGGGACGGCAGGTCCCTTTTAAAGCAAAATTACATCATAAGCATTGTCAGAGATAACATGGAATAATACATCAATAATTGGTTAAGTGTTAAGTGTTTTATTCAAAGCACGTCCTACAGGGTGTGCCTTCTTATGTCATTACTGTCGTCATGGAGTTCTCCCCCAGGATTCCAGCGCCATCTTGAAAATTAGAGTTTGGTCGATGGGTGGGGTACTCCTGAGTGACATCTAGTGGTCAGTTTAGTAATTTATTGAATAATATTAAGTATAACTAAATGAAGTAAATAGACATTTTACTAGCTAAAAATATGTCAATATTTCATGTCACCAGGTCCATGAGGGTCTCCCACGGTTTCCTGGCGCCATCTTGCTGCACGAGGTAGTTAGTCGGTGTTTAAAGGGGCAGGGGGAGGAAGGGGTTAGAAGCTTCTAGCAGCCATCTTGATTAGAGCACGTGTGTATAGCTTTATATATAATATATCGTGGAATGAGTAAATAGACATTTTCACTAACTAGGAAATATGTGCAGACCTTATTTCCACAACAGTCCCCCCTAAAATGGCTATTTACCATAACAACTGCTACTGTCCCTAATATGTCCCTAGCTGCCTGCAGCTCATCTGTCTTAACAAGCATCGAACACTTCACTCCGTGGGTAACCCGCGGCGGCTAGTCCACCACATCTCCACACGTGAGACTCGCCTGCTAAGACAGACGCTTTCCCTACACTGTCCCTACAGGAAAGCAGTTGTCTGTTTGAACTGATGTGATTGTAGGGGTGTGTGTGGAGTGTCATCTTCGAGGTCTGTGATATCTTGATGTAGGAAAGTAGGGGTCACGTCATCCACAGTCTTATCTACCGCTTTCTGTAAGTACTTCTGTATGCAAGGGAGCATGCAACAGATCAGAGATAAGAAAATGATGATCATTATAAGAACAGCTGTCCCTACCTGGAAGAGGGTCCTTTGCCAACCATTCATCCATCCAAACCATCTGTCCCAAGTGTCAGTGACTCCTGAATTTTTCTTTAGCTCGTCTGCAAGACTATCTAGCTTCTCTATGGCCATAGTCACCTTACCATTGGGCCCAGTGTTGTCTGGAATGTATGTGCAGCATGTCATGGTCTCAGGGAGGATTTTACATACACCCCCTTTCTCAGCTAAAATCATATCTAGGGCCATTCTGTTCTGAAATGTCATTTGGGTAGTGGCTTGTAATTGCTCTGCCAGGCCCTGTAGGGCATCCCTAGTGTAGTTGACAAAGCGCTGTTGATTATAGTAAATGTAGTTAATCCAATTGACATTTTTGTTAGCAGTTATCATTGGAATTAGGGATTCAAATCCTGCAGCCACTTCATCTCTTGCTTTGAATTCTTTAGGCACCCCCCTTGGCACACCTATGGCATCAATATACACATGGGGGTCAAAGCTCCCTCGGATAGGAGTCTCTCGTTTGGTTCTAGAGTGTACATGTGTGAGGTTTAACGTGTTATGACTACCATCTGGAATAATATGGATAGGCATTATGACTTTGGTTAGGGCACACTCCCCCCACCATTGCCCAGCTAGTTGGGCCCTCAATTGTCTGTCACCACATAACCAATAGATATCTCCAATGGTCTTTGCATGATTTATTAGCAGTGACACAGGTGGGCTATGGTAGGTTGAGCAATATCCAGATGGGAATCTGCCCAGATACACACCAGTATTCTTAGGTATAGCATAACATGTGTAATTACCTGGATACACGGTGACTCCATCAGGTGGCTTGACATATCCATGAGTGATTGGGTAAACCCTTTTCCATGATTCACATGTTGAGGAATTTGTGGTGGACTGTGCATGGAGGCTTAGGACACATAATTCTACTTCGGGAGGTAAACTTAGAGGTGCCGTACCCAAATGGGGCCTAGCTCCTCCACATACATAGCAATTAGTCTTATTGTGTGAGTTGGCATTATACCTCATCCATTCTAGCCACAAATTAGTGTCTGAAAACCCAGTCTCTACTGCCATAGTGTCTTCAAAGGTGGGATTGTCTATAGCTACCATGTCATGTAGAGTCTTAATATGTGGTTTTAACGGGTTAATAGTCATGTGAGTGGTTCCTACCCAGTCTGGTGAGGTGAGCCTTTTTGCTAGGTATGTCTTTGTATATGGCTGCATATTGTGTTTGTGGAAAAGGTGCAAACAACTATGTCACAGTAATCAACGGTGTATGTAGCTACATCTGTGTTAGAAGAATTGTACCAGAAAGTGTAAACATGATTATCTTTGGTTATGGCCACTTGTTGGGCCCAGGCAAAGTGTAGCAGCATAAGAAAACACAAGACACATAATAAATTCATATTTCAGCAAGATTAGCCTCTTCTGGAGCAGGCACTTTTTTGCAATGTGAGGCGTGTATCCAAGAACTCTTCCCGGCTAGTTTAACTGACGTTGCTGTAATCAGGAGCACTTTATATGGGCCATCAAATCTTGGTTCTAGGGTGTGTTTCCTGAGAAACTTCTTGACCATAACCCAATCACCAGGAAGCAGCTTGTGTGTACCTGTATTCGACTCAGGATCTGGAATAGAAGAAAACACTGGGGCATGTATTTTGGTCAAGGCATGTGAGAGGGCAGTCACATAGTCTACCATAGCATCTGACTGAATCTGAAGCTGTTGGGGAAAGTAACAACCTAACCTGGGTGCTGTACCAAACAAAATCTCATAAGGTGATAGGCTATATTTTCCCCTAGGAGTGTACCTTACACTAAACAACGCTAATGGGAGACTCTCGGGCCAGGGCATGTTAGTTTCTTGTGACATCTTAAGCATTCTGGCTTTCAAAGTGCCATTCATGCGCTCTACCTTACCACTACTCTGTGGGTGATATGGTGTGTGGAATGCAAGGGTCACCCCCAGTGCTGACCAGACTTCCCGTGTTAACGAGGCAGTGAAGGAGGTCCCTTGGTCACTTTCAATCACTTCTGGAACTCCATATCGACAAACAATTTCCGTCAAAAGGTACTTGGCTGTAGTCCTCGTGGTGAGATTAGTCACTGGGAAGGTCTCTGGCCATCCTGAAAACATGTCCACTATGACCAATGCATATTCATAACGTCCACTCTTTGGCATCTGAATGTGATCAATCTGGATCCTCTGAAAGGGGTATTGTGGCTTGGCTAGGTGATTAGGTGCGGTCTTTATAATCTTTCCAGGATTGCATTTAGCACATATAGTACAAGATTTACAGTAATTCTGTGTTAAGGTAGTGATGCCTGGTGCTTCAAAATACTTGTCAATCAATGAGTTCATCAGATGTTTTGACAGGTGGGCTGGCCCATGGGCCCATTGGACCACCGCTGGATACATATTTCTGGGTAGGCAAAACTTGAGATTGATAGTGTAAACATCATCACGGAGTACAGCTCCTTTGTTCTTCCAACTTTGTTTCTCCTGGGGAGTAGCAGCAGCTTGTTGTTCCTTCAGAAACCTAAGATCCGTAGGCAGTGTTTGCATAGTGTAGATGGGTACTGCATCTGTGGCCACTCTTCTGTCCACTTCCCATCCTTGTCGTGCTGCTTCCTTAGCGGCCTGATCAGCTAAGTGGGGAAATATCAGGGTCACAGTCTATGATGAGTGGGTCCTCACAGACGTCTGTGTGGTACCTAGGGTACCCTGCTGTACAGTAGTTAATAGTCTTTTTGCTGGTCCCCATAGAAGTCAGTTGTTCTTGGTTCATTTGACTCCAGGTCTTGGCCATCGGGCCTAGGTCTTCCCACGAGATGTCGGGAGGTCTGGTGAGAGATATGTGTGGGATAGATGTTTCCCAATGGTGATAGAGATGTGTCACACTCTCTGGGAGGTGGACTAAGATGAGCATGGTACTGTGAGGTCCCAAAACAAGTCAGTCAGGGTAATTTGGATTTCTTTGAGTTGGAATACTTCTGCCTCATAGTTCATATCAGGGCCTGGTTCATCCCTAACCCACAAAGTACAGTGGAGTAGGGCCACTGATTGTTCATCATGTGGAGGTGCAAGTGCAGGTAGTTGCAGATCTGCTAGAACTTCTGGAGGTGCAAGTGCAGATAGTTGCAGATCTGCTAGAACTTCTGGGTTGATATCCAGGCTATACCAGTGGTACACAATTCCCCCCTTGGGAAGTGGCAGAAGAGTGGCTGGATTCAGGGTAAGGCATCTCTGGAGTTTCACATTGTCAGGTAAAAGCAAGGAGGTTTGCAGGCGGAGGTGGCGTTGGGAGGAAAGGTGCTTGGGTTGAACTTGTTGCAGGATAGCAGTAATGTCATGAGGGGCCAACACTGTGAGGTGATGGCCAAGAACAAAGTCATTAGTCTTGTCCAAGAGGGCACTGGCGGCAAACACAGCACGGAGGCAAGAGGGGCTGCCCCTTGCAACAGGGTCAAGCATGCAGGAAAAATAGCCAATAGGCCGTTGTCTGGACCCATGTTTCTGAGTAAGGACTCCGGAAGCATGTCCTGATTTCTGTGAGACAAACAAATTGAAAGAGAGTTGGTAGTTGGGTAGGCCCAAAGCAGGTGCAGAAGCAATAGCTCTTTTCAGAGTATGGAAACAGTTAATAGTTTCTTCAGTGAGGTGAAAGGGCTCACTCCTGAGGGCATCATAGAGTGGCTGCATGAGTTTGGATGCTTCAGGTATCCAGGACCCGCAGTATGTGATGAGTCCCAAGAAAGCATGAAGAGAGTGATGAGTTGCAGGTAATGGGAGTTGCTGGATAGCTTGCACCCGTTGTGAGGTTAGATGTTTGGTGCCATGGGAAAGGCAATGTCCCAAGAAGACCACAGAGGGCCGGCACCATTGTAGCTTTGATTTTGAGGCCTTGCACCCTGCAGCAGCGAGGAAACATAGGAGATCTTCTGAGTCACGCTCTGCAATAAGCAAATTAGGAGCACTGAGAATGAGGTCATCAACATATTGAAGTAGAATAACATCCAGATTAGATTTCTGCCAGGGATCCAAAACTAGAGACATGGCATGAGCAAACTGTGTGGGAGAGTTCTGAGCTCCCTGAGGCATAACAGTCCAGGTATATTGTTGTCCTTCATGTGTGAAGGCGAAGAGAAAACGGCAGGAAGGGTCAAGGGGGACACTGAAAAAGGCATTAGCTAGATCCACTACAGAAAAAAAAAATTGTTGAATTGGGTGGCACCTGGGACAAAAGGGTATGGGGGTTTGGAACAATAGCAGTTTCCTTTATGGTTACTTCATTAACAGCACGGAGGTCCTGTACCATGCGGTACTGGTCGGGTTGGCCCTTAACAGTTCGCTTTTTAACAGGGAAAAGTGGGGTGTTGCATGGAGATGTGCACTTGGTGAGGGCACCTTTGGCAAGCAGAGACTCAACTTGTTTGGTGATGGCTTCAGCTTGTGCTGGCTTCAGAGGATACTGAGGTCGACGAGGAGGAAGTGCTCCAGGCAGGAGCTGGACCAGGACGGGGGGGTACATGTAAGCGTCCAATATCATCCGGGCTGGTGGACCAAAGTTCTTGGGGGATACGATCCAGAGCACTGGGGGTGTGTGTGACCCGTGCACTCCCTGTATTGTCAGTTAGGTTCAACAAGATGGGGAGTGAGCAGAGTACAGTGGTGTCTGTCTGTGATAAGGGTGTAGTTAACTGGACCCTGGACCCGAGAAAGAACATCAGCACCCAAGAGGTTAATGGGACAAGTAGAAGAAACAACAAAACGTGAGAGTATGTGTGAACCAACATGCAGGAGTGTAGGGAGGGGGCTACTGCGGGGTGTACCATCCACCCCAACACAGGAGACATCGGTGTCTGACAAAAAGGAGGGGTCATGGCAGGGGTTGCTGACATAGGCTTGCCGGTAACCTATTGCAGTAAATCTAAATGGGCCTGGTCGGGTCCTTGGTACCGGCGGGTAGAAGTGGGAGGGTGGCTGGACTGCATAGGAGCACGGGCAAGGCGGCTTTGTCGAGGTAGGGGCTGAATATCTTGGAAACCACCCGTGTCAAACCCATCAGCATGAGCTGGAGGGTATGCACAGGCCTCTAAAGCAGGGGGCCGGCTGGGATGGGCGTGATAGGTGAGTATTAAGGACGTGAGCAAGGGCAGAGATTGGATCGGAAGGCTCGGGGACGTTAGCCGGGGGCGGAGAAGGGGTTGGAGGATCAGAGGGAGGAGGTGGAGGAGGAGGAGGTAAATCAGTGGGAGGCGGGGCAGGAATCGCGGAATTAACCAGGGAGGTAACAGCAGAGAAGAGGGCGGATATCGAGCTAGACAGGTCATTGGCCATGGTTGGGTCAGGGGTCACCGGGGGAGGGGTCGGAGGGATGGGAACAGGGGGCTGGGTCGTAACAGCGTGGGTAGAGGGTTGGGACGGCAAATCAGTCGGGAGGGGAGGAGGCAACGAGGTAGAGGGGACCGGGATATCGGGAGGGGGTACCACTGGAGAAGGGGTTGGAGGGGTGGGAACGGGGGGCTGGGTCAGGGCGGTGAGGGCAGATATTAGGGACGGCAAATCAGCCGAGAGGGGAGGAGGCAACGAGGTAGAGGGGACCGGGATATCGGGAGGGGGTGACCACTGGAGAAGGGGTTGGAGGGGTGGGAACGGGAGCTGGGTCAGGGCGGTGAGGGCAGAGATTAGGGACGGCAAATCAGCCGGGAGGGGAGGGGACAACGAGGTAGAGGGGACCGGGACATCGGGGGGAGGTGACAGTGTGTGGATAGCGGGAGGATCAGCCTGGAGGATGGGAGGGGTGCCTGGGAGAGTTGCAGGAGGATGGAGCGAGGCAGAAAGGGCAGCTATTAATGGTGCAAGATCAACGGAAGGAGGTGTGGGGGCAGTGAGTTGAGTAGAGGACGAGAGGATGGAAAGAAGAGAAGAGAGGTCCGGAGGCATAAGGGAAGCGGGATCAGCGGGAGGACAAGGGTCTGGAGGATCTGGGGCGGTGGGGTGAGTAAGGGTCGAGAGGTCAGAGAGCGGGGCAGCGGATGGAGACGGGTGAGTGGGTAACACTGGGGAGGGGTCAGTCGAGGTGGAGAGGGGACGAGAGGCAAGCATAGGTAAAGGTGGCGGGGGACAGGGAGGCGGAGGAATGTCATTTAACGTAAAGGATGTTACTGTAAACATACGATTTGTAACTAGCAAGATTCTATTAAGTAAAGATACAATGTTTAAAATAACTTGCATTATTTTGCAATATCCCTTGCTGCAAGACACAGGCATTAATGAATAATCATCAGGATAATTAGCTGTAATGCTCTTATATTCGTGCCCTACAGAACTCATTTGTAGGTCACACCACAGGTGCAAATGACTCTTTAGCAACCTCCTTTTTTTTTTTTTTTTTTTTTTTAAATATCACGGACACATCTCTGATACAGGGAAACAAATGGCATGATTGTTTTAGTTAATATAACGTGTCAGTTTATAATATGTAGAGCGTAAGGAAAACAACACGTCTCTACATAGGACGAGCATAATAGGGGTAGGCCTCATGATGGAGGCAGCCATGACAGGGGCGGGGAAGGAAATGACAGCAAGGGAGGAAGTGAAGTCCATGATATGTGAGGGAAAGGAAGACAGGAGGTGTGGGCATGGTAAGGGCGGAAGTGACGTTACTTTAGAAGCAACCGTGACTGTAGATAGGTCACAGGACTGGCAGGGTCAACCTCCTTCTGTACTAGGCGCCATCTTTAGGGTGGTGGCTGACGTACTTTCAACAATACACCATATTATAACTAATAAAATAAGTCAGAGAAGCAACATTCCGTTCTGCAAAATGAAATATTAAACTATGAACAGACCTGGCAGGTTAAATAAGACAGTTGAGAACATTATGCATTTAACAGCCCATAAAGCTATCCATTGAAAAATGTACTTTAACATGAAGCAAGATAAACTCACGGAATTCAACCAATTTCCCTTATCATCCTCAAACCATTAATCACTTTCCTCCTCTTATACAGACATGACAACATCGCATATTCCCTCTATCAGTGTTAACAGGCTACACCTTCCTAAATCCCGTATTCAACACTGAATGCAATCTTGTGAGCTCGTCACTCCCACAATCCTCAGTACCTTATCACAAAACATAATTTATAAATATATATAGCACTACGGAATCTGTTGGCGCCATGCAAATGGCAACAATAATAATATTATTACACAATTATAGCTCCATAACCTGCCTGACAACGTCTATGTATGGAACAATGTACACAATACTACACAATTAGAATATTCTCCAGCAAAAATCCCGTCTCTAACTCTTATCAGTAGCACCGAAATGCAGGAATGTAGGCAAGCGGGGAGTAGGGGTGGGAGAAAGTGTGACAGTGCAAAAAGGGAGAGAGAGAGAAACTGCAGGCATGAAGATTAACCATGTGAGCTCCGTAAAGTAACAAGACAGAAGGACAGAGATTTATACGGTTTGAAACCAGAAATCTTTGCTAACTTTTTCATTTTCAGCATAGCTTCTTCCCCTGCCCTCTCTTTAACAATATCACAAGCCAAATACCCCTTAGCTGGTCTAGCATGTACTTGCCCCTTTTTGACCAAGCGAGGTCTGCCAAGTAAAGGAGACCAAGTGAGAGGGAAGAAGAAGTAGGAAAGTCTACAGTGCTCGACTGACTAGTCACGATGGTCTGTGCACCCGGGGGAGGTGGCCACAGACCGGAGGGGGCGAGCGTGGGTGACTAACACAGCTCTGGGCAACAAACACAGGAGAGATAAAGGACAAATGAAAAGATGAAAGTGGTTACACTAACAAGAAGACATTTGCAAAAATCACAAACATAGAGATGAGTGTAAACCCCAGAATCCAGAACTAGCCACACTATATACATACACACACACACACACCAAGGGTACCCACACTGTAACAACAATTAAACAAAGAACCACAGAATGACAGAGAGTAAAATAGCCATGTACATGTTAATGACACCGGTGCCAAATAATCGAAGTATAGCAATCCTCAGCCTTCACCCACCAGGCTGGTCCCAGTATAACACAGGTACTAATGGGAGCACAGTAATAAACAAACAAAATCCCAGCCCCACCGGCTGTAATGCGTTCCCTGCCCGCTAGGCAGTCAAGCAAACTTAAAATCCCAGCCCCACCGGCTGTAAAATCCCAGCCCCACCGGCTGTAAAATCCCAGCCCCACCGGCTGTAAAATCCCAGCCCCACCGGCTGTAATGCGTCCCCTGCCCGCTAGGCAGTCAAGTCCCAGCCCCACCGGCTGTAAAATCCCAGCCCCACCGGCTGTAAAATCCCAGCCCCACCGGCTGTAAAATCCCAGCCCCACCGGCTGTAATGCGTCCCCTGCCCGCTAGGCAGTCAAGCTATTGTCTTTTAAAAAGGGGGAAAACACACACTCCGGCCGTCACACACATTCAAACAAATACAGGAGGCAGATAGACAATCGACAGGTTCACTTTAAAAAGGTACCCCGGATGAGCTAAATACCTGTCTCTAGTAGCCTTCTGGAAGCCGGAAGTGGACTCGGAGACAGACCGACACAAAACAGGAGAATAACACAGGCAACGGCTGTATTATGGAGGTGATCAGGCTCCGCTTGTCCCATTTTCTGGGGGTCCGCTCTGGTCCTTGGTATCCGGCCCTCCGAACCGGCAAATCCGGGGGCCCCACGTTGGGCGCCAATTGAAATGGAAAAATCAATTAAAGTATTGATTATTTCTTTGTGTATCTGCCCCTGGCCAAATCAATGAAACAATGCGTGCACGCTCCCTGAAGTAATTCACACCAGACACAGGTTCTAGGTTGTTGAATAACTTGAGGAAAGTTTATTCAGAGGGGACGGCAGGTCCCTTTTAAAGCAAAATTATATCATAAGCATTGTCAGAGATAACATGGAATAATACATCAATAATTGGTTAAGTGTTAAGTGTTTTATTCAAAGCACGTCCTACAGGGTGTGCCTTCTTATGTCATTACTGTCGTCATGGAGTTCTCCCCCAGGATTCCAGCGCCATCTTGAAAATTAGAGTGTTTGGTCGATGGGTGGGGTACTCCTGAGTGACATCTAGTGGTCAGTTTAGTAATTTATTGAATAATATTAAGTATAACTAAATGAAGTAAATAGACATTTTACTAGCTAAAAATATGTCAATATTTCATGTCACCAGGTCCATGAGGGTCTCCCACGGTTTCCCGGCGCCATCTTGCTGCACGAGGTAGTTAGTCGGTGTTTAAAGGGGCAGGGGGAGGAAGGGGTTAGAAGCTTCTAGCAGCCATCTTGATTAGAGCACGTGTGTATAGCTTTATATATAATATATCGTGGAATGAGTAAATAGACATTTTCACTAACTAGGAAATATGTGCAGACCTTATTTCCACAACAATATATATATATATATATATTGTGTAATCACACCAAATTTAAAACTTACTATACATACGTTAGAATATACGTTCTTGTTCAAAGTATAAAATACAGCATTCAGGATAGAGATAAAACTGTTCAGTTATTTAATCACTTCAATAAAAAACATAGAAAAACAACATAATGTAAAACCACACACAAATGGAATAAAAAGGGGGATAATATTGCACTCACAAACATAAAATAAAAACAGGCACATCAGAAGGTTCCAGTGGGTAGACCTCTCCTACCCCAGAGAGTGTAGCAGGCTGCTCTTAAAACAGCAAGTGATTATAACCCAAGTGATATTACAATCCCCAGAGCAGATACAGCTGTTCCCCCCACACATGAGATGAGACTCTGTGTTGAGGGTAGGCAGGAACTCATTTAATGGGAGCCACTACTGAACTTATATGCAAGTCCCCATGCAAGGGGCACTCCCCCTGGACCTGAGAGTAAACCACAGTATAATCAATTACACAATCACATTGACTCTCAGGTACAGGATACTCCCATACATAATCAGATAATCCCTCCTCTGTGCCTGGGAGATAATTGGATCTGGAACTGTACTAATCTAATCCAATTATCTCCAAGCACAGAAAAACATACGTTTTAACATT
The DNA here is from genome assembly GCA_933207985.1 of Pelobates cultripes. Taxonomy (NCBI): domain Eukaryota; kingdom Metazoa; phylum Chordata; class Amphibia; order Anura; family Pelobatidae; genus Pelobates; species Pelobates cultripes. Next base: position 246,401,657 of record OW240914.1, read on the forward strand.
ACCCCGAAAGTATCCCCAAATCCCATGGAAACCCCACAAAGGTTATATCCAACATACCTAGATCACCCAGGTCGGTTCAGGGGTTCCAGATTTCCATGGAAGTCACATATTTTCGGAAATATATAAAACAGCCAAAATACCAAACGTAATACCGAGTTCGTATGGACACTTGATCTATGTTTCTGGTTCGGGAGCTTGTTCCTACCAAACGCCGCTCTTCTCATACGAATCCAGATGAACGTATGAAGATATGGAAGTCCCAGCGGTGTTCGCGCCGTCGAGTGTCTGATTATAGTTCCATGCACTCGATGACCAAACACCGCTGTATGTGTTCGCGGCTAAAGATGGCTGCCGCCACGTGTTCACACATGTGAGCGATGGCCATCCAGCTAACCACTTAGAACGTTGTGGTTAAACATAAGTCAGGGAGGTTAATGGGCTGCACACTCCTGTTCTGGGGGTTCCAACTGTTCGGTAACCGAACCCGCGCAGAGTAAGCGCGGGGGAGGAGGGAGGCCCACAGATCAATTTTCGGACCAGGTCCCCATGGATCGTATGTACACCACTGCTGACACACACACTAACACACACACACTTACCCTCACTAGCAGACACACAAACCCTCAATAACATACACACAAACTAACAAACACAAAACTAACACGCTAGCAGACACACACTCAATAACAGACACACACAAACACACAACTAACACACACAGTAACACACACACTAACATACATATACACACACACTCTTTTTTTATTAAATCCCCCAGCCTCCCTACCTTTGGGAGTGCTGAGGGGATTCCCTTGGGCCCAGTGGGGCTGCCCGGTGGCCGGTCCTGCAGGCGGCGAGGGAGCATTGATCCTCCTGTTCAGCTCGCCACTTACTGATGCAGGAGCCGGAATGATGTCATATTCCGGCTCTGGCATCAGTGCGGTGCACGTGAGGGAGCTGGGCAGAGATTGCTCAGGGGAGAATGCTCCCTCGCATGCGATGTACACAGTAAGCAGCATGTGTGTATGGATGTACGCATTAAACAGTATGTGTGTATGGATGTAGGTATTAGGCAGTATGTGTGTATGGATGTAGATATTGGGTTTAACGATGTACGCATTAAGCAGTATGTTTGTGTTACGGTACCCTCAGCATCAAATGCACAAACCGCCGTTTAGTGAATGCTCCCCTCTCGCAATAACATAGGCTGCTTGCGTATCAGGTACAATCATACGAACCGCAAGCAGGGGAACGCTTTAAACTCACGAACGGGATCCGTGCGGGCACTTCACTCCACGAGCTCCAAACTCACGAATCGACAATAGTAGCCGAACGCATATATCTCCCAAGCGGCTAATAATTCCATCCAGCAGTCTCTAGTCGTCGGTAATAAATCCCCCCCAATAACGAGACCAAGCTCCGCATTGAGGGTAAAACAAGAACTGGCTTTACTGTGGGCTACCTGCCCATATTTATGCAGGTCTCCCACTTGGTGGACACTCTCCTAGGGGACCAAATGGGAGACTGTAACAATAGACAGACATATGGCAGGTCAGGACCCACAGACACAGAACATTCCCACAATGCATTAGTATTCCCTCCCCTCTACCCTGGAGATAATTGAGAAGTAATTCAATTATCTCCAGGACAGAGGCCAATCGCCATTTTAAATTCAACACAGAAAAACATATAAAAATATATAACTTTGCATTTGTCGAATGCTACCCATTCGTATCACGTATCCTCAGATAGCCTGGATCTGAGTTCATATTATTGGCGAATAGCGCTTAGATCCCATACACATAGTTCAATCGCCATGGAGTCAAAGTCGATTACAGTCTTTCGGTATGCGATTGACTCCATGGGAAGGCTATCTGGGGTAAGTCCATTCGTGTGTTTAAACCTCTCGAACGGCCGGTGTTCGCATCCTTCTGACGATTGAGAAGGGAGGTCGGCGGCTTCAGCGGTGTTCGGCAGAAAAAGTGTCAGTTTTCAGTTCCATTAAATCAATGCTGAGCACCGCTGGTCTTTCGCATGGTTTAAAATGGCCGCCGCCTCGTGGTCGACATACGAATTCGGTTTTAATTGAGAAGTGTCTGCGGTTAACCACAACGTTCTAATTGGGATCAAGAGGTTAACCAGCGGCACACTTCTCTTCTGGGTGGCCGTCCGTTCGGTAGTTTTGTTCGGCGGAAAAGTCAATTCACTGAACAGGGGCATACGAACGGGTAATTCCATGAATAAGGCAAAACAGATGAACCAGCAATCCCAGTCTATATAGATGGATCTGTCACTGTTTGTATTGTGTATATGGCAAATTTGGCAAATTTTAGGCCAAAATAGCCGATCTAGAAGAATTCTTCAATTCGACTACAGTCACAGTTAAGCTGTTTTTGCTTAAACTTGGCAATTTGGTTTTCAACTCACTGCAATTCAGAGTTTAGTGAATAAACCTCTGTGAGATTGTATTTGCTTTCATGAGGGGGCGGCAAAATGGACCTTTGCCTAGGGCGGCAGAAATTTTTGCAACTGTCTGAGGCAGTTGCAAGGATTTCTGCCACCCTAGGTAAAGGTCCCTGGCATCACTACAGAGAGCGAACAGGTGAGCAGACAGGAGCTGCAGGAAGATGATCAGAGAAGTCCCACTGGACCCTAGGGAAAGATCCACTCAGCTCTCTCAAATGTAGGGAGGCTGTATGGGCATAAATGAAAATAAAAGTGATGGTAGGAGCCTCACTCAATCCCAGCAGCCACCCGCTGCTCCGGAGCAGAACCAGCAATCCCACAACAACAAGGCAACAAAGAAATTCTCCAGGCACTCAAGGTGTTGAAGCTGCAGACAGTTTTAATGAAACAAAAAGAACAGCAATGTTTTGACCTGCTAAGAAGTCTTTTTCAAGCTAACACCACAAAGCAAACGTAAGTGTATATATAACAAACAGTGCAAAAAAGGTCAACCACTAATTCACTTAAGTGAATATCATTAACATAAATAATTAACACAAAACATACAAATTACACTAAATATCTATAAATGCAATAATCCATGACTTACCTCTGTGTGTCAAAGGAGACATAATAATATTATTATTAAAATCTAGTAAAAAAAAAAAGTAAAGAATTAAAAATAAAAATAAGAAAAAGAACACTTCTCTTGGCACCAAAGAATCACTTCTGGTTAGGTAGAACACAATAAAGCGTTGCCTTTTCTCTGGAACGCATAAGGGACGCCCATACACTAACGGTGCAAGCGCAATCTAAAAAAAGTGTAATAATGCAAAGAGCAAAGACCGTTCGTACGTTCATACGTACGAACGGCACTAGATGCTTGTTCGCAAATGCGCACGAACTTGCGAACAAACCATACGAACCTTCAATGATCTCGCACATGCGTCCCCAGGCAATCTGCCGAACGGGGATTACCATGCACATGCTTGCAGCCGAAACCAGGCATACAAAATATCAATAGATCACAGAAGGCTGTATACAAAGAAAGGAAGAGAGGGGGATAGAACTAATAAATAAATAAAAAATGGGGAGAAAAAATAGAGAAAAAAATAGAGAAAATAAAAAAATAAATAACAAATAAAAGTAAAAAATAAGATAAATATAAATAAATAAAATAAAAAATGAAAGCAATAAAGAAAATAGAATAAATAAAGAATACAAATTAAAACATAGAGAAATAAAAGACTATATATAATGTTGCAGAACCGCTGCCTGCTCGTGACTTTCCCTTTAAATTATGTGTATTTTCCTATGTTTTCGTGTATTGTGTCCGTTTCCTCATTCGGGCTGCTTCAACGAAGGGAATCCCTTCACCTCCTGAACAGGGACTGTTACGATTGCCCCCGGTCTAGCAGGAGGGTTGATCGCTTGGATGTCCTGGATCCCGCTGCAGAGAGTCGAACGGAGGTCTTTCGGTGGTAAGCTGCAAATGTAGAATATCCCCAAGCACGATATAAGCATCAATATCCCGGATCCCTACAACATGAGTCGAGGCTGCAAGTTGAGGGTCAAAACGAACTGGCTTTACTGGCACATAGCATGGCAATTTATGTGATTCCTCAGGGCCAAGGACAGCCCCCGGTGGACCTGATGGAATACAGGTACAGTACAAACAGGTAACCAATCACAGTACAGTGTATCCTTTGAATTAGTACCCGCCCAGCTTGGAGATAATGAGGCCAACGGTTATACAATCTAATTATCTCCAAGCGCACAAAAGACCACGTTTTATTCTGTCCCCAAAAACTGTATAAAAATACATAACTTTCACATTAATAACAGGAAATAGCTCATTCTACCATTCATCTAAAGGCTCGCGTTCGTATATATTAAACATGCGAATGGCGCTTCAATCCCACAAACAGAATGAGCCATTGCTGCCGTATAATGTCCGTTCGGCATTTTGGGATTGTAAGTCTCTGTTGGCGGCCATGTTTTTAGACGGTTTAGCGGGCAGCGGGACCTCGCTTCTAACTCGTGGAACTAAACTCGGTATCAGTTCATGCGAAGTCCCACTGTCTGTCTGGTAGTGGAACTCGTTCGGTACGTGAACGAGGACCACCTGGTAGCAGGGTACTTGACCTGCGGTTAACCGCAGAAACCACAAGTTAATGATCGCCACGCGGCCCGCTGTAGGGGGTCGTCATTCGGTTGGTAGTTCGGTAGATCCCGTTCGGTATTTTCGATGCGAACGTCGATGCCCCAGGCCTATCAATTAAGTTGTGGTTAACCGCAAACCGCAGCTGCCTGGGTGGTTAATGGCTGCCACACGCCGCTGGCTGGGTGGTAGAGCGTTCGGTAGTTTGCGGGGTGACGGGGTTAAGTGGCGGCACACGCCAAGTTCTGGGGGGTCCCCTGTTCGTACCACGAATGGAGTCTTTATAATGGTTCAGGTAATCCATTCGTGCGTCTTTTGTTTTAAACTTATACAGGGACAAACAGTATCCATTGATTAGCAAACAGTAACATAGTTATTTCCAGACTTTTGTAACAGGGACCACCCCGATATCTCATTTAGAATGTTAGGTTAGAATGTTCTCACCTCGCAACATAAGTGTCAAGCCGTAAACCGGAAGGGAAACAATTAATGACCGCTACCCTGGGTGGCCGCCATTTCGTTAGACGAACACCAACCAGGGGGAGCATTCGTGGATTGTTTCTCATCCTGTTCATTCCCCAAATGAGGACCCTTCAAGCGCCCCATTAGAACGTTCGCACTTGCAACCTAGAAGTGAAACCGCAAGGGAAGTAATTAATGAGTGCTCCCCTGGGTGGCCGCCATTTGTACCGATGAATGGCAGCCAGGGGAGAATTCATCCCCCGAGAGGAGACGCTTCCCTTGTCTGGGTTCTACACTGGGACCTCGCGAATGGAGGTATGTTGAAAGAGGAGCCATTGTGCGGGTCCCTGAGATTGGTGTGGACGCTTTTGGGGCACTGGCTGGTTTGGCAGGCTTTCCTGTGCCTGAGAGACAAAGAGACTAGCTCTTTCCCTGTGGGTGGGCTTTTCTGTGCCAGGCACAGAGACTCCTGGGAATAAGACCCCCCTGGCACCTGGGGTGGGAAACCCTGTGTTTTAGTTGCGGGCTTTGGGGACAAAGGGAACAGAGTCCCCTTCCCACGCTAGGGCCCCAGGAAGGGGGAGGATCCTGGGATCTGACCCTGTACAGTTGTGTGGGAGACCCCTTGCATAAGGATATGCATAAAAGCGTGTGTGGCCCAAAAAATTGTGTTGTACATCCAGGACTGTGTGTCGTCCTGTAACTGGGGGGAAGTGGGTCTCTCCATACTCTAGGTGGTTCCTGACCGGCTGAAGGAAGGGAATTAGCGGAGGTAATTCCCGGCCGAACAGAACTAGCATTCATGAGCCGAACAAACCAATGGACTACACACCGTTAAAGAGGCAAACACTACAAGATTTGCTGGAAGCCAGAGGGCAATCGGCCAGCACTCATACCAAGGCCCTTATGGAGGAAAATCAACTAAACAGTGTACCGCAGCCAGAATGAGAAGAATGCCCTCAACAAAGAAATGGCCCAGCGCTTGGCCTACTATGGAGAGACCCCCGCAGCAGAAATCATGGCCAGGACCTTTTCAGAGGCACAAGCCTATGTCTTGGCTCAGAAGAATGGGGCGAACCCCACACAACCCAACAAACAACGGGCGGGAGAGAGGTCCCCGGGGAGTCCGACAACCCCTGCACAAAAACACAAATTGCCCTTCGACGTCTTCAAGGATTTCAAGGAAGCAGAGGACAGCATTGACAACTTTCTGCAGGACTTTGAACGCCAGTGCCTCCTACAAAAAGTCGCCCCACAGACTGGGTCCCCATCTTGGCCAGGAAGCTAGCATGGAAGGCGGCGGATGCCTACTGGGCTGTACCCGAGGACAAGCTCTGGGATTACAATTTTGTAAAACAGGTCCTGCTAGCCAGGTATTCCATAACCCTGGAGGCATACCGCAGGAAGTTCAGGGAGACTAAGAAAGGGGAGAAGGGCCGCGGGCCATGCGAAGTGGGCCTGTTGCATCATCTGAGCCACCCAGAACTGGATGAACTCGCAGCAGGCAAAGTCTCCCAAAGAGATCATCCAGCTGTTTAAGCTGGAGCATTTTTACAATGGGCTCCCTACCAAGGTGCAGGAATAGGTGAGAAACAGGCAGCCCAAGACCTTAACCGAAGCAGCCCACCGGGCCAATGAGTATGCCAATACCCAATGGCCCAAACACCCCTGCTACCTCTCACAACTACCAACCCCCTATCCGACACCTTCCACAGCCTAACCCTGCTGCAACAGCCCCATTCCGAGGCTCTCCAGCTCTGACCCCACCACAGCGGGCCACGACTAGGGCAGACCGGCGATGCTATCAGTGCTACCAGCCCAGACACGTCAAGCAGAATTGCCCCCAGTACAGATGCTGACCCCAGTGGATGAGCCCAGCCCATGAGCAGGGGCCGCTCTGTTACCAAGCAGCCCCTACGGACACCCATAACCCCAACGAAGAAGCCTGGCTCTTCCTGTATGAGGTGAACCCAATCCAAGCCGCCACCAACAACCGGAGTCACCACAGGCAGACAGTCCGGCTGATTGGTCGCACTGTACAGGGGCTGCGAGACACCAGGGCCACCTTGATTCTAGTTCAACCCTAGTTCATTACAGAGGAGGAGAAGACCAGGGGAACAGTCGCCATTAAGGTAGCAGGGGGAGCCATCCACAGCCTACCCACTGCCCACGTTCACCTTGACTGGGGCGATGGAGACCAGAGAGTGAAAGTCGGGCTCATGGACCAGCTATCAGCTGATGTGCTACGTGCTGCTCTGGAAGAAACCTACCCGGCGATGTCCTGGCAGGCGGCCCGCACCACCCAGCATGGCTCACACTCTGGGGCTCCACAGTTCCACATAGTCGCCCCTGTAGGCAGGCCCTCCATGCTAGTCCCCTTACCCCAGTTCCCCATGGTCCTTCCCCTGCCCCTTACCTTGGGATACCCTTGCAGAGTTTGGAAAGGGAAGTAGTAGGCGACTATACCCTTCAGATGTATAGGTATTGGGGAGCCACTGGTCAGGTGGGAAAAGACAGGGAACTGTTTACCTGAGACCTGGTGTCAGGATTACTATATGATCCAGCAAGTAGAATTGTGTTACACAGATGACTAATAGGTAACGGGCCTTAGAATGGCCGGACTAACGTACCAAAGAATAGTCAGGGTGCTAGCCGAGGTCAGGGGACACAGATAGGAACACAATGATAAAGGAAAGCCAGAGGTCAGGGAGACCAGAAATACAGGGAAGTCAAAATCAAAGCCAAAGTCAAAAACCAGAAGAAACTTGAATCAGGAACGCGCTCTCGGACAACCACGACAGGGCAATGAGGAAAGGTAATTTTAGGTTTAAATACCTGCTTCACCTTTCCGATTGGCTGAGATCGCTCCTTGACCCCAAAACATGCACGTGCGGTGCGTGCGTGACATCACGTGCACGCCAAGGTCGTCAATCATGTGAGAGGACGTGGGGGTACAATTAGCCGCGGATCCACAGTGGCCGGCGTCCATTAACATGCCGCAAGTGTTAGTCATGCAGATGCATTGATTAATGGCACACTCCTCACTTAGGGTGGTCGGCTGTTTGTCAGTTCCTTCGGTTGTTAGAGAGGTGAACGGGGTTAATTGGCGGCATATGCCAAGGGCCGGTTGGTCGGCTATTCGTGCATACGAATAGATGTCAAAGCTCATTCGTATAAACTGTGATAGAAAAGTATCCATGTAGTAGCAAAAGTAGCAATAATATCCAGTGTAGAGACAACAGTAAGGATCTCATAGCAGGCAGATCTCTGTAAAAAATATGCTGTACCGCATAGCGGAGCAAAGAAAGTCAGAGACAGCTCCTACTACCAGCAGACAGCTGGTGGCACACAGGAAATATCGGCATAAGCTGTTGAAGATAGCTCACAATATTCCTTCTGGCCACGCTTCTTCTGGCCAGGCATCTCCAAGGTTTTGAGTCAGTATTGCCAGACCTGTGAAGTCTGTCAGAGAGTGGGGAAGCGGGGCGATCGGCACAAGGCCAAGCACCAGCACCTACCCATCATTGAAGACCCCTTCGCCAGAGTAGCTGTCGACATCATAGGTCCCCTGGCCAAGCCTAGCCCCTCTGGGAAGAAGTACATTCTGACCATTGTGGATTAATCAACTCAGTACACCAAGGCAGTCGCCCTGAGCAACATTCAGGCGGAGATCGTGGCCAAAGCTCTGATGCGAGTGTTCTCCCAGATGGGTTTCCCCCGGGCGTTCATCTCGGATCGGGGCACCCAGTTTACTGCCAAGATAACTAACAAACTGTTGAGGTTATGCGGCATTAAACGGATTATAAGCTCCCCCTATAACCCGCAGACGAATGGCCTGTGCGAGCGCTTCAATTGCATGTTTCAATTGCAATTGTGCTTCAATTGCAGCGACTCGCAAGGACTGGGAAAGATCCTGCCACATCTCCTGTTCATATATCGGGAGGTGCCTCAGGCATCCACAGGATTCTCTCTGTTTGAATTAATGTTCGGGCGGATGGTTAGAGGGCACTTATCCCTTGTCCGGGAACACTGGGAGGGTGCTGGGGAACAGGAAGGGACCCCCATCATCCCCTATGTGCTGGAGTTCAGGGAGGAACTTAGCCACCCGGTGCGTAGGAACCTCCAGGCGGCCCAGAAGCTCCAGCACACTTGGTATGATCAGGGAACCAGGAGCCGTTGCTTTCAGGTCGATCAGAGGTTTTTCGTTTTGAAACCTGTCCAGCACGACAGGCTTTAGCCTTTAGGCTGCCTGGCAGGGATTATATCGGGTAGTGGACCGGAAATGTGACACTACCTATGTGATAGGTCCTTGCTCGGGCCTCAGGGCTAGATGCCTGTTACATGTTAACATGCCCTACCACGAGCGGACAGAGGATGTAGCCGCCATATGTGCTCCAGCTTCAGAAGATTTTAATAATCTTCCTCTGCCTGATCGCCAGAAGGATGGAGCTCAAGCAGGGTCGATAGATGAGATCCACTTAGGGGACCAACTAACCGAGAAGGACGCAGACAGACACAGCATCTCCTGTTCTCCAATCTGCCTGGGTTTACCCCTGACCAACAACCTTTGCAGCAAACCGGTACGGAATACCAGAGGCGGTATACCAGAGGCAGGAGATCGAAGAGATGCTCCGGCTAAGGGTCATCGAACCGTCCATGAGTCTTTGGGCCTCCCCAGTAGTGCTAGTCCCAAAACAAGCCACCAGGTTCTGTGTAGACTACAGGAGGCTCAATGACAAGACAGTCTTGGATGCGTACCCCATGCCCCATATAGACGAGCTGCTAGATAGGATAGCTCATGGCCAGTACCTCACCACTATAGATCTGTATAAGGTGTACTGGCAGATTACCCTAGCAGCAGGTTCTGTTCCCAAGTCCACCTTCATCACCTCATTTGGTCTGTACCAGTTTAAGGTAATGCCATTTGGGATGAAGAATCCCTGGCCACCTTCCAGAGGATGGTGGACCGGCTGTTGGAGGGCCTCCAGGACTATGCCTGTGCATACCTGGATGACATAGACATCTACAGTGACACTTGGGAGTAGCATCTGTTACATGTGGGAGCTGGACCGGGTTAGGGATGGCAGAAGTACAGTACCTAGGACACCGGGTAGGGTGGGGTCCCAGAAGCCCGAGCCAGCCAAGATTGAGGCAGGAGCTAGCTGGCCATGTCCCCACACAAAGACCCAGGTGATGGCTTTCCTAGGTACTGCTGGTTATAGGAAGTTTGTCCCCAACTACAACACCCTCACCGACTTGACCCGCAAGACCCTGCCCAGACAGGTAGACTAAGCCCCGGAGTGTGAGCAGGCATTCCAAGCCCTTAAGAACACCCTGATCAATGCCCCTGTCCTGGCTGCTCCTAATCCAAAAAAACATTTTCTTGGACAACTGCTGCCTGTTTGTGACTTTCCCTTTTATATTATGTGTATTTTCCTATGGTTTTGTGTATTGTGCCAGCTTCCCATTCGGGAGTGCTTCCACAAAGGGAATCCCTTCCCCTACCGAACGGGGACCACCCCGATATCTCATTTAGAGTGTTTAGAATGTTCTCAGTGTCAAGCCGCCATTTTGTTAGAAGAACGCCAACCAGGGAGAACGTTTGTGGGTTGTTTCCCATCCCCTTCGTTCCCAGAACCAAGACCCCCCCAGAGCCCCATTAGAACGTTTGCACCATTTAATCAGAACATTCACACTTGCAACCTAGGTGTAAAACCGCAAGGGAAGTAATTAATGAGTGCTCCCCAGATGGAGCATTCATCCCCCAAAAGGAGATGCTTCCCTTGTTCCACACTGGGACCTCTCGAACAGAGGTCTGTTGAAAGAGATGCCATTGTGCGGGTCCCTTAGATTGGTGTAGACGCTTTTGGGGCACTGGCTGATTTGGCGGGCTTTCGTATGCCCGCCGGACAAAGAGACTAGCTCTTTTCCCGCGGGCAGGCTTTTCTGCACAGAAGACCCCTTGGCACCTGGGGTGGGAAACCCTGTGTTTTGGTGGCGGGCTTTGAGGAAAAAGGGAACAGAGTCCCCTTTCAGTGCTAGGGTCCCAGGGACAGGGAGGATCCTGGGATGTGACCCTGTACGGTTATGTGGGAGACCCCTTGCATGGGGATATGCATTAAAACCGGGTGTGGCCAATAAAATTGTGTTGTACCTCCAGGACTGTGTGTCATCCAGTTACTGGGGTGAAATAGGTCTCTTCATACTCTAGGTGGTTTCTGATCGGTTGAAGGAAGGGAAGGATTGGTATTAATCTAATACATTTACCAGGAGTAAATACAGATGTAGATAAGAATAGCTTAATGAATAAATAAATAGCAGCAGACACAATTGTCTTTCACATATAAATAGATTTTAAAAGGGCAGAATAAATCAGTAGCAGCAAACTAAATAGTTTGAGGGGTATATCGACTTAACGGTGAGTAGTGGGAAATGAATAAAGTGCAGGCGAATTCAAATGTCACGCCTAAACCAAACAACAACCAATCAGCTGAAATGGCGCCAATCAGCATTCAGGGGAGGAAGGAATTTTGCCACCCAATCTGAAGAAAGGGCGCGAAACTCGGCTACACCAATCAGTGCTCTGGAAGGAGGGGGGTTTCACCGCCAAATCAGAAGAAAGGGTGCAAAACCCAATTTACACAGGTGCTCCTGCTCTGATTGGTCGCCGGCGTCCAGCAGTGAACAATCAGCGCTCACTCGTGCCGACCAACCAGGAGAATGGCACGTACCCAGTTTGAATGGGCGCTCCTTCTCCCATTTTCAGCACAGGCTTCCAGGCGGTCAGTGGAGGCCTGCAGCTGCGAGACCGACTCACAGCTCCAGAGATTCCCAGCTGGCACGCTCCGGTGGATACCCTCTCTCCGGTGGATACCCACACTCAGGTATCTGCCGGAGAGAGCGTTTGCCTTGGCAGCTATGAGCCTAGCTTCGCAGCTCCCAGGTTTGAGAGTGACGAGTGATTCCTGGCTAATCATGGCATCATCACTTATGGGTAGCTCCTTCCTTAGCAGTAACAGGACAGGAATTAATTAGATTAATTAATTAGACTGATGGGTATAAAGAGTCTCTCCTCCCCTTACACCTCAGTCTTTTTTCCTGTCCTTAGCAAGTTCTACAGGACTTTTTGCATTTTTATTTATGGCCACCTTCCTGCGTTTGTCGTGGGTTCGTTCCAAATGAAGTTCAGCCTCTCTTCATTTGAAAGACCCAGTAAACAGCCTGCATGTGCAGGACTAACTGGGTCAGGTTCAGCGTAAGTACTGAACTGCAGTGTGGGATGGATGTCAGGTTGGTTATCCATAAAAAAACGTTGTTATTGGCTTACCCCTAGTAATTGGGGTCTAAAATCCCCCCTTACCTTGATGGCAGTTCTTTTGAATCCATACTGAAGGGGGTCATCCTGGGGGATGGCCCTGTACAAGCCGGTTGTATTTGGCTGTCTGTTCATTCTTCCTATGTGGACTGATTTATCTGGTGGTTCCCTGGGGTGTCTCCTGGGTGCTTGCTGGGAGTATTTCTGCTGCGGCTGTGGGGACACTGCGCCGACATCGTTGGCTGTCTGGGGGTACTAGCGTGTTAGCTGGAATGCAGTATGCGCAGCATGCGCGGACCGGACACAGCTCTATTTAAACTGGATGATGCTGACACTCTACCTGTGCGCTGTGTCAGCTGTTCAGGCGATTGGATTGCGGTACTGAGTTCCTTGCCGTTCCTCCTGTGCTGTTGTTTCTTGGCTGGCTGGAGTGTTTCCTGTCATTATAAGGTAAGATTACCAGTTCTTCTATGTTTCTTGTTGGGGGTTTTGTTTTTGCTTGTCAGTTTGCCTCTGCTTCTTATTGGGAATTGTGTTTTGAAATTTCCTTTTATTCTCCCTTACAGTATGGATTTTCCCTTTGCCTCTGCTAGATCTCTCTCTAGAAAACATAGGTGAGCCATTTATATTTCATAGAGGGGTTGTTTAAAAGAGTGCCATACTGAGCCTGTAATATATGTTATACATGGCTTTATTTCAGCCCCAGCAAACAATTGGATTCTCCAGCAAGGAAATCAAGGGAAAAAAACAATAAATGCATTAAATTGTTCGTCACCGGCTCCGCATGGAAGGAACCTTTGCAGGGAATGCTTGTTTGAAGTGGCTAATGTCTCCAGTAGGGGTTCCCCGCAGGACAACCTTAAACTTTGGACTTCCCAAGCTATTGCTGAGGGCTTTAAGTCTACAACGGTGTCTAGTGGGGCGAGTAAGAGACGCAGAGCAGAACCTCAGTCTTCCAGCTCTCGAGAAGACCCTGACCTGTGGGAGGTCTCGGATGATGGTGAGGAGGAAGTTGAATATACCTCCAGGTCTCTTGACTCGAAGTCTATTGATAGACTTATTACCCTCCTCAGAGACACTCTTAGTCTCACAGAAGAAAAGTCTGAATTGAGAGAGGCTGACAGGTTTTTTGAGGACTTAAAACCTAATAGACCGACTTTCCCGGTACATTCCTCAATTAGGGACATGATCCTTCAGGAATGGAATAAGCCAGAAAGGAAATCCACCTTGAAAAATAAATTCACAAGGATTTATCCTTACTCTGCCATGGACTGCTGCCTATGGAATTCGGTTCCTAAGGTTGATGCTGCAGTGATCCATATGGCTAAGAAAACTATGCTTCCTATTGACTCCATGGCATATCTCAGAGAGCCTATGGAAAAGCGTTTGGATGGGGATTTGATTAAAGCCTACTTGGCCATGGGCTCCGCCCTTCATCCGGCAGTGGCACTAACCACTCTCTCCAGGGCCTTCAGAGTGTGGCTCGCTAATTTGGAGGAGGACATTGATCAGGGTGTCCGTAGGGAACATCTCTTGGAGAGTCTCAAGGACTTTAGCCTTGCCACTGATTTTTGTTCGGAAGCCTCCCTGGACATCACTCGCATGATTGCCAAAAGTATGGCCCTGTCTGTGGCCTCCAGAAGGGCTTTATGGCTTCATTCGTAGGGGGCGGACTATGCCTCTAAGGTGTCCTTGTGTGGCTTTCCGTTCCAAGGGGATCTCCTGTTTGGTAAGATTCTGGAAGATGCTATTCAAAAAGCTGCTGATGGGAAAAAATCATTTTTGCCGCAAGTGAGCAGAAAGAGCTTTTCCTCCTCCTGGAAGACTAAGCGATTTAAGGATCGGTCCTTTTGGGACAGCAGAAGCTACAAACCCGGATGGGAGTCTTCCAGAAATTATTTGTGGAAATCCTTCTCTCACTCTTCATCCAATAAGGCTTCCAGAGGCAGAGAAGCCAGAACCTATAGCAAGACCTTCTGAAGGTCTTCGGGCCCATCCAGGAACAGTGGGTGGAAGACTGAATTTCCATGAAGGCCTGCATTTCCACTCTTCTGGAACAGAAGGTGTTAGAGGAAGTTCCAAAACACAAAAGGTTCCGGGGGGTTTATTCCACAGTGTTCTTGGCTCCAAAACCCCATGGAAAGTGGCGTCTCATCCTGAACTTGAATGGAGTAAACTCTATGCTCGACGTGAGAACGTTCAAAATGGAATCTTTACAGGCCATCCTGAAAAGCGTCAAAAAGGGAGACTGGATGACCTCTATAGACTTAAGGGACGCCTTCTACCAAATCCCTATAAACCACAATCATATGCAGTTTCTTCGATTCTGGGCATTAGGAAGACACTTTCAGTTTCGAGGACTGCCTTTTGGCCTCAGCTTGGCATCGAGAACGTTTTCAAAGGTTCTTGTCTCTTTGATTGCCGTCATAAGGATGAGAGGTATCGAGATCTTCCATTACTTGGATGACATCCTCATCATAGGTCCATCGCGAAGGATAGTGGCTCATCATACATTGGTGGCAATGAACATTCTTCAAGACCACGGTTGGCTTCTGAACGTAGAGAAAAGCTCCCTAATTCCGTCTCAAACTATTGTATTTCTTGGAGCAGTAATAAACACCATCTCTGCCCATGTGTTCCTGTCACCAGAAAGAGTCATAAAGATGAGAAGCAAAATCGAGAAGCTTCAAGGTCTCGAAATGGCCTCGGCAAGGGAAGTCATGAGTCTCCAGGGTTCTTTAACATCTACGATAGGGTTAGTAAAGTGGGCCCAGTGGAAGTTTCATCCTGTCCAGAGTTGCTTCCTTCTCCAGTTCGACAGAGGGGAAACAGATTGGAAGCAGAAGATATCTCAGCCCCTGCCAGTGAGGAAAGAGTTGAACTGGTGGAAGAGCAAGAAGAATTTAGCAAAAGGCTTCCTGTTGGAAGAGCCTCCATGGAACATTATTACAACAGATGCCAGTTCTTCTGGATGGGGTGCCCACTTCAATTCCTCATGGACTCAGGGGAAGTGGACCCGAGAAGAGAGTCAGCTACACTCAAATCTAAGAGAACTGAGAGCTATTTCCAAGGCTTTCTTGGTATTCCTACCAAGGGTGTTGATCAAAACGGAAATGTAAACAACCAAGGAGGCACAAGAAGCAGATTGCTCTTGAAGGAACTAGCTCCCTTAATGACGATGGCCATGACCAATCTCCAAGGTCTGAAGGCAATCTATCTTCCAGGTTCGGAGAACGTGACAGCGGACTTTCTCAGCAGAACAGAAATTCTTCCAGGAGAATAGAAACTTCACCAGGCAGTCTTCGCATGGATTGCCCATCGGTGGGGCATGCCCCAAATCGACCTGATGGCATCCTTCCAGAATCGTCAGGTGGAGAATTACTACTCCCTCCACCCGGAAAGTCAGGCAATGGGCCAGGATGCTCTCTCTCTTCCTTGGTCATTCGATCTGGGGTATGCGTTCCCTCCCCTACCCATGATACCCAGATTCTTGCGGTAGGTTTGGTCAGAAGGGAAGAAGGTTATTGCCGTAATTCCGATTTGGCCTCGGAGGCCGTGGTTCCCCCTATTATCTATGATGAGCTAGGCCTTGGCCTCTTCCTGTTATGGAGGATCTACTAACGCAGGGTCCAATATTTCATCCTCATCCGGAATGCCTCAAATTGGGGGTTTGGGTCTTGAAAAAGAAAGACTTCAACAATTAGGTCTCTCAGAAGCAGTGGTCAATACCCTCTTGCAATCATGGAAAGCTTCTACTTCCTCATGCTACCATAAGATCTGGGATGTGTTTCAGGAATGGGCTTCGGCCAAGAATATTGACTTCCTGCATCCTCACAATACTGAGATCTTGGAGTTCCTACAAGAAGGTCTGGATAAGGGCCTTAGCCTCAGCACTCTTAAAGTTCAGTCTTTGGCTCTTTGTGCAACATCTCATGGTCTTCGGATCCTTTGATCTCCAGTTTCTTCAAGGCAGCTTTCAGGTTGAGACCTCCTTCCAGATCTACTACCCCTCATTGGGACCTTTCGCTGGTTCTCAATTACCTAAATGAGGATCTGTTCATTCCTCTTGAGAGTTTGGATGCTACCCTCCTGACGTACAAAACTTTGTTTCTGGTGGCAATTACTTCCGCAAGAAGAATTTCGGAGATTAAAGCATTTTCTACCTTATCTTCTTGTCTACGATTCTATCATGATAGGGTGTGCCTGAAACCAAAACCCGAGTTTCTTCCTAAGGTGGTCTCTCAGTTTCATCTCTCTCAAGAAGTGGTCCTTCCATCTTTTTACCCCAATCCTTCTTCACAAGAGGAGATTAGGTGGCAATGTTTGGATGTCATGAACTGCCTGTCTATGTACCTTAAGCGTTCTGAGTCTTACAGAAAAACTGTTCAACTCTTCGTTTTACCTTCAGGAGCCACGAGAGGTGAGGCAGCCTCTTTATCTACATTGAAACGTTGGATTTCGCTAGTGATCAGGAAAGCATATATCTCTAAAGATCGATCTCCTCCAATGAAGATAAGAACTCATTCTACCAGAGCATTGTCGACTTCATGGGCTAATTGGGCAGAGGTTCCATACGATGATATTTGCAGGGCAGCCACCTGATCTTCCCCGATGACGTTCATAAAACACTACAAACTGGATGTGGACTCTCCTCCCACCTCCTTTGAGAAGAGTGGCCTGTCTACGGTAAGAGTCTGTTCAGTGTCTTTTCTCAGTTTATTATTCCCACCCTATAATTCTGTGAGCTTGGGTATTACCCATAAGTGATGCTGCCATGATTAGCCAGGAATAGAGAAAATTTATAACAAACTTACTGTAATTTTCTTTTCCTGGCTATTTTTCATGGCAGCATCAGGGTTCCCGCCTATTCTTTTATTTTTCAGCTTTATAATTGGACTGAGGTGTAAGGGGAGGAGGGACTCTTTATACCCATCAGTCTAATTAATTAATCTAATTCCTGTCCTGTCCTGTCCTGCTAAGGGAGGAGCTACCCATAAGTGATGCTGCCATGAGAAATAGCCAGGAAAAGAAAATTACGGTAAGTTTGTTATAAATTTTCTCTATTGTAGCTCTGTTAGGAGCAGGTAGGATGATCACTGACACAGGAGTCGAATTGGCCTGTGTGCACTGGTGGGAGTTTAGTGATAAGAACCGTCAGCCGCCCAGGGAAGCACGCGCTGCTTGTTCCCTCGCAGTCTGCAGTTTTCACACCTCGTTAGTGAGGTGTGCACATTCTACGTAAACGTTCTAAATGGAGTGCTGGGGTGGTCCGGCACACAGGGCGCCGGAGCGCCCCCACGTGGTTGACACTTGCGGTCTGTGGTTTTCACACCTCGTTAGCCCCCAGGTGGTCAAATGGTATTTTGCAGCCTTTACAGTCAAAATTATAGAAAGGGGAAACTTAAAAAGGAGGAACACACATTCTAGGAGGGCACCTCCACACATAAAAAAAGGGCAATTCATAGGTAGGCAGCGGTCCCGCCACACAGCTCCCCCTTAACCAACAACCGGCATACACTAACTGATCCCGACGGATCATTTGGGGAATGTCCGGGGGAGTGCTCACGGATCATTTATCTAGGGCTGTCTGTCTGGACAACTCGTCGGCATTGCCATTCTGCTTACCGGGTCTGTAGTGAATGGTAAAGTCATATGGTTGTAGGGCCACCGTAACAGCCTGGCATTGTCCCCGCGACCCGGTTAAGCCATACCAATGGGTTGTGATCTGTGAGAAGGGTGAATTACTGTCCATACAGACAGGACTGCAGCTTTTTGAATGCCTTCACCACAGCCAAGCACTCCTTCTCGATGGCGGTGTAGCTTACCCCCCTGGACAGCAGTTTCCTTCTGAGGTAAGCCTCGGGGTGTTCTCCATCATCCCCGACCTGGCTCCTAATCCAAACATGGAGGCATCTGTGTGAACAAGAAAGCGTTTTCTGGGATTAGGAGCAGCCATGATAGGGGGATTTGTTAGGGCGTCCTTAAGGGCTTCGAACGCCTGCTCACATTCTGGGGTCCAGCGTACCTGTCTGGGCAAGGACTTTTTAGTCAGGACAGTGAGGGGTTTTGCTATTGCAGTGTAATTGGGGACAAACTTCCTATAATAACCAGCGGTCTCTAGGAAAGCCAGTACCTTGGTCTTAGTGAGGGGACGGGGCCAGCTATCTACTGCCTCCACTTTGGCGGGTTCTGACTTCTGTGTCCCACAAACCACCCAATGTCCTAGGTATTGTACGTCTGCCATCCCTAGGGTACACTTACTGGGCTTTAGTAAATTAATCCTGAGTTAATCCTGCTTCCCTGATCCTGTCCAGCACAGCTCCCACATGTACAAGGTGTTCCTCCCAAGTATGGCTGTATATGGTGATGTCGTCCAGGTATTCACAGGCATAATCCTGGAGGCCATCTAACAGCTGGTCCACCATCCATTGGAAAGTGGCTGGAGCGTTCTTCATCTCAAATGGCATTACCTTAAATTTATACAGGCCAAAGGCGGACTTGGAGACAGCATCCGCTGCTAACGGGATCTGCAAGTATCCTTTACATAGGTCAATGGTGGTGAGGTACCGGCTCCGAGCCATCCTATCAAGCAGTTCATCTATGCGGGGCATGGGTAGGCATCGGACACCGTCTTGTCATTGAGCCTCCTGTAGTCCACACAGAACCTGGTAGTCCTGTCTTTCTTTGGGACTTACTGGGGAGGCCCAAGGACTCATGGACGGTTCCCCTAGCTGGAGCATCTCCTGGAGCTCCCGTAGCATGCTCCCCCGCACAGCATTCGGTACCCGGTATAGGGTCTGCCGTAGAGGCTGTTGGTCAGGGGTCTCCACTCTATGGGTGGCCAGGGGGGTATACCCTGGTAGGTTGGAAAAGGTTGTTCGCTTGGTGAACAACATCTGTTTCGCTTGACTGCATTCGCTTATGGTTAGTTGGTCCCCTAACTGGACCTCTTCTATGGACCCTGCCGGAGTCCCATCCTCCAGGAGGTCAGGCAGGGGAAGATTGCCATAATCTTCTGAGGCTGGTGCGCAAATGGCTGCAACATCTTCTGTCAGCTCATGGTAGGGCTTGAGCATGTTCACTAGTGATGTCGCAAACACAAAATTTTCGGTTCGCGAACGGCGAACGCGAACTTCCGCAAATGTTCGCGAACCGGCGAACCGGGCGAACCGCCATAGACTTCAATGGGCAGGCGAATTTTAAAACACACAGGGACTCTTTCTGGCCACAATAGGGATGGAAAAGTTGTTTCAAGGGGACTAACACCTGGACTGTGGCATGCCGGAGGGGGATGCATGGCAAAACTCCAATGGAAAATTACACAGTTGATGCAGAGTCCATAAAGGGCAGAAATCACCTAACATTCCTAAATCACAATGAATATGGATTGACACCTGACATATGACATATTGACACCTTGACATATGGATTGACACCTGTCCTCAGAGCCCCTGATGCACACGGACACAGAGCAGAATAGGAACTGTTCCTCCTACATAGGGTCACTTGGCAGATATGGATTGACACCTGTCCTCAGAGCCCCTGATACACACTGACACAGAGCAGAATAGGACTGTTACCCCTACATAGGGTCACTTGGCAGATATGGATTGACACCTGTCCTCAGAGACCATGATACACACTGACACAGAGCAGAATAGAGACTGTTCCCCCTACATAGGGTCACTTGGCAGATATGGATTGACACCTGTCCTCAGAGCCCCTGATACACACTGACACAGAGCAGAATAGAACTGTTCCTCCTACATAGGGTCACTTGGCAGATATGGATTGACACCTGTCCTCAGAGCCCCTGATACACACTGACACAGAGCAGAATAGGGACTGTTACCCCTACATAGGGTCACTTGGCAGATATGGCGTGGTCGTGGGAGGAGGAGGATGACTTTCACCTCTTCCCCTGTTAGATTCCCGTTGTGCTGTGACATCACCCTTATACGCTGTGTAAAGCATACTTTTTAATTTATTTTGCAAATGCTGCATCCTTTCCGACTTGTAATTCGGTCACATTTCCGCCACTGTCTGCTTATACCGGGGGTCTAGTAGCGTGGACACCCAGCACAGGTCGTTCTCCTTCAGCCTTTTTATACGAGGGTCCCTCAACAGGCACGACAGCATGAAAGACCCCATTTGCACAAGGTTGGATGCCGAGCTACTCATTTCCCATTCCTCCTCCTCACACAGAGCAGAATAGGGACTGTTCCCCCTACACTTGGCAGATATGGATTGACACCTGTCCTAAGGGTCCCTGATACACACCGACACAGAGAATAGGGACTGTTCCTCCTACATAGGGTCACTTGGCAGATATGGATTGACACCTGTCCTCAGAGACCATGATACACACTGACACAGAGCAGAATAGAGACTGTTCCTCCTACATAGGGTCACTTGGCAGATATGGATTGACACCTGTCCTCAGAGACCATGATACACACTGACACAGAGCAGAATAGAGACTGTTCCCCTACATAGGGTCACTTGGCAGATATGGATTGACACCTGTCCTCAGAGACCATGATACACACTGACACAGAGCAGAATAGAGACTGTTCTCCTACATAGGGTCACTTGGCAGATATGGATTGACACCTGTCCTCAGAGATCATGATACACACTGACACAGAGCAGAATAGAGACTGTTCCCCTACATAGGGTCACTTGGCAGATATGGATTGACACCTGTCCTCAGAGACCATGATACACACTGACACAGAGCAGAATAGAGACTGTTCCCCCTACATAGGGTCACTTGGCAGATATGGATTGACACTGTCCACAAGGACAAGCTGCAGGCTTCCTGGCAGGGCCCATACAAGGTGGTAGAGCAGGTTTGTGATACCACCTTTGTGATCGGTGCGGTCACAGGCACGGGAGGCAAGCGCATGCTCCATGTGAACATGCTCAAGCCATACCACGAGCGCACGGAAGAGGTAACCGCGATCTGTACACCTGCCACTGAAGATTATGATAATTTGCCACTCCCAGATCTCCTAGACCTAGAGGGCCAGAGCAGAGACCTGGGAGAAGTACAGTTAGGAGAACGGTTAGACCCCCAGGAGCGAACCCAGGTCCAAAGACTAATCCAGGACAAGGGGGCCACGTTTTCCAACCTACCTGGGTACAGTCCGTTAACCACTCACAAAGTTGAAACTCTAGACCAGACCCCCCTTCGCCAAACCGCCTATCGCATACCCGAAGCAGTTAAAGAAAATATTCAGAAAGAAATTGAGGAAATTATGCAGTTAGGGGTGATAGAACACTCTGACAGCCCCTGGGCCTCCCCGGTAGTACTAGTACCGAAACGGGACGGCACGACCCGTTTCTGTGTAGACTACCGGAGGCTAAACGATAAAACAACCTCAGACGCCTACCCTATGCCCCCGAGCTCCTAGACAAAATGGCCAGAGTACACGCTGTAGGGCTGACACACCCGCTTTGACACACCCGCTTTGAGACAGCTTAACTGCTATTCAAACTATAACAGTGAAAAAAGTTTTTTGGTTTTTAAATGCACGCTATTGTGACACCAGTGAGTGAGTGGTGGCACTGGGCACAGTATCCACTGTGAGGCTGACACACCCGCTTTGAGACAGCTAACTGCTATTCAATCTATAAAAGTGAAAAAAGTTTTTTTGTTTTTAAATGCACGCTATTGTGACACCAGAGAGTGAGTGGTGGCACTGGGCACAGTATCCACTGTGAGCCTGACACACCTACTTTCAGACAACTAACTGCTATTCAAT
>OW240914.1:246434611-246464656 GCA_933207985.1 Pelobates cultripes
CCCTGGGGTCCAGTGTGCAGGCTGAAGTTTCTATTACAAATTGCCTCCAGAGGTATAAGATTTAGCAAATTTCCCAACATTTGATAGAGAGGACGATCTGGAATAATGCCTTAGAATCATTTTCATTACAATGATTAAGATTATAATTGAGCACAGAACGATCACATAGCAATTAAGAGTATAAAAGAAAAACTAAACCCTTTTACAGGTACAAAATATTTTGAGGATCTATCCAGTGAGATAAGTATAAAAAAAAATGAGATAAAATAAAACAGACAATTTTAAAAACAAAACAGAGAAAATACATGAGAGACACTGATGACTACAAAAAAAGGGAATATTAGAAAGATGTTCAGTGAAATGCCTGGAAGAAGGGTGAGGATGTATAGTTCTTATCTAACAAAGATCTAACAAAGACAAGCATAAAAGAATAAATAAGTCAGTGGAACACTACAGAGAACCCAATTGAGAGAAAGTAAGAAGAAATGAGAATCTGTGGACAGAGGTAAGAAGGGATAGAAAAAGAAACCACAATTCTGATTTCCCCAGACATCCTAATGAAAGAACTGACTCTAAAAAACACACCCCACAACAAAGAGATAAACCTATAAATGAAAGACAAAATTATAGACATTTTAATTTTAAGAAATCGGTTTGAACCTTTATGCACACTAGGAGAGGTTTTTTTTAGGAAACCTCAATGCCCCCAATGTTTGGTCGAGAGCTCCCCGTTCACCATTAAAAAGGAGGGGCCCAATAGAAGAGGGACTAGAGGAGGATGGAAGAAGAAGGAGACAAAAGGAGGATTAAAAGATCAGAGAAAACAAAAATATGAAATTTTTTTAACCTTTCAGAAAAAGTTTTACATGATAATGTAACACAGATCATGCCACGGCTAGACAGGGCGCAGTTTTACTCTAGTACCCCGGGGAAGCCGGGGCCATCTTGTCTACAGGCTGCATGTGCCTGAGGCCATCCATGGTGGACGGGAATTCATCCATCGTGCCGGTGTTTCTCCTCTGCAGGCTTGTGCTGGAAGGTTAGGGCTATGTGGGCTGAAAACAGTGAGCCTCTCTGGTGAGCGACTTACTCAAGACAAGTAAGTTGCTCTCCGCAGACAAGTGGAGGACCTAGATAACAGATAGAGACACAACAACATCCGCGTCAGGGGCCTACCGGAGGCTGACAATGAAGCCCTCACCGAGACCCTACCACAGCTGTTCACGCAAATACTCCGGGAAGATGTGGCAAAACTCGCCACTTATTTGTATGCAAGAATGAGTTGGTTCGACTATTTGGGGTTCCTGAACAGAATAAAGACATATTGTTCGTCAGTCGACCCAACAACCGAACCATGAGACCACCCAGGGGAGTCTTTTTGACTATATTCACACCAAGAAACTGCAAGCCGGATGGGTTCTTCCCCACCTCAGCACAAGCCGACTGAGAGTCCCTAATGCCAAATGGGTGGGTGCGGATGCTTAAAAGAGTTGGGAGGGGAAAGGGTTACAGTGTATATATGTTTGGAATGTATTTGAGTTTTGTAATTGCTGTTACTAACGATTCGGCCACCACTCCACACTGGCTCTCCACCGGCCCGCTCTTACTTAGAGATGGCCATGTGGACATTACCTTGGCCCCCCCAGCCCAGGAAGGCCAAACTCAGACCGCTAAAGTAACAAGACTCAGGTCCTTGATGCTGACCTACTCCCCTCCGCACCTCATGCTGGGCCCAACTGGCCATGGTCCACAAGCAATGATGGAGGGTTCCGACCTTCAACCCTTTGAGAGGGACTGACAATGGTGTCCAGGGGGCAACCCCCCCCCCCCGCAACCTCCCCCCACCAACTGAAGCTCTACTCATGACTCCAGACTCCAGACCACGGAGACTACCCCTGGCACTCATACAAAAGCGCAGACCAAACAACCCTCTAACACCGTATCCCTCATCATAGGAAACCTCAGCATACTCCTGTAGGCTGGATAGAGACAGTAGCCTGCTAGACTTAGAACAGACACAACAGGTTTCCTAGTTCCCCTGCAACTTTCCCCCCCGTACGTTAGGTCTGAGATTGAGTGCAGTGCGACTTACATTGGGGGTCCACATCCACTCACATCCCCGGAATGACCCAGGGTCAAAAGTTGCTTTGTGACACTTACTGGTATCACACAATTCTACCCCTCCTTCCCTTTTTCCTCCCCCCCCCCACCACCGACTTATAACTAGTACCAAACCCTCCTTCCCTACCTCAGCCCCCCTCACTTCCCCACCACCCTTTGACTTCACTGGTGCCCACCTTGCTCACCTGGTGACCTGCGCTGACATGGCGTTGGACTTCCGACCCGCTCCACTGACATTACGGTCCCACAACGCTATATTCCCGATAAAAGGAGACAACTACTTAGGACACTGTGGTCACAAAAGGCCTCAGTTGCGTTTATACAAGAGATGCATTTTAAAGAGAGCAATGCCCCTACTATCTGCGATAGACGATTTCCATTAGGTTACTACGCGAATAACACAGAAGCCAAGTGCACAGGCATGGTGATCATATTGGCCCGATTTACCTTTGCCACGGCCTACTACCCAAATAAAGGACAGCATTTGTTCATAGCTAAAACCTTAGCCCTAAGTTGAGTGAAGGCCTTCTGGTGCTTACCAGGGACCTAAACCTTACCCTGGACTCCTGAATGTACTCCTCTTGAGGAACCAGAACCAAACCTTCCCACTGCATATGGAGAACCAAACAAGCCCTAGTTAGAGCTGATCTGGTTGATTGCTGGAGGGTGATTTCACTTGATACTCGGTAGTACACAAAAGATGCAGTAGAATTGATTATATCTTCCTGGAATTTTTCCCCCTCCTGATCTCCACTTTCATAGGGATCCAGCAGGACTCGGACCATGCCCCGGTCCTCTCTGTCCTCAAATCACCTCTTCTTAAGCCTAGGGAGTTTCAATGGAAACTCAACGAAAACATACTGACTGTCACTTCCTGTTCCTAGCTGTGGATCATTCTGGCAATGGCTTCTGGTATCCAGTACTCTTTTTACAATTCTTGTTTAGTTTTACTTGGTTTTTCTGGTGTTCTAGTCTATGTCTGGTTTCTTTATTGCTGGGATTTCTAGGATCATTCCTGTAATCCATCCCTGGGATTCCCAGTCTCTTGGATTTATTTAAATGTTTGTTTTATTTGCCACACCTGTTTGTTTTCCATCATTCCTTTTTTGTTTCAGTGTCCTGCAGGCAGCTGCTCAAGACTTCTGCCCTTTCTTGCAGGTAAGCGCTATATATGTCTTCTTTGGTTGTTTTTAGTGAACATTAGGCAGAGTAGGACCTGCCGAATATGGGGTACATTGGCGTTGTGGCAGGCTTATGCAATGTATGATCATATAATGTAACTAAATCCCCATACTTTTCATATATAGTGCTTAGTTATGTCTCCTCTTGTTTTACCTTGTATCTGTTGTCTTGATTTATTTTTCTTGTATTCCCAGTTCATGTACAGTCTTGTCCTGCCCTGTTCTTGTTTTCTCATGTCTTGTGTACATGTTCTGGGTTCTGCTTTCTGTCCTGCTCTGGTTCTGGGTTCTCCCAGTTTTGTCTTGTTTTCATGTATGGTGCCTATCTCTAGTCTTGCCTTGTTTCTGTACTGGATACAAACCTGCTGCAGAGCCTCCCTATTCAGCTCCTGGGAGGTCTGCTTATTTCCTAGCCCCTAGTTCCTGGGATCCGCATAAGCTGAATCAGGGTTCTGGTTTGTGGCTACTCAAACGCTGGTGCTCAACACCAGGGGGCGTGCGGTTACCCTGCACCAGACCCTGCTAATCCACCTCCACACTGTGACGCCTACTCTGAACATCAGGCATACTGGGCCCGGTCCTTGCACCGCCGCCGGGACAGTGTCTGGGTCCCGAGCACCGGACCGCCACCCTGACACTGACAGACCTCGACCTCACAGCACAAATGACACAAACACTCACTCAATACTTCACAGACAACGATGGCCCCGAAGCAGCACCCCTGACGGTTTGGGAAGCACACCAATGTGTAATCAGAGGGCATTTCATTAAACTCTTCACCAAATGCAAGAAAGAATACACCAAACACATAACTGATTTAACGCGCAAGATAAAAGACCTGGAAACGAGACATAAAAGGGAGTTGACGAACGACACGTACATACTACTGACAAAGGCTTACTCTCCCAAAAACTACTGCACACGATCCGGAAATCCAACAGACACTTCTATGCATACGATAATAAATGCGACAGACTCCTTGCATGCACACTGCAACAAAGACAGAGACAAAACCACATACACTCAATCAAAGGACAAGACGGGGAACTGAACCTAGAATGCAAGCTGACCTCCTCCAGGACTTCCGAACATATTACACAGAACTGTACAGCTTAACACTGAACACACAAAACCACATGAACCCCCAGCGCCAACTCAGAATAACTGAATTCCTATCGAAAAATGTGGCCCACAAGCTCACGGCAGAAGTGGCAAATGAACTACAGCAACCTCTGTCCTTAGAGGAGCTAGCTGTCACCCTTAAGCAGTCCAAGTCAAACAAAGCCCCAGGCCCAGATAGCCTCCCAGTTTCATGCTTTCGCACATTCCAGGAGACTCTTCTCCCTCACCTACTAAAGAGCCTGAACTCTATCTTAACGGGCGGCTTTTCCCGACGAACACGCTCCGTTCAGTGTTTGCAGTGCTACAGAAAGAGGGGAAAGATCCCGCTAACTGTGGCAGTTACAGGCCAATCTCACTTCTAAACATGGATCTCAAATTATTCGCCGAAACACTAGCTGTAAGACTTGCTTGAGTGCAACCCTCCCTGGTTCACCCTGACCAGGTTGGCTTCATCCAAGGACAAGAAGCCAGGGATAATACCGTCAGGGTCCTCAACATGGTCCATTCTGCCCGGTCTTTGCATAAGGACCTGGTGCTCGTCTCCACTGATGCCAAAAATGCCTTCGATCTGGTGGACTAGACATACCTCTGGACTACGCTCCAGC
Source organism: Pelobates cultripes (assembly GCA_933207985.1). Classification (NCBI taxonomy): domain Eukaryota; kingdom Metazoa; phylum Chordata; class Amphibia; order Anura; family Pelobatidae; genus Pelobates; species Pelobates cultripes. The sequence goes on from OW240914.1 coordinate 246,439,641, forward strand.
ACATTCAATTCGGCCCCCACTTGCGATCGTGGGTAAATGCCCACTACACAACCCCAATCACCCGCATTCGGATCAATGGTGCACAATCCATGCCATTCCCCATCCGAAATGGCACTAGGCAAGGGTGTCCCCTGTTCCCCCTCCTGCTTGCCCTCTCTCCAAAACCAGTTCTGGAGGTGGTCAGACAGGACAGGGGCATCACGGGGTTCACGCTGAATCAGGTGGAGCATAGAGTCGCCAGATACACGGATGACATGCTCTTCTTCCTTAATCTCCCTGCCCAACCTCCCGCGTGCCTTCCGAGTGTACGGGGAGTTGTTGAACCTTAAGTTTAACGTGGGAAAATCTGAGGTGCTTAACTTTACGTCCCAATAGATAGAAAGCAGCATCTGCAAACACAATTCCACTTCAAGTGGTGGAAACAAAACTCAAGTACCTGGGGGAATGGCTACCAAAAGACCTGGTGCATCTATACCAACTGAACTTTCTCCCCATCCTAACAGCTGTGCAAGCCGTCCTCCACAAATGGTCAGACCTGTATGTATCCTTGTTGTTGTGGTCGTGACCTAAATATGAATATTAATCTCTTAATACATAATAATTAAGCAATACGGAACAACATTAATATTTTTATAATTCATGGTATTATGGTCGAATATGTGGATAGAAAATACACAAAACGTTGTAATATTAAATGTATATTTCATATAGCAATAATAAATAAACAGATGCTAGCGGAATGTCAATTTCAATAATTATACAATACAATACTACACAAAACACTATTGGTTGCTAAATATTATACAAAAGGCTATTACAATTGCTAACTGTTACAATACAAACATATTACTTACAAGGCCCCAGCCAAATGGCTGGGGCTAAGTCAGAGCTGGTACTACATGATCAGTCAGGTACAGGCAAACAGAGAGCTAGCTTCTCCTCACATCTGGGTTTTTATTCAGTGTAAGTAGGCTGGCCTGTGATGTCACTGCCATTTTCAGACCATTTTCCTACACACTCCCCCTAATGGTGCCCCCAAAGCATTACACTAAATATGCTTTACTGACATCTAGTGGTGCGTCTAAAGCATTAAGCTCATTATGCTTTTTTTTATGACAAAAAGTCATTAATTAATAAATACCATTACACTTGTTCGGCCGAATCAACGCAGTAAAGATGAACATCCTCCTGCGTCTTATATCTGTTCCATACAATACCAGTCAAAGTACCTAGAAACTTTTTCCAAGCTATCTCCACCGCAATCCGCAGGTTCGTGTGGAACAGGAAGGCTTCCAGGATCAGCAAAACTCAACTAAACCAGCCCAAAACCCATAGGAGGTGCCAGACTACCATCAATCATAGGCTACTACCACACTGCACAACTCCTTAGAATCACAGACTGGCATGCACTCCCGACCTCTAAGTTTTGGGTTCACATGGAAAAATCCCAGGCAACGGGCACACCTGCTCGACTATGGCTTGGCAAATATATAAAAATAGAAGAGTTCTTACTTACAGTTGACAGAGCTTAATCCAGCTCTGGGGTAAATGGCTTACAGCGGTATTATCCCCGCTTGCAGGATATACGGCAAGTGTCCTCCAGGTTGGAAATGTGACAGGTGTGGCAGGTAACTAGGTTGGAAATAAAAATGGAAACAACTGTAAGTAAGAACTCTTCTATTTTTATATATTTGGATTATCCTCCATGTCATTGACATCTTCTGGATATCGTATAAAGTAGAACTTTGGATACAACGATATAGATCCTATTGGACTTAATATCATTATCTGTTGTGCACAGTGGCGCAGACCCATCCCCCATTTTGTTGCTTTGTCTATTTATTTCCAGGGACTGCTGCCTTCCTGATTAGCGCTGACTCTACTTATTGTTTTGTTATCTCTGTTTTCCCTCTTGAGTTTGCAGCTTTTCTTTTCATTATGTCTATATTCGAATTTAGAAACAATTATTCTATTGATATTAATAGTGTATTTAACACAGAAACTAACAGTCCTGTCTTTTTAAGACAGAATAGTTCTAGCCAACAAGAACTATTTACAAAACTTGAAAGAATTCTAAGTACAGAAATTAAACTTAAATGGGAAATTGCAACCCTAAAAAATACATTGATGAACGTATCACACCAAGAGGTCTGAGATTATTCAAATCCCCAACCTCAGACCAAGATGATATTGAGTTCATGGAGGAATGGAACAATAAGCTTGAAATGTGTACTTTTTGTCTAATGGAAAGACTTATAGTGAAAAAAAGTAAAAAAATTATCACTATTAGACTCACAAATCAACGATCTTAAAGAGCAATTGTTACCATTCCTTGAAACAAAAGTTTACAAACAAAATTCCATTCTCATCCATCAAGTAAAATTGAAAAAATTGAAACTGATACCAAACACATCAAAGTTACAAAATATATTCGAGACAAGTCAGATTATGCAAACAATCAAGTCAGAACATACCATCAGAACAAAAGATACACTTCTGAAGCACCATCACCAAATAAACAATATGCACCAAAAGAATATTCCAACTACCTCAGACATCCACCTAAACAAAGAATCCCATTCTCTCGCAATCCCCCTATCACGAAAACCAGAAAACTTTCACATCACTCACCCCAAAGGATACGTCAGAATAGATCGTATACATACCATCACCATACTCCCTCACTCAGGCATTATCGACCTGTTAACCACTCTCACATCAATACCAACCCCAACCTAAATATCAAACCACCTCAAGTAGAATACCTTCAACATATGCACATTCGTCTGATTACTACAATGTACCCAGTCCTACCACCAAACCAGTATCACCTAAGCCCCAAAGAACCAGATTCACTAACCAAAAGAGCAATGAATATCTCAACCATCCCAAATCCCCTTTCACCTACCAAAATCCCAACAGATACCAATTATTATCCATAGATTCTGAAATTGACAATGAAGACCATTTTTTAGACATTCAGACTCATCACAATACATGCACACTGACACCTTATCCCTCAAGAGCAAAGAAAAGAAATCTGAGTTTCGAGGAAAGCGAGGTGGAAGACGATCACAAAAGAGAGAGACTAGAAAGACTATAAATCCCAAAACTGAAAAAGAGTGCGGCATTTTTAACCTATCCCAAAAAGTTTTAACTTCAGTACAAATTTCTGTTTTAACCAAAGGTCTTAAATTTTCCCCCACACACTCTTTTAAACCATTTGAAGCCTATCTAGACATTAACAAATTTGTATGCAAAGCCACTCTCAAAAGATTTTTCAGCAACCATAATCCCTCCACTAATCCACCTCCCTCTCCTCTCCCCTCATCACAAAATGAGGCCACAATCATTAATACCAACCTAAAAGAAAAATCAAAATTTTACCCTGCTCATTGCAAATCTGCTCCGCTTGTTATGTTCGAGAAACTTGTCCTACAAGATCTAGAAAAAATTAAACCTACTAAATTCGATACCCACAATCTTACACAAAGTGTAACAAAGACGACAAAACTATAGTAGTCAAACCGGCAGACAAAGGGGGAGGTCTGGTTATACCATCTAGTACTATGTACATTGAAGAAGCAAATAGACAACTCAATGACAGTCAAGTGTATGAAAAATTATTATCAGACCCAACCGCCAATATAAAGAAGATTTTTTTAACATTTTTTTAAAAAGGTGCAGATCTTAATATTTTAAACAAACAAGAAATTAATTTTTTAAACATACAATACCCGAAAATTCCAGTAATATATTTTTTACCAAAAATTCACAAGAATATAAGCAACCCACCGGGCAGACCCATTGTGTCTGGGATTGGCTCACTTTTAAGCAACCTATCACAATATATAGACACTCTTCTCCAACCCTCTGTAAAACTTATGAGGTCCTATTTAAAAGACTCTATGACTCTTTTAAGATTTTTAAATAATTTTAGCTGGCAACCCAATTTTATTCTAGTCACCTGCGATGTTCAGTCTTTATATACAATTATCCCACACGACATAGGGTGCAGCGCAGTGAAAAATATCCTTACACACGAAAATAGAATCTCCCACACCCAAATTGATTTTATAATTGAGAGTATTAATATAATTTTAAAGAACAATTATTTTTGTTTTTTTAATTGTTTTTATTTACAAAAATGAGGCACGGCCAATGGGACCAGGTTCGCCCCCAGCTATTCTAACCTCTTTATGGCAGACTGGGAATCCACTGCCATTTGGGGCGAGCATGCCTGGCGGGCGAACTTGGTTACCTATTTTAGATATATAGATGACCTCTTTTTTTATTTGGAATGGCCCCGAAGATTCTTTAAAATTATTTATTGATCACCTTAATTGTAACAACAGAGGTATTATTTTATCTTGTGAATACAGTAAAACCACTATTAATTTTTTAGATCTGGAAATTTTTATCAAAGACGACATTTTAAATACTAAAACTTTTTTTAAAAAAGTATGCACAAATACAGCTATTGATCGCTCAAGTTGCCACTACAAACCATGGCTGGAAAGAGCACCAAAAAGTCAGTTTTTAAGATTGAGAAGAAATTGCTCTCAAATAGAAGATTTTAATTCACAAGCTGTTTTAAAAAAAAAAATCAATTTACAGAAAAAAATTATCCATTAGACAATCTTAATAAGACAATAGATGCAGTTAGAACCAAAGAAAGAACAGAACTTCTAAACTATAAAGAAAAAAACCTCCAATAACCATTTCAGTCTTCCAATTATTTTTAATTTTAATAATAAAAGTAACCATGTTAAAAAAATTATAAATGTAAACGCTGTAAAGTTTGTAAATGTACTGATCAGTCGGTCAAACCTAAAACCACACATTTCCAATCTAATAAAACGAATATAACATATAATATTAAAGATTTTATTATGTGTACTACTAAAAATTTAATCTACCTCCTAGAATGCCCATGTGGGCTCCAATACATGGGTATGACCACAAGAAGTCTCAAAACACGATTAGGAGAACATTGCCAAAATATTACTAATGGATACCAAAATCATACTGTATCCAAACATTTTACTATCCATAATAATGATCCTGGTCTTTTAAAATGTATCGGCATAAAAAAATGCATTATTCCATGGAGAGGAGGCAATATCAAAAACATTTTAGGTAAATGTGAAATGGAATGGGTTTTTAATTTAAAAACACTTATCCCTAATGGTTTAAATGCAGACTTTGATTTATTCAATTTTATTTAATAATATCACTTTATTTGTTTTATATAATTTTATTTACTATTATTATTAGGTTCTTATTATGTTTTTACCATGATACTATATGTTTAACTTTAAATGCATTAGTAGTTTTATTGTTTTAAACTCTATTGAGGTGCTTGTATATGCCACCAGTAATATGGTCACTTATTATGTTATTTCTTAATAGTACATTCCCCATCCAAGATGGCCGCCACCATTATTTTTACCTCCCAAGTCCCTCCCCAAGTGTTCCCTAACCACTCCTCTTCCCTTTCAGCCCAATACAGGGCTTTACACACATGTAGTCTATCTTATAACTACATGTCCCACAATTCCGTGCGGCCGGAAGTGACGTCGCACTTATGACGCGCGTCATGTGATCCAGCCGAAAACATGTTAATTCTTAATCAATAACGCTCGTTTTTGTAAAACAATTATGTTAAAAGCATCAGATAAGCTATATTTATCCAATTCTTACTATTAATAGCTGTTATGTATGTGCAAAAATTATCTGTTTTACTATTGGTTGTACAATTTTGGCGCCAATTTTAAATTATCTCTATACCTATATAAACTCTAACTAGCCAGGTTGAAATGTTTGCTATCCATTGATAAAGCCTTATATTGGCGAAATGCGTTTGGATACTTTTACTGTTTTTATATACTGTTAATAAAAAGATTTTTGTCATTTTTACGTTGAAACCGTGATCTTTTACTACTACCTGGCTTTTATATATATTTTATACTGTATACTTCTTTTATTATTTTTATTTCCTGGATATAATACTCCAAAGAATCCTAGGTGGGGATTATACCACCTACGCTGTTACATAGAGCAGTTAGTCTGCCCTATATATTGTGAGTATATTTTATCATTTTATTTTATCACCAAAGATTTTATTGAGAGCACTATCACTGTTTTATCTTCTCTCCGAGCTACTGATATTCGCGTCAAGATCACTCATCCCATATCCTACAAGCGGGGATTATACCGCTGTACGCCTAACAAACTAGAGCTAGCTGAAGCTCTACTGAATGTGAGTGTATCTATTATATTTTATATCTTTTATCGCATGTGTGGAACATACTGCACCATTATTGTTTCCATTTTTTTTCCAACCTGGTTACCTGCCACTACATAGAAGAGGACACTTGCCGTATATCCTGCAAGTGGGGATAATACCGCTGTAAGCCATTCACACCAGAGCTGGATTAAACTCTGTCAACTGTAAGTAAGAACTCTTCTATTTTTATATATTTGGATTATCCTCTACGTCATTGACATCTTCTGGATATCGTATAAAGTAGAACTTTGGATACAACGATATAGATCCTATTGGACTTAATATCATTATCTGTTGTGCACAGTGGTGCAGACCCATCCCCCATTTTCTTGCTTCTGCCCCAGAGGCAGTGTGAGTTCCAGGGAGCCAAAGATGTCGTCCTTCCTCCCCAGCGGCAGTGTGAGTTCCAGGGAGCCAAAGGTTTTGTCCTCCCCCCCCCAGCAGCAGTGTGTCCTAGAGGGAGCAGAGGCAGTTGGTCTCTTTCCCCAGCAGCAGGACAATGTTACGGGAGTGGAGACAGTCGGTCTCCCTCTCCAGCGGCAGCCTGTGTTTCAAGAAGAGGAGCACAGCACCCTCTCTCCCCAGCAGCAGCTTACCCTACCAAGGGGAGACACCAATCTTCCAGATGGTGTAGATGGGACTGTGGTCTCTGTGTCTGACCCACAGGGATGCTGGACAGCCTGTCCAGATCCCCAACTACCCTCGCAGGGACACCAGGAGGAGGGGGTAAGTACTATTTCCCCTCCCCAGCCAAGGCCTAACCCAGCTGCCCCAGCAGAAGTGCTGGCATCGGGGCAGAGTGCAGCCGGCCTCTGCCCCCCAAGCCCCCACAGCGTGTTGCCCAGTGACCTCAGAGGAATACCCAGGTGCAGTAACTGTTGGTTGTGGGTGGGCTGCTCTTGTACTTTGCTGTTGTGGGTGGGTTGTCAGACTAACTCAGGCAACGACCGACAGAAGGTCAGGTACCTGGTTAGTCTACCCCCAAAGGGGAGATATGTGGCAAAAGTAACCTGTTTGCCAGCCTCCTGCCCTGTGACTATGGCCCTGGGATGTATTGCCCTTCTAGGAACTGATTTGGGCATAATGGATTTTTATATTGCTGTTCCTGGCCCTTTAACTACTTTGGAGCAGTGTTACAACTTTAAATTGGCACTTTGGATACAGCCGAAGTAGTCGAAGTGGCCGCCATTTGACAAACGAACACGCGGCGACGGCCATTTTAACTCATTCGAACACGATCAGCGGTGTGTGCAGCCAAATCTATGGAACTGTTTTCGGCTACCCAATTGCACGAACACAGCTGACCCGTACCTTCTACTCTACTTCGACACTGCGGCTGGAGACTAAGTCCCGTTCGAAGATTCGAACACTCGTTCGAATGGGACTTAGTCATTTTCTCAGTGTAAAATAGACCGACCGCACAGCCCAAATCCATGGAACTGTTTTGGGCATGAAAATGTGCTTGCGGTCGGTCATGAAGGGACCTCAACCTAACTTTTTAACCCCTGCATGGATTCATGTGATTTGCTCCCCAAGTTATGCTGATCACAGAAATATAAGTTTTATTCGTATGTGATGTAAAATCAGGGAGTTATAAAAATGTATAAAAAGTATGATTTTTCAGCTTGGAGTTAATTGAGTAGATACAGTAAGAAACTCAATTATCTCCCAAGCAGAGGGGAGGGAATCTGTGGGTTGTAACCATTGTTTGATTGGCTAATGTATAATTGTCTGTGGGTGTCTCCCTTGCATGGGAGCACTGCATAAAAGGAGAGTGTCTGATTAAAAGCTAGAGTTCTTCTTCACCCTCAATCTAGAGTCCTGTCTCTTATTGAGGAAATTGCTATATCACTACAAGGGATTGCTATGCTCTGCATGCTCCCTTGGATAATCACTTCTAAGCTCTTTTAAGAGCTTGTTCCTGCTTCACTCTCTTGGAGGAGAGGTTCACCCACTGGAACCTGGAGCCTTGTCATAGGTCCAGGGTGGGTAGGAGATGGCGAGACCCCAACCAAGCTGCGGCGGTTAGTGGGGTCTGCGGTGGTTGTGGTGTCTGCGGAGTGCTTGGAGCCCTCTGTAAGTGCTAGGAGCATCCTTCAATGGAGGTACCCAGTCGAGGTGCCAGGTTATCCATTATACCCCCCAATATTCCTAATACTGACCCCAACATAAATGACGCGCATCTTGCCCTCTAAGACAACCAAGATACCGTGTAGTCGAACGTTGCCCCCACACTACCTACCAACTGAGAATCACACAAGCACCTGACACAATGACGAAGCACTATGCTGTGACCCTCAGAACCCCCCAAACGAGTCCATTGACCCCTGGTGACACTAAATTGCAGTAAACAAGACAAACATAGATAACAGCCCAAGGCAACACTTGTAATGTAGATTTCCCTAAGGTTCCAGTCGACATATGACTAATGGGTACCCCTATACCTACTACTGCAACAAAGCACCACCAGTCAGCCCCAAATACATTAACAAGCCAAGGTTTCGCAAAACGCTAATGGAGAACCTGTAGTCTCATAGACAACATGCTTTGCGGATCAGTCATTGCCACAAGGCCGACACCTGCACCTCCTGCTACTATGCTCACACACACTTAGTGAGTCATATGCAACCAAGCCCAGTTATTTTCCCCTGACAAAGTCTAGGAGTGAGGTTCCCACATACAAGTCTCCACAGAACACAGGTTGTTAATGAATGGGGCAGGATTGCTGCATGGGCACTTGCTGCTGAAATGCGAACCCCCATTCACCGACTGTGAACAAGAGTCGGCACCAAATCACAAGGCTCTCTGGGCTCACACACTATAACTATCTTGCCCTACACTTCAATTAACATTAACCAATTAACCATAATTAATTATGGTCTGTAAGTAGCACATCCGAGACACAGATATCTAGGAGTTGAGATGTAGAAACGATGTTCAATGGTTATTTGACATAGTTCCTTTGTTACATAATCGGACACCTATTTATGGTTGCAAAACGTTATTAACCTCATGTGTTCCTCATTGTGCAACTGTTGCACATATGACAAAGACAGGTATTTACCTAACTTTGTTTTTTGTATACATTTTACAACGAAAATAAAGATAGTCACAAAAAAAAAAGAGATGAAATGGATTTTTAATGTGGAAACCCTCTCTCAAAATGGCTTAAATATAGATGTTGATCTTTGTAACTATATATAAAAATCCTTAAAGATGTGTTTGTTTATCTGATGTCCATAGATTGTTAGGAAATATAAATATATATATATATTTATACATATATATATATTTTTTTTTTTTCACAGATCATACATATGTTTTATTTAATATTTATTAGGAAATATCCTCTCAAACAATGATCCTTCTTAAAATTAGTGATTTATATACTTAAACACTATATCTTAAACTGTTCTATTATCTGGTTTTAATCTATGAACCATTGCCTTTATCTAATATGGAGAATGGACTTTTGTCCAATAGTACTACTGGAACGCATCTTCCTGGAAAAAAATGGGCACTGGAACTCAAGTGAAAGCGAAATGGAAAGCATACAAAGATGGCTGCTGGAACCCGAAATCACGCTATGTCCGTGAGGATGACGCAGCAGCCGCGAGGATACAAACTATAGTACTAATGAATTAGGAGTATGGGGGCGGAGCTTTAGTGCCAAAAATGATGCGGAAATAAGATTTAAAAACAGGAACTTCATGGCACCTTAGGAAGACACAGGACTTGTGTTGAAACGTGTTGTGCTTGCTGTACATTTGTGAATCTGGCACACCAATTACCTGATTGTAAGGTGTGAGAAAATCAGCATTTTCTAATTTTGCTCATGTAATATTTTGGCTTTTTGTTTATATTTTATTTATTTGTTTGGTAGTTTTCAAACTACCGAATGACTGACCACCCCTCTGGCTCATTATTACTACAGGAAACTTTAAATTAAGCGCTCTATGTGTGGCCGCCGTTTGTATTGCAGAACGTCACGTGGAAAAAATATGGTGGCCATCTTGTTTGCACGAAAGGAGGCAGCGGGACTTGGTCGTCGAGTGTCTGGAACTAAAATCGGACACTCGACTTCCCGAAACACCGGTCAAATTGACTAACACCTGCTTCCTTTTCCCGAACAGCTAGGAGAGCGCTGTTTGGTAGTTTGGTTCCCACGAACCAGGGCAACGATCGCTGCTATGAGCCAGAGGGATCCATTTGTGCATTTGTTCGGTTTTATGACTTAATGAAATAGACCGACCGCACAGCCTAGATCCATGGAACTGTTCTGGGCAGGAGCCTCGTGTGCGGTCGGTCAAATGGGACTTCCATGAAATTCGAAAACCCCTGAACCGGTCTGGGTGATTTTTTGCATATGTTGGTCACCCAGGCCTATCATGGGATGTGACATTTGTGGGGGTCCTGTATGTTTTGGGGTGTTTTCCAGATATTGTGAAAATTGTGTCCCCTCTGCCCAGAGATAATTGGGTTATTACTTTATCTGACCAAATTATCTGCAGGCAGAGAGGAGGGAGTTAACTGTTTGTACTGGGAGTGTCACTGTTTTGCTCTGTATTGCTATTGGTTATACTAAGTTGTGTCCATGTTTTCCACCAGGTCCATGGGGATGTTCCCCTGGCCTGGAGACTTGCATAAAAGCCAGTGTGGCACAATAAAATTTAATTCCTGTTACACCCTTCATCATGTTTCGGCTGATGTTTGGGTATCTGATTACTGCTTTGGGGAAATTCAGCTTGAACGCTTCATCTACTCTGGGATAATAGATGAACAGAGATCCGAACGGCCAGCTATAATCACTCTTGCTCTTAACCGTTCGGGTAATAACCGACAAACCCCTAGCTACCACTTCAGGGTTCATTACATAAGGTTTTTATTATTGTTCAAAATAAATGTTATTCACTTTTACCTTAACTGGTTTTGCCTTTCCTGTTTTTCACCATTGAATTATTCCTAAAACTCTAGTTGAAGCTTCAATATCACACCAAAGCTAAATTACCTGAGCCAGTTATATAGACAGGCTAAGAAAAATGTGATAACTAAATGACTTATATTGTGATTTTGAGAGTGTTTGTTTTATCCCTGCAGTGATACCTACTACAGAAAACTGGGTATAAACATCTTTTTATATATACACCTTTGGGTCACTGTGATGCACTATACGGTTAAGGACATGGACTTACAATATACTGATCTATGAAGTGTACACTATCCTGTATTGTTTACAGGCTGAAGCTGTTGAGAGTTATGGTCCTTACAGACTGCACCCCTTCCTATCCAGCCTTCTAATCTGTCCTCCTGTCTCTCTACCACATTGGCCCCCTCCTCACTTCCTCCTCCCCCTCTAGCGTGGCTTTTTTCTCTCTGGGGGGAAGTGACCAGCTGTCCCTCGTTCCATGCTGCCAATAAGCAAGGGGCCAGGCATGGGCGTTCGCCTGGATTTTTCAGCTTGTTCTGCTATTTTTTTGTGTGATTGAAAATACAGTGCAATACCGGTGCCGGCCAGTAGGAAGCTACATCCCTGCTTCTATCTGCTATCTGCTGACTGAATCTGCAGGGGAGCAGCACCCAGATTGCAGAGACAGCCTACAGATCAGGTAAGTGAGGCATGGGGGGGAGGCAGCCTACAGATCAGGTAAGTGTGCCCCCCCCTGGAAAAATTCCTGCGGGAATCCATGGGGCCAGACAAAATCCTTTGGTGGGCTGTATGTTGTCCAGATCTGCTGTAGACAATGCAGGCACTCTCAGAGACTCCACAGAGAAAAGAATGGATACTAAAGCCTATGTGGAAGCTGGGACAGGCTCATGGGCGTCCACAGGAGTTTTTCAGTTTTTTGACAGTGTCATGAAAGTGAAGGGGCATAGTCATTATCACTTAAAGCCAGGGTGAATAGCATTTTCACACCTATGGTGTCAGGAATACATTCCTGACATTCCTGATTCCTCTTTTGCAACTGTCACTAGTCCAATATTATCCTTACCTTTTTGTGTTACTTTACCCCACTCCCTCTAGCATGTAAGCACATTGAGCAGGGCCCTCAACCCCTCTGTTCCTGTGTGTCCAACTTTTCTGGTTACATTTACATGTCTGTTCGTCCACCCATTGTAAAACGCTACAAATTTGATAGTGCTATATAAATAATAACAATAATAATAATAACATGTTTGTATTCTTGACACTATAGTGTTCCTTCTCCTTGCAGATCCTTCCTTCTCGTTGCATATCCATCCTGCTCCTTGCAGACCCCTCCTCCTTCTTGCTGACTGTTCCTGCTCCTTGCTTACCCTTCCTGTTCCTTGCTGCCCCTTCCAGGTCCTTGATACCCCTTCCTGCTCCTTGCTGACCCTTCCTGCTCCTTGCTGACCCTCTCTGCTCCTTCTCCTACTTTACCTTTGTGCTCCTTATGATTCTTTCTGCTCCTTTACCTTTGTGCTCCTTCTGTCCCTTTCTGCTCCTCTCAAACCCTTCCTGCTCCTTCCAGCTCCTTGCTGCCCCTTTCTGCTTGTAACAGAACCCTTGTTATTGCCTGTAAGCCTCAGCCCAACTGTGTGCACTAAACCCTTGTTTCAGTCTCTGTAATTGCTGCACGCAGCTAAGAACAAAGACCATTCGTTTATTTGCATTCTCTTAAAATTACTGATCGTGTATTTGGCCATAACTGTTCGTATACCGAATATTCTGTCAAATAACCGACCACAGGAATGTGGCACCAATTAACCTTCTTGACCTGTAAAACCACAAACACAAATAATGTTCGGGCGGAAAGTGAGGGGACCTTTAGACCTAGTGCAGTAGCACAGGGAAGGAGCTGAGGAACAGGAAGGGACCCCCATCATTCCATATGTGCTGGAGTTTAGGGGCCGGCTGGAGGAACTCACCCATCTGGTGTGAGGGAACCTCCGGGCGGCCCAGAGGCACCAGTGAACATGTGACAATTGGGGCGAGAGGAGCTGTAGCTTTCAAGTCAGACAGAAGGTTTTGGTGTTGAAACCCATCCAACATGACAGGCTACAGGCTGCCTGGCAGGGCCCATACTGGGTAGTGGAATAGAAAGAGGCACTACCTATGTGATCGGCCCATGCTCAGGTACCGGAGTTCGACGCCTGTTACATGTGAACATTAGTGATGCACCGAACGGTTCGCTGGCGAACATAGCGTGTTCACGTCCACCGCAGACGGCGAACACATGCGCGGTTCAATCTGCCCCCTATTCGTCATCATTGAGTAAACTTTGACCCTGTACCTCACAGTCAGCAGACACATTCCAGCCAATTAGCAGCACACCCTCCCTAGCAGACACTCCCACCTACTGGACAGCATCCATTTTAGATTCATTCTCAATCTGCATGCTTAGTGAGAGGAGGGAAAGTGTAGCTGCTGTTGATTAGATAGGGAAATGCATAGCTAGGTTAGGGTATACAGTGTCCACTACAGTCCTGAAGACTCATCTGATCTCTGCTGTAAGGACAGCACCCCAAAACGCACTTTTTAGGGCTAGAACATCAGTCTGCTTTTTTTTTTTTTTCTGTGTAAATGTAATTGCAGTTAGATGTCTGCCACTGCTGCCAGCTTCTGTGTCAGGCTCACAGTGGATACTGTGCCCAGTGCCACCACTCACTCACTGGTGTCACAATAGCTTGCATTTAAAAACAAAAAACTTTTTTCACTGTTATTGATTGAATAGCAGTCAGTGTCCTTAAAGCGAGTGTGTCAGGCTCACAGTGGATACTGTGCCCAGTGCCACCACTCACTCACTGGTGTCACAATAGCTTGCATTTAAAAACAAAAAACTTTTTTCACTGTTATAGATTGAATAGCAGGCAGTGTCCTTAAAGCGGGTGTGTCAGGCTCACAGTGGATACGGTGCCCATTTGCCAGTCAGTGCACCACTCACTCATATCTGGTGTCACAATAGCTTGCATTTAAAAACAAAAAACTTTTTTCACTGTTATAGATTGAATAGCAGTTAGTTGTCTAAAGCGGGTGTGTCAGGCTCACAGTGGATACTGTGCCCAGTGCCACCACTCACTCACTGGTGTCACAATAGCTTGCATTTAAAAACAAAAAACTTTTTTCACTGTTATAGATTGAATAGCAGTTAGTTGTCTGCCACTGCTGCCAGCTTCTGTGTCAGGATCACAGTGGATACGGTGCCCATTTGCCCAGTCAGTGCCAACACTCATATCTGGTGTCACAATAGCTTGCATTTAAAAACAAAAACCTTTTTTCACTGTTATAGATTGAATAGCAGTCAGTGTCCTTAAAGCGGGTGTGTTACGCTAACAGTGGATACGCTGACAAGTGCCACTAATTAGATCTGGTGTCACAATAGTTTGGATTTAAAAAAAAAATAATCTTTTTTCACTGTTATAAATTGAATAACAGTCAGTGTCCTTAAAGCGGGTGTGTTACGCTAACAGTGGATACGCTGACAAGTGCCACTAATTAGATCTGGTGTCACAATAGCTTGGATTTAAAAAAACAAAAAACTTTTTCACTGTTATAGATTGAATAGCAGTCAGTGTCCTTAAAGCGGGTGTGTCAGGCTCACAGTGGATGCTGTGCCCAGTGCCACCACTCACTCACTGGTGTCACAATAGCTTGCATTTAAAACCCCAAAACTTTTTTCACTGTTATAGATTGAATAGCAGTTAGTTTTCTCAAAGCGGGTGTGTCAGGCTCACAGTGGATACTGTGCCCAGTGCCACCACTCACTCACTGGTGTCACAATAGCTTGCATTTAAAAACAAAAAACCTTTTTCACTGTTATAGATTGAATAGCAGTTAGTCGTCTGCCACTGCTGCCAGCTTCTGTATCAGGCTCACAGTGGATACTGTGCCCATTTGCCCAGTCAGTGCCACCACTCATATCTGGTGTCACAATAGCTTGCATTTAAAAACAAAAAACTTTTTTCACTGTTATAGATTGAATAGCAGTCAGTGTCCTTAAAGCGGGTGTGTTAAGCTCACAGTGGATACGGTGCCCACTGCCACCACTCACAGGTGTCACAATAGCTTGCATTTAAAAACAAAAAACTTTTTTCACTGTTATAGATTGAATAGCAGTTAGTTTTCTCAAAGCGGGTGTGTCAGGCTTACAGAGGATACTGTGCCCAGTGCCACCACTCACTCATTGGTGTCACAATAGCTTGCATTTAAAAACAAAAAACTTTTTTCACTGTTATAGATTGAATAGCAGTTAGTTTTCTCAAAGTGGGTGTGTCAGGCTCACAGTGGATACTGTGCCCAGTGCCACCACTCACTCACTAGTGTCACAATAGCGTGCATTTAAAAACCCAAAAACTTTTTTCACTGTTATAGATTGAATAGCAGTTAGTTGTCTCAAAGCGGGTGTGTCAGGCTCACAGTGGATACTGTGCCCAGTGCCACCACTCACTCACTGGTGTCACAATAGCGTGCATTTAAAAACCAAAAAACTTTTTTCACTGTTATAGATTGAATGGCAGTTAGTTGTCTCAAAGCGGGTGTGTCAGGCTCACAGTGGATACTGTGCCCAGTGCCACCACTCACTCACTGGTGTCACAATAGCTTGCATTTAAAAACAAAAAACTTTTTTCACTGTTATAGATTGAATAGCAGTCAGTGTCCTTAAAGCGGGTATGTCAGGCTCACAGTGGATACTGTGCCCAGTGCCACCACTCACTCACGGGTGTCACAATAGCTTGCATTTAAAAACAAAAAACCTTTTCCACTGTTATAGATTGAATAGCAGTCAGTGTCCTTAAAGCGGGTGTGTCAGGCTCACAGTGGATACTGTGCCCAGTGCCACCACTCACTCACTGGTGTCACAATAGCTTGCATTTAAAAACAAAAAACTTTTTCACTGTTATAGATTGAATAGCAGTTGGTTGTCTCAAAGCGGGTGTGTCAGGCTCACAGTGGATACCGTACCCAGTGCCACCACTCACTCACTGGTGTCACAATAGCTTGCATTTAAAAACAAAAAACTTTTTTCACTGTTATAGATTGAATAGCAGTTAGTTGTCTCCAAGCGTCTGTGTGTCAGGCTTGCAGCGTATACTGTGCCCACTTGCCCAGTGCCACCACTCACTCACTGGTGTCACAATAGCTTGCATTTAAAAACAAAAAACTTTTTTCACTGTTATAGATTGAATGGCAGTTAGTTGTCTCAAAGCGGGTGTGTCAGCCCTACAGCGTGTACTCTGCCAGTTCACAGTGCCACTCATATCTGGTGTCATAATAGCTTGCATTTAAAAACAATTTTTTTTTTCCACTGTTATAGATTGAATAGCAGTTAGTTGTCTCAAAGCGGGTGTGTCAGCCCTACAGCGTGTACTCTGCCAGTTCACAGTGCCACTCATATCTGGTGTCATAATAGCTTGCATTTAAAAACAAAAAACTTTTTCACTGTTATAGATTGAATAGCAGTTAGTTGTCTCAAAGCGGATGTGTCAGGCTCACAGCGGATACTGTGCCCAGTGCCACCACTCACTCACTGGTGTCACAATAGCTTGCATTTAAAACCAAAAAACTTTTTTCACTGTTATAGATTGAATAGCAGTTTGTTGTCTACCAGCGTATGTGTCAGGCTCACAGTGGATACTGTGCCCAGTGCCACCACTCACTCACCGGTGTCACAATAGCGTGCATTTAAAAACCCAAAAACTTTTTTCACTGTTATAGATTGAATAGCAGTTAGTTGTCTCAAAGCGGGTGTGTCAGGCTCACGGTGGATACTGTGCACGTTCACAGTGCCACTCCTATCTGGTTACACATTAGATTGCACGCGCAGTGCCCCAAATTTGAAGAAGGAGGACCGACCAAGCATCTTTTTCCATCTCCCGGTTCCTAAAATTGATGCCATATACACGTCCCCTGATAGGGGATGTAACAGGGATTAAACTGATAAGAATAGTACTACTTAACACACCACTCCTATCTGTTGGCACATTAGATTGCACGCGCAGTGCCCCAAATTTGAAGAAGGAGGACCGACCAAGCATCTTTTTCCTTCTCCCGGTTCCTAAAATCGATGCCATATACACGTCCCCTGATAGGGGACGTAACAGGGATTAAACTGATAAGAATAGTACTACTTAACACACCACTCTTATCGCAGTGCCCCAAATTTGTTGTGATCTGTGAGTAAGGTAAACCGTTGTCCATACAAGTAAGGTTGCAGCTTTTTGAGGGCCCACACCACCGCCAGGCACTCCTTTTCAATGGCAGTGTATATACTTCCCTGGGTAAAAGTTTCCGACTTAGATACGCCCCGGGTTGCTCACCGCCATCTGCTCCGACTTGGCTCAGTACTGCTCCCAATCCAAACATAGAAGCGTCTGTATGACGAGAAAGCGTTTAGTTGGATCAGGAGCAGAAAGTACAGGTGATTTAATGAGCGCCGTCTTGAGCTGTTGGAAGGCCTGTTCACACTCTGGGGCCCATACTACTATCTTGGGGAGGTTTTTACGCGTTCCTATATGGCACTTACTGGGCTTTAGGGTCAGTCCGGCCTCCCTAATCCGGTCTAGTACGGCTCCTATGTGGGTCAGGTGTTCGGGCCAGGAGCAGCTAAAAATGGCTATATCATCCAAGTAGGCGCAGGCATACTCCTGAAACCCATCCAGTAGCCGATCTACCATCCTCTGAAAGTTAGCCGGGGCATTCTTCATCCCGAATGGCATGACCTTAAACTGATACAGGCCAAACGAGGTGACAAATGCTGACTTGTGGATGGCGTCCTCGGCTAATGGAATTTGCCAGTACCCCTTGCACAGCTCTATTGTGGTGAGGTACTGGCCTCTGGCCATTTTGTCTAGGAGCTCGTCTATCCGGGGCATAGGGTAGGCGTCTGAGGTTGTTTTATCGTTTAGCCTCCGGTAGTCTACACAGAAACGGGTCGTGCCGTCCCGTTTCGGTACTAGTACTACCGGGGAGGCCCAGGGGCTGTCAGAGTGTTCTATCACCCCTAACTGCATAATTTCCTCAATTTCTTTCCGCATATTTTCTTTAACTGCTTCGGGTATGCGATCTGCCAAGTGACCCTATGTAGGGGGAACAGTCTCTATTCTGCTCTGTGTCAGTGTGTATCATGGTCTCTGAGGACAGGTGCCAATCCATATCTGCCAAGTGACCCTATGTAGGGGGAACAGTCTCTATTCTGCTCTGTGTCAGTGTGTATCAGGGATCCTGAGGATAGGTGTCAATCCATATCTGCCAAGTGACTCTATGTAGAGGGAACAGTCCCTATTCTGCTCTGTGTCAGTGTGTATCAGGGTCTCTGAGGACAGGTGTCAATCCATATGTCAAGGTGTCAATATGTCATATGTCAGGTGTCAATCCATATCCATTGTGATTTAGGAATGTTAGGTGATTTATGCCCTTTATGGATTAAGACCAGACTCTGCATCAACTGTGTAATTTTCCATGGGAGTTTTGCCATGGATCCCCATCCGGTATGCCACAGACCAGGTGTTAGTCCCCTTGAAACAACTTTTCCATCACTATTGTGGCCAGAAAGAGTCCCTGTGTGATTTAAAATTCGCCTGCCCATTGAAGTCTATGGCGGTTCGCCCGGTTCGCCGGTTCGCCGGTTCGCGAACATTTGCGGAAGTTCGTGTTCGCCGTTCTCGAACCGAAAATTTCGGGTTCGCGACATCACTACTTACGAACTCTTCCCAACAGCCATTATGGCTGTCACTGGAAAATGCATGCCTACACCCACAAGACACAACACACTCCCTGTGGACCAGCACATCTCCTAAGCAGGTAGGGGCACATCCGCTGCACTGCTCTCGATTCCTGCTGCGATCTTGGCAGCTCTGGAATCGCTTAATCATGAACCCTCACTCGCTTCTCAGAGAAGCACCTCTGGTGACCTTGGCCACATTCTCCCCAGACCTACCCATGACTGGATGGACTACCAAGGGCATGCATAAAGTGCTAGACCTCCTGGAGGGCAATACGATCAAACCCTTCCCTGACCTTCAGCGGCAATATCTCCTACCCCAAAGAGAAACGTTTCTCTACCTTAGGGTAAAACACATACTATTACCGCACATGAAAGAAATGCAAAAACCCCTCGAGGATCCTCCCCTACTAATCACCCAGGTTTTGTCACCTAAATTGAGGAAGCCACTGTCCATGTGTTATAACACCCTTCTTAAAGGCCAGTCCAGAGAGAAGACATCTTACATGCTGCAATGGGAAGAGGAGTTGGGGTACCAAATTCCCTTGTCTTGATGGCATGAGGCAATGACAAATACAAAACGGGCCTCAAAGAGCCTCTCTCTGTGGGAGGCATACTGCAAGATTTCTATTCGGTGGTACCTAGTCCCACATAGACTGTCACGCATTTACAAGGATGCATCTGAGCTATGTTGGCGCTGTGGGGGAGGAGCGGGAACCATGTTACACATGTTTTGGGAGTGCCCGCTGCTGTGGGGCATTCTGGAAACAAATACAAGGCCTTATATCTAGCACTACAGGCCTCCTAATCCAGCTACAGCCCGAACACTATTTATTACACATGATATCTGAGTTGACACTACATCCCCACAGAAAAGTGATAGTCAATATACTTAGCGCAGCAAAGGTCCTCCTAGCTCAAAACTGGAAGAGCACAAAAATACCCACCATAGAGGCAGTTAGCAGCAGAATGGATGTGATTGGCTCCTATGAACTAATGGCTAGCAGGGTGCAGGGCCAGGAGGATAGGCACGAGAGGGAGTGAGGCTGTTGGAGACCCAAACCGTAAAAGCAAATAATATAATGTCATACAGAAGGGTCAAACTCCAATGTGAACGTAATTGCAAATACAAATGCAAATGAAATCCTTAAGGTAAATGCAAACATAGATATCTATGAGCACACAACTGTTAACTGAATGCAAACCAAGTGCAAGTAGAACAGCAGCCGACAGGGTTAGGGATTTCTATATCCCCAGTCCCAAGTTTAGATCCCTTCCCCACCCATCCCAAGTTCCCCTGTAAGCTCCCATAGTACCGGTATACCAGAAAATAAGATGCCTCAACAATCCACGTTGACGATATACGCCAACTTAACCATGCGACAACTTATGTGTAGATACTCACTGTTATGTATACCTCATGTGCATCTGACCATGTTCAAATGTTGCGATATACTTCTATGTAATGATTTATGTATCTAACACTGTCAACTGGACGAAATGTATGATTCTACCCTGTTCAACTAAATAAAAAAACTATATATGGGAAAAAAAAGGTCATGGCACTAATGTTGATGATGACCCCTTCCCCTACATTTCCTCAATTTCTTCATAAAAAGAAACTCTAAGAACCGAACTAACTTTAAGTACACACATAATGTGAAATTACAAAATTCCATGGGTGGACTGAGCACTCGGGCAAATCGGTCATGGATCGAGGGACCGAGGCTCATGGGGGCCCGCCCGCTATGTAGTATAGTAATGGCAGCTGGGAAATTAAACAATCTCCCCAGATAGCCTGCACTAAGTAAGGGGCTGTCTGTTACTAAAGACGTTGCCCCCCCCTGTCGTTTCCATCTCAAAAACATTGTGTGCATCCGACCCTTAACGCCAGATGCGACTAAGGTGCTGGTCCATTCCACTGTTCTTTCTTGCCTTGACTACTGTAATCCGCTTCTCAGTGGTCTTACGTGCTCCAAACTTGTGCCGTTAGAAAGAGGGGTAAATAAGAGACACTGAGAGGGTCTGGAGTAAGAATGAGACACAGAAAGGGGCTGGGGGTAAGAGACACAAAAAGAGGCTAGGGGTAGTAAGAGACATACAAAGGGGATGTAAGACACACTAAAGTGGAATAAAATACACTAAAGCACAAAAGGGGTAGTACATTCAAAAGAGGGGATATGAAAAACTAAAAAGGGTAAGAAATGTGGGTTACAAGACACACAGGTGAAGTTGCACCTTTTTTTTTAATCTTCTGTCCATACTCCCACCTTAGGGTGCTGTGTGTTAGGGTGCTGTGTGTGAGGTGCTGTGTGATAGGGTGCTGTGTGAGGGTGCTGTGTGTTAGGGTGATGTGTGTTAGGGTGCTGTGTGAGGGTGATGTATGTTAGGGTGCTGTGTGCTAGGGTGATGGGTGTTAGGGTGCTGTGTGAGGGTGCTGTGTGTGAGGGTGCTGTGTGAGTGTTCTGTGTGTGAGGGTGATGTGTGTTAGGGTGCTGTGTGTTAGGGTGCTGTGTATGAGTGATGTGTGTTAGGGTGTTGTTTGTTAGGGTGATGTGTGTTAGGGTGCTGTGTGAGGGTGATGTGTGTTAAGGTGATATATGTTAGGGTGATGTGTGTTAGGGTGATGTGTGTTGGGGTGCTGTGTGTTAGGGTGATGTGTGTGAGGGTGCTGTGTGTTAGGGTGATGTGTGTTAGGGTGCTGTGTGAGGGTGATGTGTGTTAGGGTGCTGTGTGAGGGTGCTGTCTGTTAGGGTGCTGTGTGTTAGGGTGCACATCTAACCTAACGCCAGATGCGACTAAGGTGCTCGTCCATTCCACCATTCTTTCTCGCCTTGACTACTGTAATCCGCTTCTCAGTGGTCTTACGTGCTCCAAACTTGTGCCGTTAGAAAGAGGGGTAAAAAAGGGTGCTGTGTGAGGGTGATGTGTGTTAAGGTGATATATGTTAGGGTGATGTGTGTTAGGGTGATGTGTGTTGGGGTGCTGTGTGAGGGTGCTGTGTGTTAGGGTGCTGTGTGTGAGGTGCTGTGTGATAGGGTGCTGTGTGAGGGTGCTGTGTGTTAGGGTGATGTGTGTTAGGGTGCTGTGTGAGGGTGATGTATGTTAGGGTGCTGTGTGCTAGGGTGATGGTGTTAGGGTGCTGTGTGAGGGTGCTGGTGTTAGGGTGCTGTGTGAGGGTGCTGTGTGTGAGGGTGCTGTGTGAGTGTTCTGTGTGTGAGGGTGATGTGTGTTAGGGTGCTGTGTGTTAGGGTGCTGTGTATTAGTGGTGCTGTGTTGTTTGAGGGTGTTATGTGTGTTAGGGTGCTGTGTGAGGGTGATGTGTGTTAAGGTGATATATGTTAGGGTGATGTGTGTTAGGGTGATGTGTGTTAGGGTGATGTGTGTTGGGGTGCTGTGTGAGGGTGCTGTGTGTTAGGGTGATGTGTGTGAGGGTGCTGTGTGTTAGGGTGCTGTGTGTTAGGGTGATGTGTGTTAGGGTGCTGTGTGAGGGTGATGTGTGTTTGGGTGCTGTGTGTTAGGGTGCTGTGTGAGGGTGCTGTCTGTTAGGGCGCACATCTAACCTAACGCCAGATGCGACTAAGGTGCTGGTCCATTCCACCGTTCTTTCTCGCCTTCACTACTGTAATCCGCTTCTCAGTGGTCTTACGTGCTCCAAACTTGTGCCGTTAGAAAGAGGGGTAAAAAAGAGACACTGAGAGGGTCTGGAGTAAGAATGAGACACAGAAAGGTGCTGGGGGTAAGAGGCCCGGATCTCACGAGAGCTGCAAGTTAGAGCTCTGCGTTTGACAGCATGTGGACCGGTGAGGGAGATCTTTGACTGGCCCTTCATGGAACGCATTTGCCCGGTCTGCCCGATGGCCAGTCCGGGCCTGGTGGAAGGAAGATGGCGAGACTCATGTTAAGCTATGGCGGTTGTGGAGTCTGCGGTGGTTGTGGTGTCCGGTACAGTGCTTGTGGTCCTCGGCGCAAGCTAGGAAGCGTCCATCAACAGAAGGTACTCGGTTGGCGTACCGGTGCCATTACACTCGCCTACAAGATTTCTCGAGGTCTGCACCTGTGGAACTCTCTTCCCTCCTCCATTAGATGCTCACCCAGTCTCCACTCCTTCAAAAAATCATTAAAAACCCACTTCTTCATAAAAGCATATCAATTAAACTGTTAATAGCTCCCGACTGATTCCTCTCTTGCAACTGTCATTAGTCTAATACTATCCTTACTTTTTGTGTCACTTTACCCCACCCGTTCTAGCATGTAAGCTCATTGAGCAGGGCCCTCAACCCCTCTGTTCCTGTGTTTCCAACTTGTCTGGTTACAACTACATGTCTGTTCTGTAAAGTGCTGCATAATTTTGGCGCTATATAAATAATAACATAATAATAATAATAATAATAATAATAGAAATAATTAAAAAACAAAAAAACATGCATTAAAGGAACACTATAGCGTCAGGAATACAAATGAGTATCCTGACCCTATTGCGTTAAAAACATTATTTAGGTCACTGGCACACCCTTAGCCCCCTTAAAAAGGTATTAAACTGTTTGGAATAATACACTTTGCCTATATTTACCCAAGGCTCAAGCTACAGATGACCGGATGCTCAGTCTGTTTAAAACTGACTAACTTGGAACATGTCAGCTATTTGAAATAATATACTTTATCTATATACAATGCTTAGTGAATATACCCCTAGACAAGAGCTATAGAACATTGTGTAACAAGTGTTAGTGTTATATCCTGTGTGTTTCTGCTGTTGGCCTTATTTCCTTAATTCTAAGTGCGTATGCATATTAATTCTAAGTGTGTAGTTATAGTGAAACTTAGCTTTGTGCAAGGCCCGGACATGAAGATACACCTGCAAGCTTGCTATAGGTTAAGATGTTAAGATAAGATAGATGATTTTATTAGGATTGGATAATGCGTGTAAAGACCACCCCCGTTTCCTGCTGAATATAACCTTTTACACAGCCCATTAAATGTCAGAAGTCACCTTGAACCTTACTTTGTCTTATCTCGTTCATTGGGGCTCATCACCATATGGTTTGAGTACAAGGAGAAATACAGAGAGGTGCAAATTGATACAAAATACCATGGCAAGGGGAAATTCCTGACAAAGAAAATTCCTCACTATCATAAACTTACCTTTATTCCAGCATCACAATGGTCCACCGGCGCTGTCTCAGCCTATATACATAAGCTGGAGTCGCGTAGCGCCGCACGCACGCACGCACATGTGGTCTTATTAGTGTAGGGAGAGGATGCTGCCGCTGATAGGGACAGCTTACGAAAGAATTCTGCAAACTAGTACATAAGTGGGGTGTGGTGCACTTCATATCTGAGAGTCAAATAGAAACTTCAAATACCGCGGTTACATCTGATTTTTAAAAAGTAAATTTTTTTGGGTGCTAAATAGTACATTAGTGGGGTAGTAAATTGGTGGGGTGCATTTCATATCTGAGAGTCAAATAGAATCGTCAAATACTGCTGTCACATTGCAGTTTTAAAACTCAAAATTTTTTGGGTGCTAAAAAGTACATTAGTGGGGTGCACTTCATATCTGAGAGTCAAATAGAAGAGACAAATACTGCTGTCACATTGCAGTTTTAAAACTTAACATTTTTTGGGTCCTAAACTGCTAAATAGTATTTTAGGGGGGGTGCACTTCATATCTGAGAGTCAAATAGAAGCATCTAATAGTGTGCTTACAGCGCAGTTGTAAACATTCTAATTGTTTTGCTGCTAATCTGCTAAATAGTACATTTTGGGGCCTGCGGGGCACTTCATAACTGAGAGTCAAATAGAAGCGTCTAATAGTGTTCTTACAGCGCAGTGGTAAACATTCTTATTTTCTGGGTGCTAATCTGCTAAATAGTACATTTTGGGGGCATGCTCTTCATATCTGAGAGTCAAATAGAAGCATCTAATAGTGTGCTTACAGGGCAGTGGTAAACATTCTTATTTTCTGGGTGCTAGTCTGCTAAATAGTACATTTTGTGGCCTGCTCTTCATATCTGAGAGTCAAATAGAAGTGTCTAATAGTGTGC
>OW240914.1:246468183-246507935 GCA_933207985.1 Pelobates cultripes
TAAATCAGAAGTGATCTTCAGAAATTTATGGAGATGATCTTCTTTAGCACTTGTAAATAGAAAGAAACCAGATGATAGTTGTGGCGAAACCGACCTCGCCACTGGGCATTGGAGAAGACTGATTGCCAGCCTCCTGCCATGTGACTATGGCCCCTGGGATGTATTGCCCTTTAAAGACATGATTTGGTCATAATGGATTTGTGTTGTGCTGCTGCTGGCCCTTTAAGAACCATCTGGGGACATACTTTGGAGTTACTGGGTGGCCACCATTTCATGTATCAGAGGCACATGGTGAGAACAATGGATGAAGCACATGGTGAGAACAATGGATGGTGGCCATTTTAACTCACAGACACTGTTTGGACTTTTCTACACGGTGCCATCTCGCAGGTATTTGGTGCACAAAGACATCGTGCAGTAGTTTTAAACTATACAACAGGGGACACATTATACAGTAATTATATTTCATATAGCCTGTATATGTTCTGCGGAATCTGCATTAAACTGTATTTTCCAAACTACTGAACGGACCTGGGTGAATTTTGGATATGTGGTTCACCCAGATCCCCCGGTTCCGAGGATATACTTTTTATAGGGTTATAGCATGTTTTGGCTCCCTGTGATATGTTTGATAATACTGTATTTCTCTGCCTGTGATAATTATATTACCCATTGTGCAGAGGGAATGATTTTGTGTGGGAGTGTCTGTTAGTATTGAACTGATTGATTGGTTGTGTAACGGACCGTTTTGCACAAAAGGGGAAAAAAAACGCTTAGATGATAATCCCCCTTTCAGAGTCAGGCACAGCTACTGTATAATCACCAAAACTCACGAACCGCCAATAAGTGAATGCTCCAAACTCCCGAACGGCATACAAGGGAATAAGGTAGCACTTAAAAATAAACGAACAGGAACCATACGAATAGCTGCTAGCAGACGAACAGGAAAAGCTCCCAAGCGGCTTACACTCCCGGCAATCAGTCCTTAGCAGCATACAGTAAATCCCCCCAAAGACGAGACAAGGCTCCGTGTTGAGGGTCAAGCAGTGGTCTGTTTAATGAGGGCTACCTGCCCAGTATTTATGCAGGTCTCCCACCTGGTGGACACTTCCCTAGGGGACCAAATGGGAGACTGTGACAAAAGACAGACAATCAGCAAAATAGGACACACAGTCACATTATATTCCCACAATGCATCCTGGCTTCCTCCCCTCTGCCCTGGGAGATAATTGGGAAGTAACTCAATTATCTCCCAAGACAAAGGCAAAACTCCATTACACACGTGGGAACACAAAACCAGCATAATACTTTAAAATGCACAAAGTAACATTTACTACATAAAACACAGACATGTAACATATCCCCAGATAGCTCAGGTCTGAGTGCACATTATTAGGTGAATGGCACTCAGACCACACAAATACAGTTTAATCGCCATGGAGCCAAAGTCTTTACAGTCAGTTTCATACGAATGGGCTCCATGGGATTCCTATCTGAGGTATAACACATTCAAACAAATCTACCGAACCCCAGGCAGAAAAGCACGAATGAAGCTTTTCTGCAGGTAAAAAAGATGTCTTTTAACAGGGGGCCATAGTCCAAAGGCAGCAGGCGAGCAACCAGGCTTCTCCAATGCAATGTGGCGAGATTGGTCTCGTCACAATTACTATAACTCGGCTTATTGCATACGACCACAAATGAGAAGGTTGAGCTGTTAGGCGAAGCCTGTAATTGTAGGAGGAGTTACCCGGCCTGTAAATACACAGACCTCCCTTTTCTCTGGGCTGAGACTGCCTGGTTCTTCCCACCCACCACTCTCTTTATTAAGCCATTCATCTTGGTGGGCCCTCTTTTACAGGCCTACCCAAATATCGGTTCCTGCACACCACAACCAACTTGGGATTCCTATCTGGGGTATAAGACATTCACACAAAAATACCGAACACCGGGTCATTCGTGTGCTTTCACCGAAAAAGAAGGGAGGTCGGCGGCTTCAGCGGTGTTCGCGCAAAACTGTGTCCGATTTTAGTTCCATGAAAATAGAGGCGAACACCGCTGTTCATTCGTATGGTTTAAAATGGCCGCGACCTCGTGTTCGGGATACGAACGGCGGCCACCCAGCGTTCATCAATTAAGCTGCGGTTAACCGCAGCTTCAGGGAGGGTAATTGCCGGCACACTCCAGCTCCCAGGTGGTCCAGTCATTCGTACGGTTGTTCGGTAGATTGAAACTACCGAACAACCGGCAGAAAAGCACGAATACAGCTTTTCTGCATGGAAAAATAAAGTCTTTTAAAAGGGGCCATAGTCCAAAGGCAGCAGGCGAGCAACCAGGCTTCTCCAATGCAATGTGGCGAGATTGGTCTCGTCACAGGTTGTATTTCAAAACCCTGTGGGCAGTACTATGTTTGTGGATTGTGAATAAAAGAGGCTGTATGTGCCAGTACAGTCAGTTCTGCTTGACCTCAAAACAAAGTGTTGTCTCATTATTGGGGGAATTGGATTGTATGCTGATTGCCAGGAGTGTAAGCTGATTGTATGCTTTTCCTGTTCAGCTGTTTACAGCATTCAAATGCTTGAGAGCATTTGTATGCTTCTCCGGTTCGATGGTTGTGGTGTCTGCTGCAGTGCTTGGAGTCCTCAGGAAGCGCTAGGAGCATCTTTCAACGGAGGTACCCAGTCGGGGTGCCAAGTGATCCGTTACAATAGTGCAGATGAGACATAAAACAGAAAATATTTATTACAAATGCACTTACACAAAGTCCAGATAAAAACAGCATATATCCACTACAAGGTGGAGCAAAGAATACAGCACTGCAAGTCCCCAACGTAAGAATACAACGCGTTTCGTCCACTGGACTTCCAGGATTGTAACAATATATTCTAGAGAATTCTGAAACTTAGAAAACAAGTGTTAAAAATAATCATGATATAAAATTGATAATAATAGTCATAATACAAAAAGAAAACAATAAAATAGAACACAGTGTTCCAAAACACTGCAATTCCTGCCCATCTTTTTCATGGGATAATTTTATAGTGATCAGGATAGATAGAGTAGATAAAAATTGGAGAGGAGGAAATAGATCCACACAACTTAACAAAAAAGAAGCTCAATGGATCTATAATCTTAGAACCCTTAAACAAGGTCTGAATATGGATATAGATCTTACAGGACTAATTTGATACCAACCCATGGAGAATAATATAACCTCTTTATTTTAATTACTTACGTCCTTCCCTTCTGTTTTTCTTTCTGTATTATGACTATTGTTTAAACAATTGACCATAATCTGTTTCTTAATTGTATAATTATTATATAGATATCTGGCATATATTTTCTGTTAGGTTTACAATTTTTATGTATATATGAAATATCTGTTAAGAGGTGTCCTACTATGATTGTGTCATATATATCCATACGGTTTTTCATTTAACTTTACATTAGTTTATATACACTGCTCAAAAAAATAAAGGGAAGACTTAAACGACACAATGTAACTCCAAGTCAATCACACTTCTGTGAAATCAAACTGTCCACTTAGGAAGCAACACTGAGTGACAATCAATTTCACATGCTGTTGTGCAAATGGGATAGACAACAGGTGGAAATTATAGGCAATTAGCAAGACACCTCCGATAAAGGAGTGGTTCTGCAGGTGGTGACCACAGACAGTTTCTATGCTTCCTGGCTGATGTTTTGGTCACTTTTGAATGCTGGCAGTGCTTTCACTCTAGTGGTAGCATGAAGCAGAATCTACAACCCACACAAGTGGCTCAGGTAGTGCAACTCATCCAGGATAGCACATCAATGTGGGCTGTGGCAAGAAGGTTGCTGTGTCTGTCAGCGTAGTGTCCAGAGCATGGAGGCGCTACCAGGAGACAGGCAAGTAAATCAGGAGACGTGGAGGAGGCCGTAGGAAGGCAACAACCCAGCAGCAGGACCGCTACCTCCGCCTTTGTGCAAGGAGGAACAGGGGGAACACTGCCAGAGCCCTGCAAAAATGATCTCCAGCAGGCCACAAATGTTATTGTGTCTGCTCAAATGGTCAGAAACAGACTCCATGACTCCATGAGGGTGGTATGAGGGCCCGACGTCCACAGGTGGGGGTTGTGCTTACAGCCCAACACCGTGCAGGACGTTTGCCATTTGCCAGAGAACACCAAGATTGGCAAATTCGCCACTGGCGCCCTGTGCTCTTCACAGATGAAAGCAGGTTCACACTGAGCACATGTGACAGACATGACAGAGTCTGGAGACGCCGTGGAGAACGTTCTGCTGCCTGCAACATCCTCCAGCATGACCAGTTTAGCAATGGGTCAGTAATTCTTTGTGGGGCCACACAGCCCTCTATGTGCTCGTCAGAAGTAGCCTGACTGCCATTAGGTACCGAGATGAGATCCTCAGATCCCTTGAGAGACCATATGCTGGTGCGGTTGGCCCTGGGTTCCTCCTAATGCAAGACAATGCTAGACCTCATGTGGCTGGAGTGTGTCAGCAGTTCCTGCAAGATGAAGGAATTGATGCTATGGACTGGCCCGCCCGTTCCCCAGACCTGAATTCAGTTGAGCACATCTGGGACATGTCTCGCTCCATCCACCAACGTCACGTTGCACCACAGAGTGTCCAGGAGTTGGCAGATGCTTTAGTACAGGTCTGGGAGGAGATCCCTCAGGAGACCATCCGCCACCTCATCAGGAGCATGTATGGAGGCCACACACACTACTGAGCCTCATTTTGACTTGTTTTAAGGACATTACATCAAAGTTGGATCAGCCTGTAGTGTGTTTTTCCACTTTAATTTTGAGTGTGACTCCAAATCCAGATCTCCATGGATTGAAAAATTTGATTTCCATTTTTTAATTTTTGTGTGATTTTGTTGTCAGCACATTCAACTATGTAAAGAACATTGTAAAGTATTTCAGAAGGATATTTAATTCATTCAGATCTAGGATGTGTTATTTTTGTGTTCCCTTTATATTTTTGAGCAATGTATATATATTTTTTAAGTTATGAATTTTTTAATTTTTTTTGTAAATCTGTTTTTATTGAGAAGTAGTTCAAACAGTCAGTACATACTTTAAGAAGCTTTGCAAATTGGGACGAGCAGGTCTCCAACATACCATCAATTTGAGGATATTAATCACATCGTGTTGAGGTTCTCGTCCGTGTTTCCCATTCCGGGCTTTTCCTCAGGGCATAGAGCGCCTGTCTCAGAAACTGGTGTACGTTCTTAATATGCAATCTTGCCTTATCTGTTAGTTATGCTTTGGGTTCGGAGCCTTTGCTAGCGGTGTTTGACGTTTTATCGTCCCTGTTTAGTAATTATGTGCCGTTTGGATATGTGTTCCCTTTTATTCGTTCTAATGGGGAAGTGATTGTTGCTGTTGTTTAGGAAATTATGTGACTGACCTCTAGAGTGGTCAAAGGTGGTGTTCCAGGGTTGTTAGGCCTTGTCCCTACTGCTTTTTGCGATTCGTGTGTTATGTGTGTGTATGATATGTGCCCACTGGTGGTCGGGGTGTCTGTTGCGTGTGTTGTATATGTGTTGCATCAATGTGTGGTGTGGCGCGTGTTCGGTGGGGGGGTAGTTCCCCTTCTGTATATCAGATTCTCCTCAGTATTTCCTAATCAGGGCATGGGTGTGAGGAAATCAGGGATAGATGTGGCATCCCGTAGGAGGGGGGGGAAAGAGGAAACAGAACTGGGGGAGCAGTGTGTGGTCCATGTTAAGGGGGAGTCAGGGTCCGTGCGCCATTCGCACCTCTGGGGTCCCCCCTTGTTCGCGGGTATTGAGAGATATACATAAACCAGAGTTGCCACGCTGCATGAATTGCCTCCGCCCCCTGAATGTCCTCCACTCGCCTGATCCATTCCTCCTTCGTCGGGATCTCTGTCTTTTTCCAATAGGCCGGTATGGAGGCCTTAGCTGCGTTTAGCAGGTGGCGCATGATTGATTCTTGTAGTTCGATATCGGTTGTTGAGTGATGTGTAGGAGAGCGAGCTCCGCAGGCCAATCTGGGACTTCTCCCAGTATCAGGGATATCTCCGTTTTTATCATTTCCCAATACGGGGCTATGTCAGATGTGTGGCATTGTGCCTCTTTCTGTTTGGCATCTCCAGCACGTTGGTGGGGTTGTTGGAAAGATTCGGTGTATCATGGTTGGCATTCTATACCAGAAGGAGATCAGTTTATAATTGACCTCCTGGTAGTAGGAGCTCATTGAGCTTTTATGTTGCCATAGGAGTGCTTTGTCCCATTGTGATGGTGTAAATGTTCTACCAAGCCATTCCTCCATCTGCCTTCGGAATGTATTGTTGTCCGTGCGGCCACTCATGACTAGATGTTGGAATAGTATGGATACTGCGTGATCCAGTTCAGAGCCTTGCTCACATAGCCCCTCGAACCATGTTAGCTCCCTATTCAACCGTTCTCTATGTGTGAGAGTAGTATAATAATGTTTTAGTTGCATGTATCGGAACGTAGTGAGTGCGGTCCATGGTCTTCCCTCCAACATCGCATCCAGATCTCGGAGCCCGTTATCCCCCAGGGCTCTTCGTATGGGAAGATAGTTTCCGTCACCCAGGAAGCTCCAGGCCCTCGCTGGTAGTCCTCCGCCTATTCTACTATTATGCTTCACCGGTAGAAGGGGACTGGGTGTTGGAGAGATGTGTGGCTGTTCCCTGAGTGATTTCCAGCTGCATAACGTTTGTACCACCGGTCCGTCGCCCGCTGTTCGGTCTAGTTTTCAGCGTCTTTTCATTAATTGCTTTGTCTAAGGATACCCATTGCTTCTGTGTGGGTTCTGTATGCCAGTCAAGAATGCGTTGCATCACTGTTGCTTGATGATATTTTTTAAAATCCGGCAGTGCTAGTCCCCCGTTGGGTCTGGGGAGGCAGAGTATGTCGTGCCGCAATCGGGATTGTTCGCCTCGCCATGTGTAGCGTATGACTGCTGTTTTCAAGGAGGAAAAGAATATTGCCGGTGGCGTGAGGGGTATGGTTTGCATGAGATACAGGACTCTGGGGAGCACGTTCATTTTGAGCACCGCTATACGTCCGTGCCATGTTATGTGAGGGAGAGCCCATCTGGTCAGGTCTGCAGTTATTGATTTTAGTAGAGGTTGGAAGTTATGTGCATACAGTTGTCTGGGATCTGTGGTCACCCAAATGTCCAGATATTTCATTTTACCATAACACCATCGGAACTCGAATTGTGGTTCCAAGGCCATATATTCGTTCGTGGGCATCATCAAGTTCAGTACTTCACATTTCGTTAGATTTAGCTTAAACCCGGACAGGATACCGAAGCGTCTGAACTCTGCGAGGAGGTTTGGCAGGGTCAGACGGGGTTGTTTGATGAAAAAAAGCAGATCGTCTGCGTAAGCCGCGACTTTGTGGGTCATTCCTTGTCCCTCATAACCCCAAATATCTGGGTTGAGACAGATCGCTTGCAGGAGTGGTTCGAGAGATAGTGCGAACAGCAGTGGGGAGAGTGGGCACCCCTGTCGCGTTCCGTTTCTAATCTCAAAGTCGTCTGTCTGTGCTCCGTTGACCCTCATCGCTGCCCTCGGGTTGCTGTATATGGCCGATATCCAGGTTAAGAGTTTGTGTCCCAGTCCCATCTCCTTCAATGTGGAGGTCATATACTGCCAATTGACTCGGTCGAATGCCTTCTCCGCGTCGGTTGATAGCAGCAGAAGACGCTCTCCCATTCTCCTCGCCTGATGCTGAATGGAAAAGAGTCGCAGAGTGCTGTCCCTCGCCTCGCGTCCAGGAATGAAGCCCGTCTGGTCTGTGTGTATCAGGGACGGGAGGAGAGGCTGCAGTCTGGTCGCAAGCGCTTTCGTGAATAATTTTGTGTCGATGTTTATGAGGGAGATTGGGCGATAGCTGCCGCAGTTCATTGGGTCTTTTCCCGGTTTGGGTATTACGGTGATGGTTGCGGAGAGGGATTCTGGTCCAAAGCTTCCCCCGTCGGCCACTGCGTTTAGAGCTTTTGTGAGCCAGGGTAGGAGCTTTCCCGCAAATTTCTTATAGTATCCTGTGGAGAAGCCGTCTGGTCCCGGTGCCTTTCCAGTTTTGGTGTTTTTGAGGGCTGCTGCCAATTCCTCTAAGCTAATAGGTGCATCCAAGGTCAATGCGGAGTCCGGGTCAACCTTCTCCGTGACATTAGTGTGTAGATAGTCGGTTATTGCTGTGGTTCTGTCCAGGTTGCGAGCAGTCGCTACGGGTGCGGGGAGATTGTAGAGGGCTTGGTAGAAGTCCTTAAACTCCTTCGCTATCTCCTGTGGGAAGGGGGAGATGGTGCCTGATTTAAGACGTAGTTTACGTATCTGGTTGCGGGGCATCGTGCCCTTCAGGAGGCGCACCAGGTATTTGCCTCCTTTGTTAGCATGGGCATAGTAGAAGCCTTTGGAGTGTTGTAGCGTGCGAAGGTGCTTTTTCAGTATGAGGTCCCTCAGTTTTCTTC
The DNA here is from genome assembly GCA_933207985.1 of Pelobates cultripes. Taxonomy (NCBI): domain Eukaryota; kingdom Metazoa; phylum Chordata; class Amphibia; order Anura; family Pelobatidae; genus Pelobates; species Pelobates cultripes. Next base: position 246,476,658 of record OW240914.1, read on the forward strand.
TGGCCTCCGTGAGTTCGCCATATATCGTGTTGAGGTGGGATCTTTTGTGATGTTGCTCCAGCGTTGAGATGGATTTATGGAGCTTTGCGATCTCCAGGGTAGCCGCCTTCTTCTTCTGAGATGCGATACGTATGAGCGTACTGCGGATTACGCTCTTGTGGGCCTCCCATAGTGTGATAGGTGAGGTTTCTGTTGAGTCATTTTCTCGGAAATATAGATCGAGATCTTGGTCAATCTGTTCCCGAGTCAATGGGTCCAAGAGCAGTGCTTCATTTAGTCTCCAGGTCCAGGTGGAGGGTCGGAACAGAGGTGATTTCAGGTTTATTCTGACCGGGCCATGGTCCGGCCACGTAGCTGGTTCATTGGTGGCCTTTAATAGGCGAGACAGGCCCTCCTGTTTAATGAAGAGGTAGTCGATCTGTGCATTACGGTTATGGAGAGCGGAATAATGTGTGTAATCTTTACCAGACGGATTGAGGGTTCTCTAGCAATCAACCAGCCCTAGCCCGTTCAGCACGTGTTGAATGGTTCTGATGCATCGCTGGGTGATACAGCTATGTCCCGAGGAAGAATCCAGTGTTGGGTCTAGGGGGGCATTGAAATCACCCCCCACTATTAGCACGCCTTCTGCGAAGTCCCTTAGTTTAGCTAGTGCGCCTTTGAGGAATGAGGCTTGGCACCTGTTGGTGACATAGTTGCAATCGTATATATTTTGTCAGCTATGGTCCCCTTCAGGAACAGGAAGCGCCCTTGTGTGTCTTCAACACGGTCCAGTTCCTGGAGTTCTTGGTCTGCTGCTAGTATGATGGCCACTCCGGATTTGCGGGCTGTGGGATGGTTGCAGAAATAGTTGTTCGGGTAAGATCTGTTGCGCAACTGGGGAGCTGCGCCTTCTTTAAAGTGTGTTTCCTGAAGCATCGCCACTGCGATGTGTTTCTTCTTCAGTTCCCTTAATAGGTGTGTTCTGCGTTCTGGGATGTTCAGGCCCCTACACTTGAGGGTGAGGACAGACAGTGGCGCGCCGTGGTATGCCATCCCCGTCTATGGGCGATTGGGCTCTTCCCACAAATTCGGGTGTTTTGGGGCCCCCGGTTCTACAGCGGTCTCCCCGGGCCCCGCACCCCCGTCACGGACCAAGAGAGAAAGGGGAGGGGAGGGTGAGGAGTTGGGAGCGGGGAGGAGTAGGTGAGTTTGTGTTAGGCTGTGTCAGTGGAAACGGTGTGGCGTGTGTGGTGTGTGTACGTGTTAATGGGCAGTACACCTGTCTGGTGAGGACCTCCCCCGGGATTGTATAAATCCCGTATCTATCCCCTCCTATCGGGGTATACTCGTGCAGCAACCAGAGTCGTCGGGTTCCCCTTCCTTCGTCCAGCTATGCTGGCCCCCCCCGGTCTAGTTGCAAGAGATTTAGCACGAGTGTGTGTTGGGAAACGCAACTCCGGCTCCGCCCAAAGATAAGACAGCAGATGTGAGGTGGATCCGTCTGCCCCACCGTGCCCCTCTCATAACGTGACAAGCATTTTCAATATATATGTATACGTAAGAGGTTATAAGAAAAAACGGTCATAACATTGTGAGATTATATATACAGAACTGGTACCAACATTCCCGGAGTCCCCCCCTCACTCCATCCCCCCACATCCCCACGACACCTCAGATTATCTCTTGTTCCATTTACCTCCCCTCCCTCCGGATTCGTGTCCCCGTCCCCTCTCGGTTATTGGTTCTTGCCCTCCGTGGACGTCAGTGTGGTTAGAGTGCGCCAATATTATATTGTCGGACACCCCCTTGTGTGGTCCTCCCTCTCCCGAGTAGGTCTTGCCTAGTGCCCTTCTAGCTTAAACTTCCTATCCCTTGCCCGTGTGGTATCCGCTTAGTGGTGGGATGTTCCTGCTCCTCGTATTTGTCCCCGTCCTCGGGCTGGTAGTGCTGGGGGGGAGGCCTATCTCCGTGTACCCGATAACAATAGTGACAACCCTAAGCCCCGTTGTCCCCTCACCGCCCCCGTCAGCCCCGTATAGATGACTGCTGCCCTGGTAGATCCGTTATGCTTCAAGGGCAGTGCTTATTTGGGTTACCGTGCTCTCATCCTACCCCCGATTGTCCCCGCTAGCCCCATATTCCACTCCGTTTCTCTGGCGACATAGAGTCGGATGCCCCCCGCGCGCCATCCCTAGCGGTCCCACCACTCCAGAGTTTGAGCAACCAGTTTGCAATTTTAAACAATAGTACATAGTGCGTTAGCGTTCGGCAATATTTTAAGATAGGCCTAATACATGAATATACCAGCAGGAGGAGGCAGGTCGCGGGCGATCCCCTGCCTGGGTGATAGTTACGTTCTTTCCTGGGAGGGGGTTACGTGGGTGTCCGGGTCAGAGAGTCCCGTCTGTCTCACCTCCTTTCATGGGGTAATTTTATGGTACCTTCCCAGGTGCCCCCTGAGGGGTAGAGGTGTGTTGCGGTGGTATTGGGCCAATCCCCCCTTTCCAAATGTCCCTATGTCCATGTGTCCAGATAGTGTGGGACCAAGCATGACATCCCCAGCGGGAAGGTGCCTCGTGTGTACTGAGGTCGGGGCTCCCTTCTTTGATATCCGATCCCTGAACCCCCCTCCCAAGTCCCGCAAGAAACGTCTGCCATGGGTGATGGTTTGCGGTATGAGTCCCTTGGTAGCTCATGTCCGATGGGGAGCCAAAGGAGTCCCCCGTGTGCGTACCGTGGGTCAGCAGTGACGCACCAGGCATACTGGGCAGGATGTTAGTCATTGTCCCAGGGTGTGTGGGCGGTGTGGGGAGGCTGTGGGTAGTCAAGTGTACTCACTCATTCCTCCGGTGCCGCTGGGTGTCTGCGCCTCTGGGATGAGTGTCCTCCCGGTGAGCCTGCTTCTCTCCTCCGGTTTGTTCTTTGAGGTCTTGGCGGTGGGCCTAGGGGTCCCAGGATCCAGTTGGTGACCTGTACCGGCGTGAGGCCTAGCTCCTCCATAAATCATGGTACCTCTTCAGGCCAGCGTAATGGTACCCAGCCATTATGGTGGCGTGCCAATAAAGCAAACGGGAAGCCCCACTTGTAGGTGATGTTGTGATCTCGCAGGGCGGCTGTCACTGGTCTTAGCGCCCAGCGTGCCTCCAGAGTGATGGGGGAGAGGTCATTGTATAGAGATACTTGTGCTCCCCTGTAGAGCCTGGTTGGTCGCTTGCGTGCCTTGCGCATGATGGCTTCCTTTACGAGGAAGGAGTGCAGACAGCACACCAGGTCTCTTGGGCCGTCCTCTAATGACCTCGGTCTCAGCGCTCTGTGTGCCCTTTCAAATTCGAAGCGTTGGGGGGGTCGCCGCTGGTAGCAGTGTGTGGAATAGCTCGGTGAGGACTGCCTCTGCATTTTCTTCACTGTCAGACTCAGGTACTCCGCGGATTCTAATGTTGCAGCGCCGTCCCCTATTGTCTAAATCTTGATTTGTCGTCACATAGCAAGGAGAATTTCACCCTGTCGGGTTACTGCAGTGTCCGTTGCGTTGATTTTGCTATTCTGCGCGTCCTGTGCCTGCTCCAGTGTCTGGATGCGGCCTGCTTGCGCGGTGACCTCAGACCTGATGCCTGCAATCTCCCTCCTCAGCGTGTCCTGGATGGTGGTGGTGAGGTTGTGCAGGTCCACTTTTGTGACCATGGAGGCAGTTAGGGTCCTCAGTTCCTCCCCAATACGGTCTAATGCCGTGCTCTCGGAGCCCGCCGGCGAGGTCGAAGCCATCTTGGGGCTTCCCGCCCTGCCGTCCGCCCCGGGCTGCAGCTGCAGGAATCCGTCCAGGGGGCCCTGTTGTGCACCCCTCAGTGTCTGGGGGGCCTCCGGGCGTCGGTTGCGGCCCATTGACAGTGCGTGGCGGCTTATTAAGTGCTGTGTGGTGTGTTCAATAAAAACATGGCAACATTTCATTCTTTGTGTGTTATTAGTTTAAGCAGACTGTGATTGTCTATTGTTGTGACTTAGATGATGATCAGATCACATTTTATGACCAATTTGTGCAGAAATCCATATAATTCCAAAGGGTTCACATACTTTTTCTTGCAACTGTATGTACATATAGTGGTTGGTACTCTTTTTGTCTTTACTCTGTTGTGACTTTGTGTCCTGTGCTCCATGTGGTGGTAACCTTGTGGGGAAAACTGTATAAAAGAAATACCTTTGAGCTCATTAAACAGACTTATTCTACCCTTCATGAAGTTTTGGCTCATGTTTGGGGGATTGGATTACTACCTACACTCTGGGGATTGCTATAATCACTATACTCCCCAGAGTAAGCCCTTGTAAGAGCTTGTTCCTGTTCCTGTTCCTGCTCTCTGGATTTAGGAGAGGTCTGCCTACTGGAAGCTGATCCCTGGTTTTGGGCCTAGAGTAGGAGGTAGACGGCGAGACCCCAACCAAGCTGCGGTGGTTTGTGGGGTTTGCGGTGGTTATGGTGTCTAGTCGAGTGCTTGGAGCCCTCGGGAAGCACTAGGAGCATCCGTTAACCGAAGGTACCCAGTCGGGGTGCCAGGCAATCCGTTACAGTGGTGGCAGTGGTGGGATGGCGTCCTAGTGCAAGGAGAAGCAGCTTGGTGACACTGGTAACGTGTGGAGTTTATTGAGGGCAACGCTAGTATCCGTACAGCGCCCCTGGATACAGCAGGATGGAATCGGCTAGTTTTTGGACAGCGTTCAATGACGAGGAGGAGGAGGCGGCCACGGACTATAGGGATGCAGACAGAAAGGAAGTCTGATATTACGCCCTGGAAGATGCCCAGCAGCGGCGAGGTTAGAGTCTCCCTAGTAATAAGCAGCGGCTACAGAAACGTGTGGCGATGCGGATGTATCAATTGGGAGAGCAGCCCCTGGATGAGTGGGTGACAAGACTAGAGAACCTGGTATGGCGAGAGATTTGGCTAGACAACGCACACCAGGCCCTATGGTGGCATACCGTTCAACATACCCCCTGGACGGCCAAGCACAACTTACCCGAAGGTGATAATTATGATGGTCCTGGGTTACTATGGGATGCCTTGGAGGAGGACATTGATCTCGGCAGCACGGAGGAGTCTAGGTTTTGGGACATCTACGACTACTGGATGGGCAAAGATATGACCCACTTCGTAACAAGTGAGTGGGGACTGGAGCAGGACTACCAACACCTGCTCAGCTTCGTGCAGCCCCAACCTACCCGACAAGCAGAACTAAACATACCACTCTACAACTGGGAAGACTGGGCAGTGGTACCCCCTGCTTCCCTACCAGCTCCCAAAGTAGGGAACTTCATCAACTGGTTCTGGGAAGACCTCCCGACGGCAGGTAGAGAAGAGATGGGACCGAAGTCTCTCCACCAGCCCTACAGGGATGCTGGGCAGTCAGCTCAGATCCCCAGCGTTACCATCCAGCCAGCGTTACCAGGAGTCGAGACAGTCGGCCTGACTCCCCAGCGGCAGCTTACCTTACAGGGAGAGGAGACAACCGGTCTCTCTCCCCAGCGGCAGTGCATCCTACAGGGAGAGGAGACGGTCGGTCTCTCTCCCGAGCGGGAGCCCGTGTCACAAAGTGAGGAGACTGTTGGTCCCGCATCTCAGCAGCGGCAAGCATCACTGGGAGTGGAAATGGTCGCTACCACTACCCAGTAGCAAGCAGCATTACAAGAAGAGGAGACAATCGGTCTCTCTCGGTCACATCCTGTTCCTCGCTGCGGATCATTCTGGCAATGGCTTCTGGTATCCAGTACTCTGTTTGCTGTCCTTTCTTGGTTTTTCTGGTCTATGTCTGGTTGTCTTTGTTGCTGGGTTTCTGGGTTCATTCTTATATTCCGTACCTGGATTTCCCAGTCTCTTGGATTCACTTAAATGTATGTTTTATATTGCCACACCCGTTTGTTTTCCACTTTCCTTTTGTTTCAGCTTGGACCTGCAGCAGTGTTTCATGTCTCTGCCCTTTCTTGCAGGTAAGTGCTATTGTGGTTTAGTGTGGCTGTTTTAGCATACATTAGGCAGTGTAGGACCTGCCAGATATGGGGTACATTGGCGTTGTTGGCAGGCTTGTGCAATGTATGATCATATAATGTAACTAAATTCCTATACTTTTCATAATTAGTGCTTAGCTATGTTTCCTCTTGTTTTACCTTGTATCTCTTGTCTTGTTTTACTTTGTCTTGTAATTCCAGTCCATGTACAGTCCTGTCCAGTCATGCCCATGTTATGTTCTTGTTTTCCTCATGTCTTGTGTACATGTTCTAGGTTCTGCTTTCTGTCCTGCTCTGGTTCTAGGTTCTCCTAGTGTTGTCTTGTTCTCATGCATGGTGCCTATTTCTAGTCTTGCCTTGCTCTCCTAGTTTTGTCTTGTTTTCATGCATGGTGCCTATCTCTAGTCTTTCCTTGTTCTCCTAGTTTGGTCTTGTTTTCTTGTATGGTGCCTTGCTCTCCTAGTCTTGCCTTGCTTCAGTACTGGATACATCCCTGCTGCAGAGCCTCCCTATTCAGCTCCTGGGAGGTCTTAATTACCTGCTCTTAGTTTCTGGGATCCGCATAAGCTGAATCAGGGTTCTGGTATGTGGCTGCACAAACGCTGGTGCTCAACACCAGGGGGCGTGCGGTTACCCTGCACCAGACCCTGCTATTCCACCTCCACACTGTGACTCCTACTCTGAACATCAGGCATACATGGGTCCCGGTCCACGCACTGCCGCCCGGACAGTGTCTGGGTCCTGGGCACCGGACCGCCACTGTGACACTCTCCCCAGCAGCAATGCATCCTACAGGGAGAGGGGACAACTGGTCTCTCTCCCCAGCGGCAGTGCATCTCACAGGGAGAGGAGACAACCGGTCAGTTGGTTGTCGGTGGGCTGTTCGACTAACTCAGGTACTGACCGACAGGAGGTCAGGTACCTGGTTAGTCTCCCCCTGGGAGAGAAGATGTGTGACGAAAGCACCTTTGTCACTGGGATTTGGAGAGGCCTGCTTGCCAGCCTCTTGCCCTGTGACTATGGCCCCTTGGATGTATTGCCCTTTAAAAGCTTTATTTGGGCGTATTGGATTTTAAAACACTTTTTCTGCCTCTTTAAATCCATGGGAAAATGTGCCTCTTCCCCTCCCCCTTTTTCCTGTCCTATTGTTTCTCCAGCAGGGCGTTGTCCCAGGGACAGTGCCAAACCAGTTGAAACTGGCTGCTTTGTCCCTCCTCAATCTCCCATCAGCCCTTGCTATTTTCTGACCCCACCCTTATTTGTACTGTAGGGCACTTTTAACATTGGACATATTGAGCACTCAGATCCAAGCTATCTGGGTATATCTTGTACATATAGGTTAAACATTGTTTTATAAGATTATAAGTATTAATGTGGTTTTTGTAAGTTTCTGACTTAGAGATATTTCCTGTACCTGGAGATAATTAAGTTACCACAGCCACTTAAGCCAATTATCTCCAGGATAGAGAAGATAGACCGCACAGCCTAAATCTGTGGAACTGTTTTGGGCATGAAAGCCATGCTTGCGGTCGGTCAAATGTGACTTCCATAAAACTTTTGAACCCCTGCTCTGATCTGGGTGATGTCAGGGTATTTATATCGGCAGACATCTTGTGCTATGATAGAAATTAAAAGTGTATATTCTGAGTCACTCTGAACAGACCAGACTCCATTTTGTTATTTCCAAGCTAACAAAAGACACAAGATTTCTATCTGTAAAACTAACCACTTTGCCAGAGCTAAAGGAATGCATAGTATAAACAAACCAAGTGATAAGGAATAGATGCATTCTAAACCCAGACATTTGTGACAGAGGAGATTAAATAATAACATTTTACTTTCTATATGTACAAGACCCCATTGTAAGTTTAAGGTGAAACATAGTTCACGAACTCTCATATCAGAAATTATAGCAGGAATTGTGGACACTAAGTCTGGACAAAACTTAAAGAAACTGTTTGAACTGACAGGAAATCTAAATTATGGCCACTATAAAGATAGGCCAAAATGACGTCAAAATAGCCACCAGGAAAAGTTAACTCTTTCCTGGATAGGTATGTTTAGTGGGACAAGACTGCCTTCTATAGACCAAATACCTAAATTGCGATCCCTAGATAACCACACCTCTAGTGCTTCTATTGGGTTATCAACTGATGACGTACAGAGAGTCTGGCCCTTTAAAAGTTAGGACAAAGGGAAGACAGAGGGATGCAAAGGAGAAGGAAAAGGAGGAGAGAGGAATTGGAAGTTTGGGGACTCCAACTCGGACATGCAGAGAAACCCAGGACAACATCTGAGACTAACACTCTACTCTTAAAACTCTAACACTTAGAATTTTACTGACTTTCTAACCAACACCACCTTTCACCATAACTCATGCAGTGAGACATCCAAATAAGTTCCTGAGACTATCTACCAATCGGATGAAATATCTACTCAACTGGTAATTATACAGGTTTCATTTAATTAATTAAATTAATTAAAATTTACTAATAGCATTATATATGACTGGATAAAGCACGGTCAGATTTCCATATTAAGAAATCTTAGTTAACTAAAGAATATATAGTTATAAACATTCCATTCTGCATGTGGAATTAAGAATAATTATATATTGATGTGATATTATCACGTGTTAGCATACCGCTGTTTTTATCCAGGTGTATTGATTTGCTCTAATATAAGATAAGATATATTTTTAGGCGAATTAAAATCTGCTTATATAAATATGGTAGATTCTCTTATTGGATGGTTCCAGGATATGACTAATGAACTGGTTTAAATGTTATTTTATTTAAAATTACATAAGAATAGATCTTAATTACCTAGCCATTATCTAGCCAGCATTGAAAGGGTTATTCTAACTGTTAGCCAGGGTTTTATGGCCCTTCGCTGTGAAAAGCTTAGCTTTCTCTCTGTGAAAGATACCTCATAAATCGTGTAAGACTTGACAGAAAATGCTGTTTAGCCATTGAAACGTGTATAGCCATTCCATTGTTTTGCATACCATTTTATACTGGATATTCATTGATTATTGTCACGCATGTTACATATTATTATTATTAATTAAATTGTTATTATAAAATAAAATCTATTTTTATAACAAAATTGTGATATTATTTATATGAAATACATTCCACTTAACACGATAACGATCTTTGGGTCTGAGAATTGAATTAGTGGGCGATTCTCACTGTTTACTATTATTATCCCATAAATATCCCCACAGTGATTCTTGGATATGTTGTTCACCCAGATCAGGGCTACCCATGGATTTATTGTTTATTAATTTGTGGGGAAACGTTGTTTTGGAGTGTTTCTGGACTTTGGGTAAAACTAGATATTTTCTGCCTGTGGTAATTGAGTTAGTCCATTGTGTTTGGTAATTGAATCACAGGCAGAGGGGAGGGTTTGTGTACATTAGCTGGGGGTGTCTAACTGTACAATACTGTGTTGATTGGCTGTTGTGACTTTGTGTCCTGTGCTCCACGTGGTGGTAACCTTGTGGGGAAAACTGTATAAAAGAAATGCCTTTGTGCTCATTAAACAGACTTGTTATACCCTTCATTAAGTTTCGGCTCATGTTTGGGGGATTGGAGAACTACCTACACTCTGGGGATTGCTATAATCACTATACTCCCCAGAGTAAGCTCTTGTAAGAGCTTGTTCCTGTTCCTGTTTCTGCTCTCTGGATTTAGGAGAGGTCTGCCTACTGGTCTTGGGCCCAGAGTAGGAGGAAGACGGCGAGACTCCAACCAAGCTGCGGAGATTCATGGGATCAGCGGTGGTTATGGTGTCTAGTGGAGTGCTTGGAGCCCTCAGGAAGCACCAGGAGTATCCTTCAATGGAAGGTACCCAGTTGGGGTTCCAGGCAACCCGTTACAGTGCATAAGCACTGTTTGGCAACAGAGTTGTATGGGGCAGTAAATCAGAAATGACAGTAGACCCTTGATTACCCTTAACGAAGGTGCATTATGGCCCTGAAACATGCATCAGATTTGTATATATTTGTTTGTGCGGTAAGATAATTTCTCACTGAGCATGTAATGGACACTGTAACGGACCGTTTTGCACAAAAGGGGTAAAAACCGTTTAGGCGATCGGCCCTCTTTCCAGAGAACACCAAACTGCAGAACACCAAACACACGAACCGCCAATAAGTAAATGCTCCAAACTCCCGAACGGCATCCAATATAGCACTCCAAATACACGAACAGGAACCATACGAATTGCTGCTACCAGACAAATAGGAAAAGCATCCAAGCGGCTTACACTCCTAGCAATCAGTCTCTATCAGCATTCAGTAAATCCCCCCAAAGACGAGACAAGGCTCCGTGTTGAGGGTCAAGCAGTGGTCTGTTTAATGAGGGCTACCTGCCCAGTATTTATGCAGGTCTACCACCTGGTGGACACTCCCCTAGGGGACCAAATGGGAGACTGTGACAAGGGACAGACAAGTAGACAAATAGGACACACAGTCACAGTATATTCCCACAATGCATCCTGGCTTCCTCCCCTCTGCCCTGGGAGATAATTGAGAAGTAATTCAATTATCTCCCAAGACAAAGGCAAATCTCCATTATGCACGTGGGGATACTAAAACAAGCATTACTGTTAAAATACACCAGGTAAGACACATTACATTAAAACTATACATTTAACATATCCCCAGATAGCTCAGGTCTGAGCGCACATTATTAAGCGAATGGCGCTCAAACCACACAAATACAGTTTAATCGCCATGGAGCCAAAGTCTTTAATTCCACAAACAGGCTCCATGGCAGGCTATCTGGGTACTTGCACACTGAATACAATTGCAGCACTAAAAGTCCCGAATACGGTTCCCGAACAGGTTTGCAGACTTCCAGCCTCAGCGGGGCTTGTAAGACAAAAGTGTCCGCTTTTGGTGTCCTGCCGCTGGGTAGAACAAGCGCTGGCTACCCAGGGAGCTTCCATAACACCGCCATCGTGTGGCGGCTAGGTGTAACCGCGACCACCCAGTAATTGTAAATTAAGCTGCGGTTAACCGCAGCTTCAGGGAGGTTAGTTGCCGGCACACTCCAGCGGTCTATTCATTCGTGCAGTTGTTCGGTAGATTGAATCTACCGAACAACTGGCAGAAAAGCACGAAAACAGCTTTTCTGCAGGTGAAACAAAGTGTTTTAACATGGGGGCCATAGTCCAAAGGCAGCAGACGAGCAACCAGGCTTCTCCAATGCAATGTGGCGAGCTTGGTCTCGTCACAAACACCTAGGGACATTTTTCACTAGGTCCTTTAATTTGCTGATGCAGTAGCTAGTTGTTGCTATATTGCTTATTAGGTGGGGAGAGATTCCTTGTACTATAGGGCACTTTTAACATTGGACATATTGAACGCTCAGATCCAAGCTATCTGGGGATATGTTGGACATATAGGTTAAACATTGTATTATAAGAGTTATGTATATTTATGTGGTTTTTGTAACAGTTTTTGGACTTAGATATATTTCCTATACCTGGAGATAATTGGCTTACCACAGCCACTTAAGCCAATTATCTCCAGGATAGAGGAGAAGATAGACCGGCCGCACAGCCTAAATCTGTGTTACTATTTTGGGCATGAAAGCCATGCTTGCGGTCGGCTGATATGGGTGATTTTTGGATATGTTGTACATCCAGATCAGGGCTATCCTATCCAGGGATGTAGGATGTAGCCTTGACTCGTGTTTGGAGGGGACTACAGGGATTTCTATGCTCTTCATACTCCCTTAACTTCACTGAGCTCTTGTAAGAGCTTGTTCCTGTTCCTGCTTCGGTCTCTGGGGAAAGAGAGGTTCACCCACTGGAACCTGGAGCCTTGTTGTAGGTCCTGGGTGGGTAGGAGACGGCGAGACCCCAACCAAGCAGCGGTGATTCGTGGGGTCTGTGGTGCTTATGGTGTCCGGTGCGGTGCTGATGGTCCTTGGTGAGCGCTAGGAGCATCCTTTCTATGGTCCAACCCTCAGCTAGCCTGGGGCAACCGTAACAGTTACCAAGTTGGGTGACCGAGATATTGTGAACAGGGTCACATCACAAACATTTGGTATTGGAGGCCAGTGGCGTACATACCGGGGTTGCAGGGGTCGCAGGTGCAACCGGGCCCGGCCCACCAGGGGGCCCGGCCGCCCCTGCAACCCAGTGTGTACCCACAGGGCCAGCCTCCTCTCCGGCAGGCGGGTGGCCGGACGGGCAGGCGGGCACGCGAGGGAGCACTCAGTGCTTCCTCTTCAGCTCCCTCGCGCACTGCACTGATACCGGAGCCGGAAGATGACGTCATCTTCCGGCGCCAGCATCCCTACGCGGCGCGCGAGGAAGCTGAAGAGGAAGCACTGAGTGCTCCCTCGCCCACCTGCCCGACCGGCCACCCGCCCAGGAGCCCAGCAGCACCACTGGACCCCAGGGAATCCCCCCAGCACTCCAAAAGGTAATGAGGCTGGGAGGATTACATTTAAAAAAAAAGTGTTAGTGTGAGTGTGAGTGTTAGTGTTAGTGTGACTGTTAGAGTGTGTTAGTGTTAGAGTGTGTTAGTGTTAGAGTGTGAGTGTTAGTGTGAGTGTTAGAGTGTGTTAGAGTGTGTGAGTATTAGTCTGAGTGTTAGTGTTAGTGTGAGTGTTAGAGTGTGGAGTGTTAGTGTTAGAGTGAGTGTTAGAGTGTGTGAGTGTTAGTGTGAGTGTTAGAGTGTGTTAGAGTGTGTGAGTGTTAGTCTGAGTGTTAGTGTGAGTGTTAGAGTGTGTTAGTGTTAGTCTGAGTGTTAGAGTGTGTTAGTGTTAGAGTTAGTGTGAGTGTTAGAGTGTGTTAGTGTTAGAGTGAGTGTTAGTGTGTGAGTGTTAGAGTGAGTGTTAGAGTGTGTGAGTGTTAGAGTGAGTGTTAGTGTGTGTGTCTGCTAGTGAGTGTCAGTGAGTGTGTTACTGTGTGTGTCTTAGTGAGTCTGTTTGATGTCTGTTAGTGAGTGTGTGTTTGTCAATGAGTGTATGTTTTGTAAGTGAGTGTGTATGTATGTCTGTCGCTGAGTGTGTCTGTCAGTAAATGTGTGTGTCTGTTAGCTAGTGTGCATGCGTCTGTAAGTGTGTGTGTGTCTTCAGCACTTACCTTTCTCCAGCGCCGGACTCCCTTGGGGCTGGGGATCCCTCAGTCTCTCAGCTCCGAATGCGACCGCGCATGTATTCAAACCGCCCATAGGAAAGCCTTACTCAATGCTTTCCTATGGACGTTCAGAGTGCTCCTCTAGCGGCTGTCAGTGAGACAGCCACTAGAGGCTGGATTAACCCTCAGTGAAACATAGCAGTTTCTCTGAAACTGTTATGATATCAGCTGCAGGGTTAAAACTAGAGGGACCTGACACCCAGACAACTTCAATGGGCTGATGTGATCTGGGTGTCTGTAGTGGTCCTTTAAGTGTGTGTGCATCTGCATGCACTGGCGTACATACCGCGGTCGCAGCCCTGTAACCCCTGCGACCAGGTGCCCACCGCCATGTGTTGCGACCCGGCCCGCGCGCGTGGGGTGGGTGGCCCACAGATCAATTTTCGCACCGGGGCCCCATGGGTCATGTGTACGCCTCTGTTGGAGGCAGAGTGGTTTAGTTTTTGTTTGCCAATTATTTTGGAACTGTAGCATGTGTTGTGCCCTTTATGTCAAGGACCTGGAGTAGTAGTAATACTCTCTGTAACTAACGCTGGTATTTCATGTGCCCATTTGTTTGGTTCCTCCCGAACTGCTAGGTACTTAGTCTCATACATTCCCCAAGAACACAAGTGCAGCATACAAGTAAATCCGGCTGTTTAAGCAATCACATTCCCAAACATCAGTCGAGACTAGATGAAGGGTACAACAACACTTTATTATGCCACACATGGCTTTTATGCTTAACCTTGGCAAGGGGTTCCTACCCAGGATCCTCTGTACCTGTGAGCCTGCACGCGAGAAAGGGGACCTAGTCTCTCTGTCTCCCAGGTACAGAAAGTCCACCCCACATACAAAGGGGATCCTCCCACACCTAACGACAGGGGGCTTCATCCCAGGATCCTACGCACCTGGGAGCACGGGTGCTGGAAAAGGGACCCAGTCTCTTTGTCCCCCAAGCGCAGCAAGCCCGCCAAACTGGCCAGTGCCCCAAAAGTGTCCCCACCAACCTCCAGAATACCCACACTGTGCATTTCCCGACTGGTCTCCATTCGTGTGGCTCCTGTGCGAAACTATGGCAAGGGAAGTGTCTCCTCCCCTGGGTGGCGTTCATTTATATGAAATGGTGGCCACACAGGGGAGCACTCATTAATTACTTCACTTAGTTATGAAGAAAAGTTAACACATTTAAATATGTTTAGTTTAAAAAAATGGTGCCTCATATAAGGATATGGAATTCTCTCCCAGAAGAGGTGGTTATATCAGAGTATGTAAATATGTTTAAACAGCAACTGGATGAATACTTGCAAAAACATAGTATTCAGAGGTATATTTTTTAATTTGTGAGGGTAACAGCTTCTTGATTTAAGGAGAGATCCCACTGACATGCTGCGGTCAATAAGAATTTTTTTCCTAGTTTATTGAAAAATTGGATAAAACTTCAACCTGGGTATCGTGCCTTTTTTTGGATCAAAGGCAAAAAGATGTGAGAAATTGTCTATTTTTTTGCCTATGTAACTATGTAATATATCAGTTTCATTTTTTCAATTGCTTCTTATGTTTATCATTTCACGGGACTAGATATTCCTGTCATTTTCAGGGATATTTAGAGGGTTATTTCTTTATGTTTAATAAATTGGAGATCAGCCCTCAAATTGCTTTGTTTATACTATAAACACACAAACAAATAAATTATTCGCAGCCTCTACATCTAACTGTATTATTGTGAATCTAATGTGCATTGATCAACTTGACTTTCCATTTGTTGATATTTTTTGTTTCATTACTTAACTGATCTACAATTAGTTGACATTTAACCCCAAAATTGTGAAACCATGCCAATAAATCTTTTGTTGAACATGCTGGGGTACGCAGCGAATGACATACGTTTTTCTTCCTATACAGGCAATGTGTGAACTAGAAGATAAAAACACAGTTCGTTTTGAGTCTTTGAGAAATCTGATGCCACCACTGGTCGACGGGAGTATAGATAGCATTTAATTTCTATGGGCGGTATTTTAAATAATAAGCGTGAAGACCGTGAGTCAGTGTCTATGTGTTGGTTGACGAGAACGAGTGGAGGATCAAACAACCTAGTTTATCGTAGGTCAAAGGCTGAACTGCAGTGTTTTCTGCTTCATTTCCGGGAGGATTATATTTAAGCGAATTTTAAATAATATCAGATACTGAAACTGACTCGTATTTCACAATGGGTGCAGTGATGGGTACATTCTCTTCTTTGCAGACTAAACAAAGAAGACCCTCCAAAGGTAAGAACGATTGTATTACTTATATTTATATCACTGATTGTATTACATGTACAATCTACACCAACTGCATTAAATAATCTACCGTGCTGTGCAGTATTTAAAAGTGCATTAACAACTGAGGATCATTGCTGTTTTACCCATCCAGATGAGAACTATACACATTTTATGCATTGGTACGTTTTGAAACAGCATGTATATATTAGTATATCAGCGTGAAATGTACAAAGACTTCCACACAAATACACATAAATGTGGCATTGTGTTGCGTTTTCTTTAAGAATTCATTATGGTTTCAAATATGGCGTAATTTTAGTGGGACACCAGCTTATAAGGAAGGGCATGGAATATAAATCGAAAAAAAGAAATTAAATATAAAAAAAAAAAAAAAAATTAGTATTTTTTTATGTAAGGAAAAAAACGCTGCTATTTTCGGATTGAATTGTAGCACCGTAGTATGCATGTAGAAATATGTATGTATGTGGGTAGGTAAATCTCTATCTAGAAGAGCAAATAGATAAGACTATGTTCTCATCGTAATTTTTATAGCAGTGATTTTTAAAAATCAGAAATTGTGAAAATATCCTGTTGGAGCTTATTTATTTACATAATTATATATTATACTTATAAATATAACTAATGTGCTAGGCTACTTTGTTATATACAAAAAAATATTTTTGATGAATATTAAAATTTGTGGTAAATTATACTTGCCATAGTACAAATTAATGTTATGTAACAAACCTTTGTATTCTCGACCACTAGATGGACATGCATACACAATTTTGTTTTCAGTGTCAGAGCAAAATTCAAGTTTGGTTATCAGGGCCTTGGTTTAAGTGTATTTATTTTTTTTTTGTGAATTTGGGTATCAGTGCAAATCTAATTCTGACAATCCACTAGATATTTGAAATGAAATAGCTTTATAGGCCTGCAGTGCAAAATATTAATTTAGATGAATCGAATTTTGACTACAAAAGTAGAAAATGTATAGTAGAAAATTAACTCTAATTCCCCCCCCTGGAGTACAATATATATATGCAAATAAAGCTTGAGATTCACACAATCTTGCTCCTGAATTAATATATATATTTATATATGTATATATATATATATATATATGACATTCCTACCACTATAGCAACCACAAGAATAGCACGTTTATGCACAAATCTTTGCCAAAAAAAACCAAAACATACGTATTTCCATTATAACTCTTTAGAATATACTCAATTCCAATTAAAAAATAAAAGTAACATAGCAGCAAAAACACATAGCATATTTTTTACTTAGGGATTTATTCATTCTGATCACAAAACCTGAACATAGTTTACATTATTTAACAATGCATGGATTTTGCAATACTGCCTCCAATCAGAATTTTGTCTGGATATCAGTCTGTCCAGATGTGACAATGCGATGGCAATTGTAGATTATGCTAACGTACCTATAATCTTAATAATGACAGGAGGCGAGTAGTTTGCAGAACTTTCTTTACTTATGCCTCCAAGACACTTTTAAACCAATCAGAAACAAGCATCACATCTATATAAAGCCCTGACAGGCATATCGCTTCCTCTTTCTTTGATGCGGCAATCTATGGCACGAGGTATCATTGCACGGCATTCAAGGCTGCTAGAGCAAACAGGCCTCTATGTTACATAGTTTCATAGCTGAAAAGAGACTTGCGTCAATCAAGTTCAGCCTTCCTCACATATGTTTTTGCTGTTGATCCAAAAGAAGGCAAAAATCCAAGTCTGTAGCACTTCCAAATTTGCAACAAACTAGGAAAGAATTCCTTCCTGACCCCAAAATAGCAGTCAGATGTCTCCTTGGATCAAGCAGCTATTACCTCACTAATTAGAAATTATATCCCTGTATGTTATGTTTTTGCAAGTATTTATCCAATTTCAGTTTAAACATCTGTATGGACTCTGATAAAACCACATCTTCAGGCAGATAATTCCATATCCTTATTACTCTTACTGTAAAAAAAAAACTTTTCTCTGCCTTATATGAAATCTCCTTTCTTCCAGCATAAATGTGTGACCTTGTGCCCTGTTTATGAATAGATTTCCAGATAATGGTTTGTACTGGCCCCGAATATATTTGTATAATGTTATCATATCCCCTCTGAGGCGCCGTTTTTCCAAACTAAAGAGATTTAAATTTTTTAACTTTTCTTTGTAACTAATATGATCCATTCCTTTTATCAATTTTGTAGCTTGTCCCTGCACTTTTTCTCCTTCTTTAAAACAGGTGCCCAAAATTGCACAGCACATTCAAGGTGTGGTCTTACCAGCGATTTTATAAAGAGGCAAATTATATTTTCATCCCAAGAATTTATGCCCCTATTTATACATGACAAAACCTTACTGGCCTTAGCAACTGCAGATTGACATTGCATATTGCTGCCTCATTTGTTGTCTGTAACAAATCCTTTTCGTGTGTGGCTATCCCTAATTCACTACCATTTAGGGTGTAAGTTGCTTGTGCATTCTTGACCCCGAAGTGCATAACTTTGCATTTCTCTACATTAAATTTCACCTGCCATTTTAGTGCCCAATCCCCAATCTATCCAAATCCATCTGCAGCAAATCAATATTCTGCTCACATTTTATTACTTTACAGAGTTTTGTGTCATCTGCAAACACCGAAACATGGCTTTTAATGCCCATTTCAAGATCATTTATAAATATGTTAAAAAGAAGCGGTTCTAAAACAGAACCTTGAGAGACACCACTTACCACTTTTGTCCATCCTAAAAAATTACCATTAGTGACAACTCGTCCTTAAGCCAATGTTCTACCCAAGAACAAGAATAATCATCTAGACCAATTTCTTTTAGTTTGAAGACTAACCTATTGTGAGGAACCATATCAAATGCCTTGGCAAAATCCAATTAGATCACATCCACTGCAACACCCTGATCTATACTTCTACTTACTTCTTCATAGAATGCAATTAGGTTAGTTTGACATGACCAATTTTTCATAAAACCATGCTAATTATTGCTAATAACAAAATTCTTCCCAATGAATTCCTGAATATTATCCCTTAATAGCCCTTCAACTAGTTTCCCAGTCTCAGAAGTTATGCTCACAGGTCTATAATTTCCAGGCAAGGATTTTGAACCCTTTTTAAATATAGAAACAACATCTACCTTCCTCCAATACTCCGGTACAATACCTGAAACAAAAGAATCTTGAAAAATTAAATACAGAGGTTCACTTATTTCCCTACTTAGCTCCTTAAGTACTCATGCGTGAATACCATCAGGCCCCGGAGCTTTATGTACATTAATTTTCTCTAACAGCTTATCCAATCACAAGTTTTTTGCAGCACTCATTTGCATTTCAACACTGTTCGTGAAACGAACAAACTACCAAATAGGAGACCACACAAGGGGGTCGTGTGTCTCCCATTAACACTGGCAACTATGTATCCACAGCCAATTAATGCATTATGTGGGTGGCCGCTGTTCTTACACCGAAAACGTGGTGTCGTCCATCTTTGTTCACGAAAGCCCTGCGGTGTTTGGTCGTCGAGTGCATGGAACCAAAATCGGCTACTCAACTTCACGAACACCGCTGGCCTTCTAGACCGTTTGGATAAAGTATCCTTTCGGTAAAATAACGTATATAAGTCAGTACTGTATTGTATTACATGTTTGTGTAAAGCTTTCATCCGAATGGCTTTCCTTTCGTACTGCAGGGATTTGAGCGGTATTTCACCAGATGGTGCGCTCAGATCTCCGCTATGCAATGAGGCTAATTCAACCGAGTATTCTGTTATGGATTTTAAAGTGAAATTGAATGTTTTGCTGTACGGAGAGAAAATGGGATTAACAGTACAGTCTTGCCAATTATCTCCCCTGTACAGCAAGGTATGATGGGAAATAACCTTACAGGCTAAGTTCCCCACACAGTCCTCGAAGGAAAACCCCTGCATTGTCAGTCTGGAAACCCCTTGCATGGGGAACTGTATAAATACTGTGACTGTGGAATAAAAGCTCAGTTGACTCCCAGACAATGTGTCGTCTAGTTCTTGGAAAGGAGGGATATTTACTACGCTACCTGTGATTTGTCCGATTTAAATGCCATTTTCTTATTTTTAATCTCTTGTTTTACTTCTCTGCTAAGCCACATTGGTTTCAATTTGTTTCTTTTATATTTATTACCCAATGGTACATACTGAGAAATGTACCTTTCTAATATTTGTTTGAATATTTTTCATTTATCCTCAGTGTTTTTTTCACTAAGGAGTTTATGCAAGTCGATATGTTGTAGAGCTACCCTAATCTTATTGAAATTAGCTTTTTTGAAATTATAGGTTTTAGTATACCCCATGTGCTTTTGCTTTTTTGAGTTTACTTAAAAAATTACCATATTGTGATCACTATTTCCCAAATGCTCCCCTACTTAAATGTTGGTCAAAAGATCAACATTGTTTGTTATAACGAGATCCAGACAAGCATCCTTTCTACAACACAAAAGTAACACAAAACAGAAAAGGGTGCGCCTTAGAAAAGATAATAATAATCCAAATGATTTATCATAAATCCAATATGGTGCAATCCACGCTCATAGGAAGAACTCTTGTAATACAGTAAATGGAATCAGTCTTCACGGGTGTGTACTTGAAATTCAATTAAGTATATGGGGAAAGAAAACACAAAAACGGGACTCCAATGTAGATAAAATGAGATAATAAAATAGTGGTAATAGGTACTACTCACAATCTCCAGAGCTAAAATCCAGCTCTGGTATGGAATGCGTGAAGTGGAATGATCCCCACTCAAGGATATGTGAAGTGGTACTGGTTGGCAGATGTGTAAGACAAATCAGTAGTCCAATATTGATGCGATCCAGCCCAAAATAAAAGGAATAAAATATAGTGCTCACTGTGTCTTTATGAAGAAAAAGATACAAAATATATGAAATGTACTCACAATATGTAGAGCAGGCTTTTTAGGTGGAACGCGTTTAGATATTGTTTTTACTGTATTTTAATAAAGGAATTTTTTGGCACCAAATCCTTTGATTGCCATATTCCTTTTTATTATTCTTATTTTATTTTTATACGTTTTTACCTGACTACATCGATGTTCATCGCTTATTAAAGAAGCACAAAGAACCCATACACTTACATCGAGCAGTATAGCCTGCTCTACATATTGTGAGTACATTTCATATATTTGAACTGGAACAGCATACAATAAATCCCCCCAAGAACGACAAGGCTCCATTTTGAGGGTCAAGCAGGAACAGACAGAGCTGTGTGTTTATTGTTCTTATATACACATTCTACAGACAAAGTCCCACCCACAGGGTTTTGTGGAACATCCAATCAAAACATACTTTTCTCCACCGGCCACCTGGGGTTCTTCCCAGTAAAACTCTACTATCTCGTCCCAGCTGAATAGGTCTGGTTCTGTCACTCTGCTCTCCTGCTGAGCCTTCTCACTGGAGTGGAACAGCTGCTGGTAGCCCTGTTCTAGCTCCATCTCCCGGGTCACCAGGTGGACTAGGTCTTGCTCAATCCCGTGAGTGTCGTCCCAGTCATACCTGCTCTCCCTCCACTCAAAGAGATCACTGAACCGGGCTTGTGTAGGGCTCCCAAACTTTGGCTCTGAAAACGACTCCCATAACAAGCCAGGACCATCAAACTCCTCTCCCTCTGGCTTGTCATGCTCGGCTGTCCAGGGCAGGTACTGTGCCCCATACCACCATCTTCCAGCCACATCTCCTGCCATACTACGTGTTCCAATTTCTTCACCCATTCCTCCCGGGGCTGCTCTCCCAGGAAGGGCATCCGCAGGGCTACTCGTTTATTCAACCGCTACTTTTCCTTAGGGAATCTCTCGTCCTGCTGGTACTCCACAATTCCCAGTGCCTGGTACCAGATGCCTTTGCGGACTGCATCTCGGTCATCCATGACACCCTCATCATACTTCCATCCCGGTGCTGTCAGGGTCGCTGTACTGGGACATGCGTTGCCCTCAAATTGTAAAATCCAAAGAAATGGTGTCTCCTGTAACTGTCCTTCTGGTTGTAGGAACGATCCCGCCGCTTGCCACCAATTGTAACGGCACCCCCAAGCATAAAAGAGGTTAAAAGCCGTTTAGTAGATCTTCCCTTCCAGAGACACAGGCACAGCTACTGCAGAACACCAAACTCCCAAACTGGAACCTCACAAGGGAATGCTTCAAACTCCCGAACTGGAACCTCACGAATAGCTGCTAGCAGCTGAACAGGAAAAGCACCCAAGCGGCTTACACTCCTGGCAATCAGTCTCTAACAGCATACAGTAAATCCCCCCAAGAACGAGACAAGGCTCCGTTTTGAGGGTCAAGCAGGAACAGCATACTCCAAATACAAACATATGTCAAAATCATCCAACTTGGTCCATTGGTTCAAAAGATAGATCAAAGTCCTTTGTGACCAAATGAAGCATGGCTTTTCTGCCCAAAACCAGTTCCACAGAGTCTTCTATCCTGGAGATAATTGAGAAGTAATCCAATTATCTCCAAGGACAGAGGCAAAACTCCATTAAGCACATGGCAGTGAAAAGACAGTAAATTACAATAAAATACACAAGGTTACATTTATTACATAAAATACAGACATGCAACATATCCCCAGATAGCTTAGGTCTGAGCGCACATTATTACTGAATGGCGCTCGGACCACACACATACAGTTCAATCGCCATGGAACCAAAGTCTTTTATTACACGAAGAGGCTCCATGGCATAGCTATCTGGGTTAAATGAGTTCCTTCAGTAAATCCGTGAATGAACCGGCTGCGTGTGAACTGCAGACTGCTGCCATCCAGTGTTCGGTATGTGTAGCCGTGGCCACCCGGTATAGTCAATTAAGCTGCGGTTAACCGCAGCTACTGGGTGGTCAATTGATGGCACACGCTCGATAAGCCGCGGCTAACCGTGGCTTCTGGGCGGTCAATTGGCGGCGCTCGCCGGCTTCTGGGCGGCCAATAGATGGCTGTTTGTTCAGTATGTAGAATCTACCGAACTCCTGGGCAGAAATACATGAATAGACCTTTCTGCATAGGAAAATAAATTATTTAACTGCTGGTCCATAGTCAAAAGGCAGCAGGCAGGCAACCAGGCTCCTCCAATGCACAGTCGCGAGATCACATCTCTCTCCTTTTCCAAACAGACTAACAGGGTATCTGACCTCCTGCCCGTCAGTGCCCTGATTAGTCCAGCAGCCCACCCACAAAACAGAAACAGCAGTACAGCCCACCCACAATAAATGGTTACTATACCTGAGTAAGGGAGAAACTTGTCCATGTCGAGGTGCCTCACCACGGCTGTGTGGGGGACTGGTAGGCTGCCTTGGTGGGTTGCTGAGTGGGCAGAGACCAGCGGTAGTCTGCCCTGGTGCCAGCACTACCACGAAAGTAGCCTGGTGGAAGCCTGGTTGCTGAAGGGGGGACCGACTGTCTCCTCGTTGGATACATAGCTGGAGGGGAAGACCGAATGGAAAAACCACCATGCCGACTGTCTCCCCTTTGGCTAAACAGCCTTGTTGCTGGGGGACAGGACCGACTGTCCCTACCCCCTGTGCTGTAAGTGCAGAGACCATGGTCCCATCTGCATGGTTGTGGGGCTTACTGTCTCCCCCTGGTACATTAAGCTGCTGCTGGGCAGAGGGGGTAACAAGCTCCTCTCCCATACATACTGCCAGCCACTGGGGAGGGAGACCGACTGTCTACGCTCCCAATACAGTGTCCTGCTGCTGGGGAAAGGAGACTGGGCTCTCTATTCCCTGCTGTATCTGCCACTGGGGAGGGAGGACAAGGCTCTCCTCTCCCAATAAAACACTCTGCTGCTGGGAGACAGGACCGACTGTCTCTGCCCCCTGTAACTCAGCTTTTATTGAACACAATTTAACTGTTAATAAAATTCAATGCTAAAATACACTCCTACCAAAAAGGAAGTCAGTTCAAATTACAAAGAACCAGTGGGGGGTTGGTACAGAAATGCAAGAGTTTGAAACAAAAGAACAGATAGGTATGTGGGTAGGCGTGGACAATAGAGCAGGGGGAGTGCAAATACAAGCTATACCAGTTTTTAGCTTGGGAGGAAGAGTGGGGGAAGGGCTACTCTGACTCTGGAGGATGAGTAAGGGAATCAGATGCAAGGGGGGAGGTGTCCAAATTAGTTGTAATTAAGGTCTTAGTGTACAAACAGGTTCTGGCTACCATGGACTCCATTGTTCCTCTTAGCACAGCTTGTTCCATTTAGCAGTGTTTCAACAATCTGTATACAGAAACTACTCGTATAGCCCCAACATATTATTTATAACAATATAAACCTGCTGTATTAAATCTGGATCAAGGATCCACAGGAACACTGGTTACCAGAACAGGCCATCCTCTGCTAAACAGAGTATTTTAATCTTTTGGGGGACAGTGTTACAACATATTCCTTAGAAAAGTTTTTTTTGTTTTTTTTTGACACATACAAGACAAAGGACTGTTTGTGAATCAGAAGCACCCATGATTTCAACAGCGTCTGATTCAAAGCAGTACAAATATACAAACAGTTTCAACAGTCACACCAGTTACCTTAGCAACAGCACCACGTGGCACAGTTACTAGGCCAAACACACACCAAAAACACGAGGAGAATTCTCATACACACACAGCGCTAACATGACGTCTTCACGAAAATTCACCAAACACTAGATACTCATCACTGTAACTATAAATCAAACCCTGCAACCATCCATGCAGTAAATCAACTCTCAATTACCAGACTATAACACACTCCAGTAACATGGTCTTTACAATCAGTAGTTATAGTACGGTTAGCAAGGGGTTATGGTACAGTTTTAGAATCACAGGTCGATTAGTAACAGTTATGATGTTACACCTATAACATCAAACAACAGATTGTTAGTAGTAATATTGAATACACAATGTCTGTAATTATAATACATGTTAGTGGTTATGGTACCGTGCACTATTATACAGTTATACACACAATTTACACTCCCGCTAGACGGCAGAGCTCAAGCTTTCTAGCAGGACATACAATTTAACCAATTCACCAACTACAATATATTTAACAACATTTACAATAATCCCAACTATTCTAACTGGCCAGCACCTCGAGAGCTTTCGATCTATTTGTACACCAGAGATTCGATAAGTTCTTCTCTGCCCAGACACCACATATAGCGAACTAGAGGGCAGAATTTACACCAATACCCTTTTAGTCTATTACACTATCAATAATCTTGTGGCTGGATTTACAACAGAGCACACTTAGTTAAGATAGGGTGAAATCTACAACAGAGTCTGCTTCGTTTCGCCGATCTCCCCGACCTAGCAACCAAAATTTACACTTAGCATGCTAGTCAAGGCAGGACATCAGTGTCCGACATGAGCTATTTACACCAGAACTCAGTCTGACAATACCACTTATATTAGACTGGCTGACTACAGAGCGTCTAATGTCCAGATAAGCGTTGCGCCTTCGCATCTTCCTTCCAGAGGGAAGGGGCCAATTCCAATAACCGGTTCCAAATATAAAACCCCTTGTGGGTCTACCGCTCTAACGGTATCAGTCTTACCTGTTAGTTCCTGGACCTGGGTTTACACTCATCGACGGAACACCCCGGTACTCACTGCGCAGAAGCCGATGATCTCCTGGACAAAAGGCCAGTGGCGCCGAGATGAAAGGAGGTCCACGCAGAAGTCCAGGGGTGCTGCCGTGGAGAACGTTGGGAAAAATCTACCATCTCACGTCTGTCTCAGCTACCGTGACGATGAGCTTCCCGGCCAATGCACCAGAGATGTAACCGTGTAAGCGTGCAGAAGCCGAACACAGAGAGATGGACACAGGTATTCAGGAAGTAAGAGGCCTTTATTCACATTACCGATCGGGTCTCAGATGAACTCCTGTTCCAAAATTCTGAGCACTGAATACATAGAGTACATTCCTTATATAGCACTGTAGCTCCTCCCATAATTAGCTACCCCACACATACCCTTAACCTAATCAATGAACAGAGTCTAAACTCATCCATCCGGTCTAACCACGTGGCTCATCTGAAACAAAGGAGAGGGACGCGTAATTCCAGTTCCTGCATTCCTGCACATGCTCAGTACATTGATCTTAGCTACGTGTAACTAACTAACTGATACTACAAACACATGTACCTAGATATGCCTTGTGGCAATCTTGGCCTGCTAAACTTTTATTTTACTGGAATTCCATCACACCACCACTGAGAAGAGGAGGGGATCGGAAGAAAATGCTGCTACAGAGAGAGATTTATTGGATTAGAACACTTGAAACTACATCACCAAAAGGACTGAATTAAAAATATTCCCTGGTAGTTTTTCTATGAGAGGAGAGGATTATGATCCTGGTAACGCTATAACGATCCCTGAATAACCCTGAAGAATTCTTGCGCCCACCCTGGGGGATAGGCTGTAAGATAGCATCTATGATGATGGGGAAATAGTGTTAACCATTATACCATCTAATCAAATAGATGACTACTATGGCATGTCGATAGGCACCCCACTGCCCACGGAGTGGGATAGAAGAGGGGTTGAGCCAAACATTGCTGTGGGGTAGTTACTTTGCGGTAGTCTCCTTTTAATTGTGACATGTACTGAGATATTGAGGATTTTGATTAACTCATTAATAGGTTGATGTTGATGTCCTGTTAGATAAGGAGGTGTGGGTGGAACCCGACTTATTTATTTATCTATTATATTTTGATTTCATGCAATAGGCTCTTTTCAGCTTAAGACAAGAGAGTTCTTCTGTGTCAGTCTAAGATTCCGCTTGGTGACTTTATGTTAACAAGCCTAGCGGAACAGGGTTTCATAACAGGTCTCGATTACTTGATGAATAAGTTCCATTACTATTAGCTTTTCATGAATATTTGTTGTAAGCAACAAGAATTTTAGATCTGCTATAGTATTGTTACATAAAACATAATTTTTATGTTGGTAGCATTGTTAGACTCTAGTATAGACTCTGGTTGATAAACTGGTTTAGGATGCGAAGTTGGGAATAGCTATGTAATAATCTAAGTCTGCTAGTAATCCTGCTGGTTTAGTATTTTATTTAGTTAGGGCATGTTAATGATCAGTTTGCTTATACTGTATAATATAAGGATTTGATTCAATATTTAGCCCTTCAATCTTCTAACCAAAGTGGAGTTCAGGTTATTTTTCTTGTTTATTTTTTGTTTTTTTTATTTGCAGTATATGTGTTTTGATATACTTTGAAAGAAGGGGTATGCCTTCTAATAGCCGCGGTTGTAAACAATGCAGCTGCTGCTTTACGAGCCGCTTAGGTGTCCGGTTGCTGTGGTTACCCGTGACGAGCAGCCAGGGACCCAACTGACGCACATGTGATGACGTCATCATGCCCCGTCTGGCAATTTGGCGTGGAAACGGACCCGGCTGTTCGTGATGGTGTACCTGTACCCAGGTGGGGTGAGTTTATTGATTGTAGTGGTGTGGGTATATAAGCATGTTTGTTAGACTGGCTAACCATGTCCTGATGAAAGTCTGCATTTGCAGACTGAAACGTTGACTTTTTAACTTGGAGCAATAAAAGCTATTTTTTACTGATAAGAAAGACCGAGGAGTGCTATCTACTTTACTTTATTGGAACACACAGTGAGTGCAACAGTGTCTGTATTTTTTATATATATATATATATATTCTATAGATATATATGTGTGTAAAAAAACAGATAAAATTTGTATCTTGTAATATCTTTTTTATTGGACTAACAAAATTTTTTAATGACAAGCTTTTGGGAGAACCTTCCTTTCTCAAGTCTGAAGCATTTCTGAGCAAGACGACACATAGAATTCAAAGTTGAGTTGTGAAACAGGGGTTAAAGTGACATGAGTGTAGATAAGACACAGGTTTGTTAGAAAATAGACACCATCTTAGCAGAGGGTCATAAATATATTTTTGAAGTGCAGAGTGAGGGGGGGGAGAGGGAAAAGAAAAACAAACAAGCAGACAGTGCACAGGATGGTACACTTTATACATGCACACACACATAAATATGTATATGTGAATGCATAAACACATGTACATATACATAAACACATATACATACATGCACAGGAGCTCATATACACAAATATAAATGCACAGTAATATATATATAAGCATACATGCATACGAGTATGGGAAAGCATAGGTCTAAACATAGTTCTTTGTATATAGATAGAATAAACATATAGGAATGCATTTTAAAGTGTTGGTACATGTAACGGACCGTTTTGCACAAAAGGGGAAAAAAACGCTTAGACGATAATCCCCTTTTTAGAGACAGGCACAGCTACTGTAGAATCACCAAAACTCACGAACTGGATACAACATAGCACTCCAACTCCCGAACTGGAACCTCCCAAATAGCTGCTAGCAGACGAACAGGAAAAGCAGACAGCTTACACTCCTGGCAATCAGTCTCTAACAGCATACAGTGAATCCCCCCAAGAACGAGACAAGGCTCCGTGTTGAGGGTCAAGCAGTGGTCTGAGGTGCTGGCACACCCAGCCTGGTTTTTATTACAGTCTTGCAAATACAGGACCGCCCACAGGGAGGTATAAAACAACCAATCACATCACAGTTACATCCCACATATTCCCTCCCCTTATCCTGAGAGGAAACTCAATTACACATACAGTTAAAACATACTTTCTACCCAACTTTCATAACTCTAAAACCATACATCACATTCACATAAAATTACATATACACAATCAATCCATTCAGGGGAACAACATATTAAAAAATGGCATGAATCAGACCAGGGGTTCAAAAGTTAGTAAAAAGTCCTTTGTGACTAAATGAAGCATGGCTTTCTGGCCCAAACCAGTTTCAGAGTCTTCTATCCTGGAGAGTAATTCAATTATCTCCCAGGACAGACACAAGACTCCATTAAGCACATGGTTGCAAAAAGACACAAAGACAGTAAAACACTTTAAAATACATAAAGTTACATTTTACACATAACACACAGACATTTCACATATCCCCAGATAGCTCAGGTCTGAGCGCACATTATTAAGTGAATGGCGCTCGGACCACACAAATACAGTTTAATCGCCATGGAGCCAAAGTCTTTACAGTCAGTTTCATACGAATGGGCTCCATGGGATTCCTATCTGGGGTATAACACATTCAAACAAATCTACTGAACCCCAGGCAGAAAAGCACGAATACAGCTTTTCAGCAGGCAAAAATAAAGTCTTTTAAAAGGGGGCCATAGTCCAAAGGCAGCAGGCGAGCAACCAGGCTTCTCCAATGCAATGTGGCGAGATTGGTCTCGTCACAGTACATATGACAGAATAGTAAGATAATGCTGGGAGAGTGTTCATGTAAAGTGCTGGTAGTGGGACAGGAATCCCAAATCAATATTTAGTCCTCTATTCTTGCTGTTAAACCATTTAATCATTCTGGCTTCAAAAGCTTTTCTTTCCTGGATAGTTTTAAAACCCCCTTTCAGTGCTTTGGTTTTTAGGTCCTTCAGTGAGTGGCCATGCTGGGTAAAGTGGTGTCCTACAGGAGTGCAGTAGGATTCTTCTTTGTGGTGTTTAATAGAGTGTCTGTGCATATTCATTCTGCCATTTAATGGCTGGGTCGTTTCCCCAATGTAGCATCCTAGGTGGCATTTTATGTATTGAATCATGTATACCACATTGCTGGATGTGCAGGAGTATGAACTTTTAATACTGTAGGTTTTATTGTTGTGTGTGGCTGTGTTGTCTGTGCATATGTGCTGACACAGTTTGCAGCGAGGTTTTTTGCATTGACTGGTCCCATTTTCTTCATTCTTACCATCAGTGGGCAGCTTCCTGTTGATTAATTTTTGTTGGAAGTTTGGTGGTTGTCTGAAGGCCAAAATGGGTGTTTCAGGGAAAATGTTTTTCAGAGTCTCACCTTCTGTTAATATTGGTTGAAGGTCTTTGATGATTTTCCGTATTTTCTCAAGAGCTGGGTTGTAGGTGACCACAAGTGACACTCGTGTGGATATTTTTTTCTCTTTGTACTGTAGCAGGCGCGTGCGTGGCGTTTTTACAGCAGAGTTGATTTGTTTGATAGTCTTTGGTTTGTAGCTTTTCTGTCTCATAGATTGGGAGAGTACATTTAGATGGGAATTACGGTCATTAGGATCAGAGCATATGCGATGGTACCTAGTGGCTTGGCTGTAGATGATGCCCTGTTTAGTATGAGAGTGGTGGAAGCTGGAGCTGTGTAGGTAACTGCACCTGTCTGTGGGTTTTCTGGAAACCGAGGTGTGGATTGTGCCATTGTTACATGTCACAGTGGTGTCCAGAAAATTTACGGATCTAGTGTAATATTCCATTTTAGTTTGATGGATGGAATGTGTTGAAAGAGTCATGGAACTGTATCAGTTTTTCTTTGCCTTCAGTCCAAATTATGAAGATATCATCGATATAGCGATAATATTTGTATGGTTTGGTGTGTTGAATTTCTAGGAATCTCTGTTCAAGATCTGCCATAAACAGATTAGCATATTGGGATGCCATCTTAGTGCCCATAGCAGTGCCCATGGTTTGTAGGTTAATTTCATTGTTGAAACTGAAGAAGTTATGTGTGAGGATAAATAGTGCCAGTTCTGTGATAATTCGGGGGCTGTATTTTTGGTTGTTGACATGAGAGAGAAAATGGAAGCAAGCATTGATGCCATCTGTATGTGGAATGTTGCTGTATAGAGATTCCACATCCATGGTTACAAGCAGGGCCGGACTGGGGATACAAAGCAGCCCTGGAAAAAAAATTTGTGCCAGCCCCATAAGTCACTGCGCCATATATTGTCGCGTGTAATATGTAAGGCTATGTCTTGCCAGGACAGATGATTGAGTAATATATATATATATATATATATATATATATATATTGCTTTTTCTAATATAAAATATTGGTCATTTCAGTGTAAACGTTTAATTATACAGTAAGCATACGCACATGCAGACACAGGCAATTTCACTGACATTTCAGTGACACACACAAGCTCATTGATACACAGCCTCATAGACAAACAATCTTACTGATATACATCAGCTCATTGACATAAAAACACAAGCTCACTCACTAGCAGGCACACGCATGCAAGCAAGCTCACTCACTGGCAGACGCACACACACAGCTTAATGTGGTGGTACTGGTGTCTATAGCATGTCCCTACAGGCTTTTCAACGTAAACACTGACTTTTCAGACAAAAGGCAGTGTTTACATTGCTTCAAAGTGACACTGCTATTGACAGTCACTCAGACGATCACTAGAGGTGCTTCCTGTGTTAGTGCCCTCCCGCCCTCGCGCGCTGCTGAATGAGACTGGCGCCGGAATATGACGTCATATTCCGGCGCCGGTCTCATTCAGCTGCGTGCTGGGGAGCAGAGCCAGCGCAGCTCGCGCAGCTCCCTCAGCGGCCGCCAGGACAAGTCCGCCAGCGGCCGCCAAAAGACCTCCCCAGCGGCCAGGGGAGGGCTGGCAGCCTTAGTCCTGGGGGGCAAAACCAGTCAAGTAGACTGGTGCACCTGCCCAGGATCAGAGCGGTGCAAGGATTTTTGCCGCCCTAGACAAAATAAAAATTTGCTGCCCCCACATGTCACATCACAATGCCCCACCCATATGATCTGCCATATGAACTAACGCCAGTGCTGCACACAGTGTGTGTTTACATTAAAAAGCCTGCAGGGACCAGCTATAGACACAGAACCACTTCATTAAGCTATAGTGTCCCTTTAATGTGAGGTAAATTATAGATTAGTGTCACTAATAATATACTAGATTGCCTACTTACAAGCAGATGAGGATGATGATGGGCTGCAGTTTGGCTCCACTGGTCTGGTGTAG
>OW240914.1:246508035-246567389 GCA_933207985.1 Pelobates cultripes
CCTGGTCGGAGAGGATCTCCTTAGGGAACCCGACCCTAGTAAAAATTCTAACCAGGGCATCAGCAACCGTCTCTGCCTCTATATTAGACAGCTCTACTAGCTCTGGATAGCAAGTGGCATAGTCCACCACAGTAAGAACGTACTTCTTACCTGATGGACTAGCCCTGGCCAGTGGGCCCACAATGTCAACAGCTATGCGGGCAAAGGGCTCCCCTATAATAGGCATCGATAATAGCCTTAGGGTGGTCCCCCCGCTTTCCTACCCATTGACGTGTGACACACGTACTGCAATACATCCGCACAGCCTGGTTAAAGTTGGGCCAAAAGAAATTCTGTGAGATCCTATAAGCTGTGCGGCGGGACCCTAGATGTCCAGCTAACGGAACATCATGCCTATCCGCAGAATCTCCTGCCGGTACTTTGCAGGTACCACTAGCTGTCGATTCGGCGGAGGGGCAACACTCTTCTGGGAAGGCTTAGGGATCCTATATAACCTGTCCCCCACCCACTCATACCGCTCCCCATCTACTCCTTCCTCTCCAGCATCTGCCCTATCTCTGTACTTTTGTAGAGTTGTATCTGCCCGGGTTTCCCTCCCAATCTCTTCTGGGGAATCCCAACTTAAGGGGGCCTGATCTAAGGTACCAGTCGGGGAAGGAGATCTTACTTGGGTCTCATCAGCAGGTGGGCCGGTTCCAGAAGCACGGGTCTGAGCACGAGTAGTCACTGGGTTAACGTCCGCAGGGCCCATCGGGGCATAGGCTGAAACCAAAGGGGCCAAATCATTCCCAAGAAGAACATCAGCGGGCAAGTCTTTCATAACCCCCACATCCACGTGTCTAGCGCCCACTCCCCAATCCAAATGAACCCGGGCAACAGGTAAGTGAAAAACGGCACCCCCTGCTACCCTCACCGCCACAGTGTCCCCAGTGTGCTGGTGCTCCGAGACCAGGTTCTTTTGGAGCAGTGTCATAGTGGCTCCTGTGTCTCTCAGCCCATTCACCACCCTGCCATTCAGTTTCACCATCTGCCGATGTTGCTGGCGGTTATCCTGGTGAGCTGCTTGCACTGGGTCGGCCTCATGTAGAATGCCCCAGAACTCCTCCTGCTCTATGCAGTGAGCAGTAGGCTGAGGTGGTCGCTGGTTCCCGTTGGCTGGTCTCCTCCAGGAGATGAGCTTGGTTGGCGCTGTTCAGTGGGCACTCTGGACGCTTGTGCCCCAACTGTTTGCACCCAAAGCACCGGATGGGCTGTGAATAATCCCGGGCATTGAATCGGGAAGGTTGTACATAATTATTCGTCGTGGTACTGCTGGGGTGCGGTGTACTGGGGGTTGGTAGGCTGTAGGTGCTGGAGTTGCTGCCGGTCGGTATTCCATTCTGGCAGGGACCTTGGTGACTGTATTGTCCAGCTTACGAGCGTCTGTGTATTCGTCTGCCAGACGGGCTGCCTCGGGTAGGTTAGAGGGTTTTCTATCTCTGACCCACTCCCGGACCCCGGTAGGCAAACGGTCAAAGCAGTGTTCCAGCAAGAACACCTGCAGCACCTCCTCCCCAGTTACCCCTTGACATCCTGCCATCCAGTGGGCTGCGGTACAATGAACTCTGCAGGCCCATTCTACATAAGAGTCACCAACCTGCTTGTTGGTTTCCCTAAATCGTCGTTTGTAGGCTTCTGGGGTCACCGCATACCTGGCTAGGAGCGCATCCTTCACAGCCTGATAGCTGGTGATTTCCTCCTCCGGGATGGCCCAAAATGCTTCACTAGCCCGGCCGGATAATTTCCCAGAGAGGATGGTGACCTATTCATCTGCGGGTACCTGGTGTAGGGCACACTGCCTCTCAAAATCGTGCAGGAACCCATCAATCTCGCCCTCTGTTTCAATAAAGTTTTTAAACGCAGCAAAGGGTACCTTTTTTCTACCAAAATTGTTATTGGGTACCTCTACTGCTGCAGCTCCTCTTCCCTGGAGCGCTTGGTGTGCCATCACTGCTGCCTGCACACGTTCCACAATGTCTGCTGAGGGGTTGGGGCCAAAATGTGCCAGCCTTATTTGCACTGCCCGGTTAAATTGTATTTCCTCCGGGGTTAAATCCAAAATGCTGGGCACATTAGGTCTCTCCATTCCCTGTGTCGCATCCATTTCTACCAGCAAAGCAATAATCTCACGTTTCTTTAAGTTGCTTGCTGACCGTCCTCGCGTTCCAGTATATCCTTAAGAGTAGCACGTCTTAACTCCTCATACTGCATTTCCTTTGCTCAATTGGGATGTGTAGCTGACCTCCTGTGCTGTGGGATTCATCCTGTCGCTTGCCACCAATTGTTAAGACACCCCTGGTGTCTTTAAGGGAAACCGCCGTTTAGTTCACCTTCCCCTTTTGCAATTCAGTAATCCGTTCACATCAATTATAACACACAAACCATAACCAGGGGAAGCGATAATCTCCCGACCGGGATCCGTGAAAGGCTCCAAACGTCCGAACGGAAATCCACGAACTGCTGCTAGCCGCCGAACAACGATATCCACCAAGCGGCTTTCGGTTCCATCCAGCAGTCTCTAAACGCAAAGAAGAAATCCCCCCAATAACGAGACAGAAGCTCCGCATTGAGGGTCAAACAGGATCTGGCTTTACTGTGGGCTACCTGCCCGTATTTATTCAGGTCTCCCACTTGGTGGACACTCCCCTAGGGGACCAAATGGGAGACTGGAATTACAGATGGACATGAAGACATTCCAGACATACAGTCACAGCTTTTACCCACAATGTACTATGGTTTCCTCCCCTCTGCCCTGGAGATAATTGTGAAGTAATTCAATTATCTCCAGGACAAAGACAATCGCCATCTTAAATATAATACTAGAAAATACATATAAATTTATAACTTTAAAATAACCAAACATTTCCCATTCGCATCACATATCCCCAGATAGCCTGGATTGTCAGGGTATTTATATCGGCAGACATCTTGTGCTATGATTATTAAATTATAATTATTAAATTAAAAGTGTATATTCTGAGTCACTCTGAACAGAGCAGACTCCATTTTGTTATTTCCAAGTTAACAAAAGACACAAGATTTCTATCTGTAAAACTAACCACTTTCCCAGAGCTAAAGGAATGCATAGTATATACAAACCAAGTGATAAGGAGAACAGGGGTTGGACAGACTGTCTAAATGCTAATGGAATAGATCAATTCTAAACCCAGACATTGGTGACAGAGAAGATTAAATAATAAAATTTTACTTTCTATATGTATAAGGTACCATTGTACGGAAAAGGTGAAACATAGTTCATGAACTGCCATTTTAGAAATTATAGCAGGAATTGCGGACACTAAGTCTGGACAAAACTAAGAGAAAACCCTTTGAAGTGAAAGAAAACGTAAGTTATGGCCACTATAAAGATAAAAGCAAAATGACGTCAAAATAGCCACCAATAAAAGTTAACTCTTTCCTGGATAGGTATGTTTAGTGGGACAAGACTGCCCTCTATAGACCAAATACCTAAATTGCGATCCCTAGGTAAGCACACCTCTAGTGCTTCTATTGGGTACTGTACTGTCCAGCTTACGAGCGTCTGTGTATTCGTCTGCCAGACGGGCCGCCTCGGGTAGGTTAGAGGGTTTTCTATCTCTGACCCACTCCCGGACCCCGGTAGGCAACTGATGACGTACAGAGAGTCTGGCCCTTTAAAAGTTAGGAAAAAGGTGGAGAAGAGGTGGACAAGGAATGCAAGGGTATGCAAAGAAAGCAAAGAAGTGAGCAGTGGCACTCTAGGACACTCAGAAATTCCTACACACCTCCATGCAGAGAGACATCCAAACAAGTTCCTGAGACTACCAATCGGATGAAATATCTACTCAACTGGTAATTATACTAGTTTTATTTAAATTAAATTAATTAAAATTTACTAATAGCATGATATATGACTGGATTAATCACGGTCAGATTTCCATATTAAGAAATCTTAGTTAACTAAAGAATATATAATTATAAACATTCCATTCTGCAGGTGGAATTAAGAATAATTATATATTGATGTGATATTATCACATGTTAGCATACCGCTGTTTTTATCCAGGTGTATTGATTTGCTCTAATATAAGATAAGATATCTTTTAGACAAATTAAAAATCTGCTTATAAAATCTGGTAGATTCTCTTATTGGATGGTTCCAGGAAATCACTAATGAACTGGTTTAAATGTTATTTTATTTAAAATTACATAAGAATAGATCTTAATTACCTAGGAGGATCTAGGAGGATCTAGCCAGCATTGAAAGTTGATCTAACTATTAGCCAGGGTTTTATGGCCCTTCGCTGTGAAAAGTTTCACTTTCTGTCTGTAAGGATACCTCATAAATCGTGTAAGTCTTGACAGAAAATGCTGTTTAGCCATTGAAACGTGTATACCCATTCCATTGTATTGCATACCATTTTATACTGGATATTCATTGATTATTGTCACGCATGTTCCATAATATTATTTGTTAATTGTTATTATAAAATAAAATCTATTTTTATAACAAAATTGTGATTTTATTTATATGAAATACTTAACACGATAACGACCTTTGGGATCTGAGAATTGAATTAGTGGGCAATTCTCAACTGTTACTATTATTATCCCATAAATATCCCCACATATTGGAGGCACGCTGCTGAGATCGTTTAAGTTGAAACTATATTTCATATATAATAATATTGGTGTAATTCATGCAATTTAATCTTGATATAGAAAAGAGTTTTGTATTGAGATTAAATCAATGTATAGAAATATGGCTGAATCCAGCAATATATCTGTAACAGATAATACTGAAATAATTGAAGACCTAAGAACAAAATGCGCTAGTTCATATTCATAAACATATGAAAAATGATGCAACCTATGAGGTTTGGATGAAAAGCATAGAATGGGAAGCTAAACACACCATTCTAACTGATGAACACATAATCATATATCTTAAAGAAATTGCTGAACAAAAGAACATAGAAAGGAAAATGGCGTACATAATACACTCTTGGCCTTTCTTTATGACAGCACTTCTTAAGGTGTTAGATGAAAACAAGTCACTGAATGCCAAATTGGACACGTACAGTGACGATCTGGGCATTCAAAATGGGAAATACCAAGATTTACTTGCTGAGCATAAAACTCGTCAGGCTGATCATGAAAAAGAAATGAAAGCTTTGACGGATAAATATGCACAGGAAATAAATCAGCTTAAAATGCAATTGGATGAGTATGAAAAGGAGAGTCAGAAATTAGACAGTGAGGTTAATAGTCATCATTCTGTGCCAAAAAGTTGCACAAAAATGCAAGAAAAGACTATTTGTAAATCCCCTCCTTATTATGATTTTCCCACACCAAACCAGGTTTTCATAAAACAGTCTGTAAGTAAAGATGTGAGTAATTCTAAAAAATCACCTGTGGAACAAGATTCCCCATCTCATGACATTACCAAGCCATCTTGGCAATCTTGGGCAGAACAGTTTGAAAAAGCTGTCTTGACCAAACTTGAGAGGGAGAATCAGATTCAAGGTGATAGGAATGAAAACAGACATGGTTCTGTACACTGGCAGGATTCTGATGCAGATCAGAATTGTGACAGTGAACAAGAAGCTCAGAGTGATGGGAGTGAAAGTGATTGCACTGTCCACTCTGAAGGCCATGTAACTGATATGCCATCTGCACTGTTGTACGGGTCTAATTCCTCTTCAGCAGACAGATCACATAGACGTTTACCCAAACACAGAAACAGAGGCCGTAAATCAACGATGCCTGTTTATGAAACACCAAAGGTCATCAAATTCCTTAGAGAGACTGTCCCACAATTTTCTAGAGGTTCAGGAAACATATCTGAACATCTGGAAAATTATGATAGAGCAATGAATTCATTGGGCATGTATGATGACATTTATAAGAAATGGTTCATTACATGGACCTTTGATTCAATGTGTCGTGTTTATCTAGAAAGTCTTCAAGCTATACAGTTAATGTCCTGGTCCAAGATGAAATATGAAATAATCATGGAATATGGTAAGTATAAAACCATTGCTTCTGCTAAGAAGGCACTTTATAATTTAAAGTGCCGTCCAGATCAAAGCCCCAGAGAATTTTTAATAATTCTTAAAAATGCATATTCCGTGGCCCAAAGAAAACCCAGGTATGAAAGCACAGACTTCAAAGATCTGTATTTTCATGCCATGCCAGTAAACATACAAATGAATCTCGCAAGAGATTACGATTGTAAGTTACCATTAGAATGGCTAGTCAGTCAGTGCATGAAATTGTATACTATACACCATGCACATGATGAAAATCAGCTAAAGGTTAAGAAACCTGGTGATAAAATGGTGTCAGAGACTAAAATTCATTTAGGTTTAGAAACCCAACAGAAAAAGAGGACCTATTCTGAAGTTTTGAAATCTCCAAAACCTCAGAAACAGGAAAACGCAGGAAGCAATTCTGCAAATTCCTCTAATAACTCTGAAAAATCCAATGCCAATGGGAATAAACACCCCTGGGTTAATAAGAACCAAGGCAATTCCCAATGGAGAAGGAATCCTCAGGGAAATAGGAGATATGGAAACAGAAATAACCAATCTGCTTCAAATAACTCCCAACAGTCTCAGCCATCCCAGCCAAATTCTAATGGGCAAAGACAAAACGGCAATGGGGGAAATAATTTGCGTCGTCAGGTTGGTCAATTGACAGACCAGATGGGCAAATTAATGGAGGAAATGACAAAGATTAACCAAGTCTTTGCCAGAAATCCTTTTTTAGGGATAACTCCAATTGCAGAGCAACCTGTGCAACTGCAACAACAGGTGCCGCAGCAATAATAGCCACTGTGACTAAACAGGCTAGGTTGTCAGTAGATGTAATACCTAACCCTGTTTCCTTTCCAGGTACTAACAGTCAAACAAACAATAGTTGTGTAAGAAAACCTATTGCCTATACCGTCACTTCACTTTCGAGTGAAGGAGGCGCAATGTGTTCCTCTGTTTTTTCATTTCAGCCAAAGGCTAAAGTAGCCCCAGCAGCCACTAGTTTCCAGGACCCAGACCTGAAAGGGTTAACTGATGAGATGCCGACCACTAGTTCCCGCTTGACAGTTCAAGATATTCGTAAAAAGGATGGGCCTGTGGGTAAGACTGAGCATTCCTCAGTACAGGTAGAAACTACTGCTGTGACCGGTAATGTATGGAAAACAAGTAATATGTTGACACATTCTAAATTCTTACGTGAATTAGAAGAACATGAAGGAAGGTACTACATGTCTGTAGAAATACAGGATTCGCTACCCCAGCCTTTCAAAGGGTTAATAGATACTGGTTCACAAGCCACTATCTTATCCAATACCTACTTCCAGCAGGTAATGGACTTAGCAACGGATAAGCCGAAGCTAAGAGATTTCCCCAATGCTCTGTTGAGTGTAGGAGGAAATGCCCTTCATGTTATTGGCAATACCTGGTTAAAGTTTAAAATAGGTAACAAAACCTTTAGACACCCGGTGATAGTGGTAGATCTCCCCTATGACCGACTGATTCTGGGTATAGACATACTCAGAAGACTTAACACAATTATTGACTGTGTGAATGGAATTGTATGGTCACAAGCTAAGGTTCCCATAACCTATGAGAAATCACATGTACAATCTGATCGTAACTGCCATGTGATAGAAGAAAGACCTGACTCGATTGAGGTACATTTTAGGAATAGTCAGTCACCTGACATGACTATCCTGCAGATGAATGATGCAATCGCACCTGTAGATGAGCATTCCATAAGAATTGCTCCAGAGAGGATCCAGAATGTCTCTCTGGAAGGTGATGTTTTAACCATTTCTCTCCACAGGGACTATGTTGAATCTGTAGATCTGGCAAGTCATGCTCAATTTCTTGCCAGAATTGAAAGGGTTAATAACAACTTATTCTTTCCTATGCAAATAAATGACTTAGGGAGAAGTAGGAATGCAAAGCTGGACTTACAGAGTGAGAACAGCTATATTAGCAGAAGTCTGTTAAAGCAGATCGCTAATCCTAAAATGATCACATTTCCCCACATGACAGGTGGATCCAGAACCTGGATGGCGAATCAGAGAGTTACAATGTGATAGCAAAATGTTTACTATCTATTTCCATCGGAAATAAGACAGTTAAACATTTATTCCTAGTGATAAACGAACCTCGCTATCAGGTTTACATCGGCAATGATGTCATACATTGCTTTGCCATACACCTTGACCTGATTAATTCCAACTTGTGGACAAGGTTAAAAGGTAATCCTTGTGGATACCTACACGAGGAAAACGCCCTGAAATCAGGACAAATACTCCCATATGCGGTAAGTATCCAAGTACCTGATGACATAACCATTCCCCAAGGGACAAGTAATTTTCTTTTACCCCTACAGGTCAAGGAAGGTCAGAGATTAGAAAACTCTGATGCCCTTATCTGTTTATCCAACAAGATACAACAATTAGGGATGGTGGTAACACATACACCAATGGTAAGTATTGGTAAGAATCCCACCTATATAATGGTCAACAATGTTACACCCAATAGTGTTACTTTACCAAAAGGAACATTATTAGGTTTAGCATTGGATGCTGAGTACTATACATTTGGTTTCCAAAACCAAATTATAGGTCTCATCCCTGAAGAATACTTAACTGAGGACGAAATTGTCGATCAAATATTCCATTCCTCCCCAGAAGGATTATTCACTATCCTATCTGTATATCCCTTCAACGTTGAAGAAGGCTCGTGTAAAATCAAAGAAGCATCTATCACCTTCGATCATCCGTTCGATGAGCAGGAATCACAAGAGTATCACAACCAAAGAGAAAAGGTAAGTCAACACCGAACTGACCTAACTTCTAGGCTTGAAGAAGCTTATGAGATAGGCTAGCCTGAAATCTTTCCAGGATTTCAGGAAAGGCTAGAAGAGCAAATATCTTTAGCTGACGGTTGCTCCATCGATGCTGAGCGGCAACAGCTTAAGGAAATCCTTTTGGAATTCCAAGATATTTTTGCCAAAGATTCCTACGATTGTGGGTTAACTAACCTCCACGTAGCCAGAATACAAACTGATCCTAATTTACCACCTGTATTTATCAAACAATATAGACTCCCATTAGCGTCATATGATGGTCTACAAGACAGCATTCAGAATTTAAAGGAAAGGGGCATTATACGTCCAGTGCACAGTTCGTATAATAATCCGATATTGGGGATTCTGAAACCTAATGGACAATGGCGTTTATGCGCTGACTTAGGACAGCTAAATAAACGCGTCTATATGTATGGTTGGCCAACGCCATACATAGACCAATGTTTGGTACAAATGCAGGGATCCAAAATATTCACTGCCATTGACTGTGCGCAGGGATATTGGACTGTACCAGTCCATACTGAAGACCAATACAAATTGGCCTTCACATTTGGAAAGCAGCAGTATACCTGGACCCGTATGCCTTTCAGTTACATAAACTCTGGTCATGAATTCGCTGTGTTCATGCATAAAGCTATGCCTGACGCACTTGAGAGAGGAACGTTATCATATATCGACGATGTCTTGCTGAAAAGCACTTCCTTTGATAAGCATATCTTAGAGATTAGACATGTTCTCACTCAGTTAAGAGAGGCAGGGATTAAACTGTCTTTACAAAAGGCGCAATGGTGTTGCACCCATGTCAATTTCCTCGGACATGAGGTTACTTCTGAAGGATTAAATCCTCAGAGGAAGAAGGTTGAAGCTGTAATTAAGGCTAAAACACCTTCAAACATCAGGGAATTAAGATTGTTCCTTGGTATTGACGAACTACTCCCGTAAGTTTATAGATAACTATGCAGAAATAACGAAACCACTCTTACACCTGCTTAAAAAGGAAACTACCTGGAACTGGGGGGAGCCTCAGGACCAAGCGGTAAGTGAACTGAGGAGGAAGCTCACTCAGGCACCCTGTTTAGCATACCCAGAGGGGGGTAAACCCTTCTATCTGGAGACAGGTTATACCGACTTAAGCATTAGTGCTGTTCAGAAGCAGGACAGTTTAAACAAGGTTATTGCATATGCTAGCAAGACTTTGTCACCTGTTGAAGTTAAATTCAACACATGTGAGAAGGCGTTATTGTCGACTGTCTGGGCACTACAAAATTTTCGTAGCTATATCCAAGGTGAGAAAATAATTGTAGAAACAGCTCACCAACCTCTACAGTATCTGCAGAGTGAAAGAATTGGAGATGGTAATCTCTCTAACAGTCGGATTACTGCATGGACTCTATCCTTACAGAGATGGCCGTTAGAAGTCCGTTATAAACATAATAAGAGAAGCCCAGTTGCCCAAGGTTTAGCAGAATTACATGACTGTACTGCTCCATCTCTGGATGATAATGACACCGGAGATGACTTCCTAGAAGAGCAATTGCTATCTCCTTATAAAGTTTATGATGAGGAATACTGTCGACCACTACCGTGGGTATACATTGATGGTTGTTCATATCACCACGTCGTTGGTGCTGAACGGAAGTTAGTTGCAGGTATCAGAATCGCCTGGACAGGTGATTATCCCAATGTATCTATAGGATACAATATTGGTCCCAAAAGCAGTCAGATAGCCGAACTCTGTGCAGTATATAAGACCATTCAAATGGCAATAGAATATGGTATCAAAGAATGTTATTCTAACTGATTCCAACTATGTTCGCAACAGTTTCATCGAATATCTGCCTAGCTGGAAACGTAACCAAATGCTGAAAAGCAATAACAAACCTGTTAAACATGGGAAATTGTTTTGTAAAATCGATGAACTGGTTAAGGAAAATGGTTTAACCATATATTGGAAGAAAACCAAAGGCCATTCTAAAATAGAAGGTATTGACAAGGATGGTAATGACTTAGCCGATTCACTGGCAAAACAAGCTGCCATCAATGGTGAAACCCTAAATATTGATGATCTTATGGGTTCAATTCATGTTGAAGCCATAACTAGACGACAGGCTAGAGATAATGCTGACTTAAATGTCGTGCAATGGAGTCAAGAAGCTCCTAGTGAGGACCTGATTACTAGTCAAAAGAATGATCCCGTCATAGGCATATTCTATAGACATATAGAAGACCCTACTGCCAATCCCATCACAGATGAGGATTGCAAAGATAATGAAGATTTACGAATCTTGAGGAGATATAAAGTCCAATTTAGTATCATGGATGGGTTGCTGGTCAGAACTTCTAAACATGGGTGGTCCCAACTGTATACAGAGGGTTAATGCTCCAACACGCA
The DNA here is from genome assembly GCA_933207985.1 of Pelobates cultripes. Lineage (NCBI taxonomy): Eukaryota > Metazoa > Chordata > Amphibia > Anura > Pelobatidae > Pelobates > Pelobates cultripes. The sequence continues at coordinate 246,519,329 of OW240914.1, forward strand.
CACGATGCACCTACATCTGGGCATCGTGGTGATAGGATCACATATGAGATATTGCGTGATTATGCATATTGGCCACACGTTAAGAGATGTTAAGACATACTGTCAGGGATGCTTGATTTGTCCGCAATATCAACCCCATGGTCCAACCCATCGTGCACCACTTCAAAAGAGGGGGGTGTCATTACCCTGGTCTGATATTCAAATTGACTTTATAGGTCCTGTAACAAGATCTTCAAGAGGAACAAATACATGTTAACCGTTACATGTATGTACACAAAGTGGATAGAATGTTTGCCTTGTAAAGAGAACACGAGTACCGTGTGCGCCACTTTGTTGATTAACCATGTCTTTTCCAGGTTCGGTCTGCCTCAAAGAATTGAGTCAGACAGAGGTAGTCATTTTACCAGCGAAGTAATGGCTAAGATGTGGAACATTCTAGGTGTTAAACGAAAGCTACATATTGCATACCGCGCTGCGTCTAGCGGGGGGGTAGAGCGATATAACCAGTCTATCGTTAATATTCTGAAGAAATATGTTAAGGAGTCTGGTAAAGACTGGGACATTAAATTGCCCCTAGTTTTAATGGCGATTAGAGCCACACCTAGCACTGCTACCAAATTGTCACCTTTTGAATTGATGACAGGAAGAAAGATGGTTTTACCACAGCATTTACTATATCGTACTTCGGATCATAACTTGATCAATGCTGCCACTACGCATCAGTATATCGAAGATTTGCGCAAGCATTTACAGCATGCGTTTGCTTTTGCCCAAAAGAATCTAGAAAAAGCAGCGACAGGGGTTAAGACCTATTACGATTTAAAAACCACGAAAAAGGAATATGAGATAACAGATCAAGTCTATCTGTATAACTTTGCGCGAAATCAAGTCAAGGAAAATAAATTTTTACCTTCTTGGAAAGGGCCATATGTCATCATTGACAAAATTTCCCCAGTAGCGTACAAGATAAAAATTCCTAAGGATGGTGATTTTATTGAAAAGTGGGTTCACATTAACCAGTTGCGTGCTTGTCATCCTAAATCTCAATTAAGGATTATAGGTGTGGATTCGGATGCAGAAGGGTGAACGACTAACCTGGATGAATGCTTGATTCACGTGGTATAGTATGATGTGAAATGTTGTGATGTGCCATGATCTCATGTACGTTCATGTCATTAACCATTTCCTTGCCATCCAATAACTAAATTTTCTAAGGAGGTTACTAGCTTGTTTAGCTGCTATAGGCGAATTGCTGAGGAGTCAGTAATAAATGTAGTGAGGGATGAAATTATAAAAATAGAATTAGAGAGAATACATATGTTGATGAATCGTAATAATGTGTTGTCCTAGGCCAAGTGATGTCACACTGTTATAAGTTTGTATGCTTAACAAACCTTGAATCATTAGTAGATAAGTCTGAAAGAGTTCCTGATCCGTGACTGTCGAAAGATGGCCAAGAAGGATGTGGCGTGTTTCTGGATCGTACTGCTCCTGTGCCAAGAGCTACGGACCGACCCGATCGCAGAGACGGGACCATCCTCCGGCATCCTGATTCAAGAGACACCAGGGTTCATCTTAACGGAGAAGAGAATCCTGACCCGATGTGTGTTCGTCAGCTTGGACCCCAAGATTTCCATCGAGAAGGCATACAACATTTCATCGATGCAGCTTCTGAGTTACAGACTTGGTACCAAATGCACCTCCAAAGAGCACAGGACCGTGTGCGAAACATCTTGGAGCAAGCCCGGAAACCATTTGTATCCAGTTCTATTCCGATGAGCAACCAACCCAAAAGGTTCCTCACCGCTACAATTGTTGCATTAGTTTGTGCCACTGTCGGTGCAGTTGTCGCAACTGGAATGTCTGTAGGCAACTCTATTACTGTCCAAAAGCTGGATATGGAAATCTATGCGCTAAAGCAACACATTAACGATATTCATCAGGTGATAAACCAGCAAAGAACACTTCTCCAAGACGTGTTAACTATTGTGCAAGACACAGTTGTTACAACAAATTTGCATTCGGAGTTAATTTCCAAATCCACTGAGTTGCACCAAGGTCATGACTTATTTAAGCGTGAACTTCTATTTCTGCATGACCCAATATTGTTCCACACACTTGCTTTTCTTGACGAAGTGCAAACTGGAATGATCGAATTGGCAGGGGGACGCATACCTCTGTACTTTGTATCCAATGATATTGTTCATGCGATGCTTGCCAATGTGGATGGAGAAACAATTGAGCCTATGCAATTAAATCTGGCCTTTGAGATGGGGAGCGCTATACCTCTCTTAATTGATCCAGAACGTATGGAGATTTGCTTTTTATTGACCATACCATATGTAACTCTTAAAAACATTTTTCAAATGAAAATAATGTACTGTGTTAATAATGATATTATAGTTGATTGTACTAAGTGTAAAGTTCAAAACTATTACAGGTACAAATATATACAAAAATGTTCATTCCACGCACAGGCCTATGTTAGAAATGATGTGATTGCACAATATGTCTAGTAACTTCTAGAGTGCTTATTCATAAGCTAAATTAATTTTTGGCTACGAAATGCACTAAAGGGGGGTTATGTCAGGGTATTTATATCGGCAGACATCTTGTGCTATGATAGAAATTAAAAGTGTATATTCTGAGTCACTCTGAACAGAACAGACTCCATTTTGTTATTTCGAAGTTAACAAAAGACAAGATTTCTATCTGTAAAACTAACCACTTTCCCAGAGCTAAAGGAATGCATAGTATATACAAACCAAGTGATAAGGAGGGTTGGACAGACTGTCTAAATGCTAATGGAATAGATCAATTCTAAACCCAGACATTGGTGACAGAGAAGATTAAATAATAAAATTTTACTTTCTATATGTATAAGGTACCATTGTACGGAAAAGGTGAAACATAGTTCATGAACTGCCATTTTAGAAATTATAGCAGGAATTGCGGACACTAAGTCTGGACAAAACTAAGAGAAAACCCTTTGAAGTGAAAGAAAACGTAAGTTATGGCCACTATAAAGATAAAGCAAAATGACGTCAAAATAGCCACCAATAAAAGTTAACTCTTTCATGGATAGGTATGTTTAGTGGGACAAGACTGCCCTCTATAGACCAAATACCTAAATTGCGATCCCTAGGTAAGCACACCTCTAGTGCTTCTATTGGGTTATCAACTGATGACGTACAGAGAGTCTGGCCCTTTAAAAGTTAGGAAAAAGGTGGAGCAGAGGTGGACGAGGAATGCAAAGAAAGCAAAGAAGTGAGCAGTGGGGAGCAATGACACTCTAGGACACTCAGACATTCCTACACACCTCCATGCAGAGAGACATCCAAACAAGTTCCTGAGACTACCAATCGGATGAAATATCTACTCAACTGGTAATTATACTAGTTTCATTTAATTAATTAAATTAATTAAAATTTACTAATAGCATGATATATGACTGGATAAATCACGGTCAGATTTCCATATTAAGAAATCTTAATAGTCTGTACTTGAAGTGGAGCTGACCGGACCGGAGGAGAGAGAAGGGAGCTGACAGGAGCTGCAGGAAAGGTAAGTTACAGCTCGATGCCACCCCCCCTCCTACACAGCCCATGCCACTGGACGACCAGGGAATGACAAGCAGGGAGGGGGGACAAAAATAAAAAAAAAAATATTAAAATAAAAATATTATTAAAAAAAAATTATAAAACAAACAAAAAATAAAATATTAAAATATTAATAATAAAAAAAAAAAAAAAATGCCCACCCCCACCAAGGCTCTGCATCACACACAGCATTCATTATATACACACACTGTAAATATTCAATTAATATAATTTTTGGGATATAATTTTATTTAAAAATTTACCAGTAGCTGCTGCATTTCGCACCCTAGTCTTATACTCGAGTCAATAGGTTTTCCCAGTTTTTTGGGGTAAAAGTAGGGGGCCTCGACATATTCGGGTCGACTTATACTCGAGTATATACGGTAAGTTTAACACCACCTCATAAAGTGCAAAGTTTCGGCTCAACAGAGCCTTAATCATGCATAAGAGATACTACATGATAAATTGCTTAAATAACCCACACCCCAATTAAACAAATTGATAAATTGCATCACATGTTAATTAACTTTATCCATAGAGAGAACTCAAAAACATGACAAGGAGTCTAATAGAAATCCTAAGTAGTACTCATTCCTAAAATATATGAATAAATGAGACATAGGAGCAAATAATTGGATCAAAGGATCACGCTATTGGAAATTTCCAACATTTATAACTCAACCTAGAATTAACCATTTAGTTAACATTTCATACGTTTGTGGAATAACCAAGCATAAATGAATATAAACCAATGGTTAAGGAATATTATAGAAAATGTATCCATACTTACCGTAATTTTCTTTTCCTGGCTTTTATTCATGGCAGCATTTACCTATGGGTTAGCTCGTCCCTCTAGCCAATAGGACAGGAAAAACTTAATTTTTATTAAACAATTAAGAGGACAGGTATATCAGGCTCTGTCAGCCCAGTTCCTCAGTGCAGTAACAAGCTTGTCCTCCACAGTGGGAGGGAACGTTAAATGCTGCCATGAATAAAAGCCAGGAAAATAAAATTACGGTAAGTATGGATACATTTTCTATATTCCTGGCTAATCATTGCAGCATTTACCTATGGGACTACCCAAGCAGTAAAAACCACAGGGAGGGAAGTAATGCAAAAAATTCTTTATTAGACCTGTGCGGTATTTAGCACCATGTGCCTCTGATACATGAAATGCTGGCCACCCAGTTACTCCACAGTATGTCTCCAGGTGGTTTTTAAAGGGCCAGCAGCAGCATAATAAAATACAATATGCCCAAATCAGTTCCTTAAAGGGCAATACATCCCAGGGCAAATTTTGGTTGGGATATCAGTGGGTTGTCCCGTGGGAGTGTGAATGTTGGTGATTTTTTTTTTTTGGGCTTGGGTGCATTTGTACGGTCTGCGGGCTATTGGATTTCTCATAGAACATTTGTTTTGTCCATTGTAAAGCTTTTGTTGCGTCCGTTGCCATAGCCTGTTTAAGAGCTTGGAAAAATAGAAACTACTATTTTTTGGAGGAGTCCAAAGTTAGAAGATCCTGGGTACCTGCTCACCCCCCAAAAAACTGGGATTACCCACACAGAGAATTCCACAGCTCAATAGATTAGGTAAAAAATAAAATAAAAGTATTACATCTTTATTAGTATATAACATTACACACACACACACAATTGAGGAAAAATCAATGATAACAAATGTGAATGAAAAAAGTATTAAAGAGAGGGGGGGGTGGGGGGGAGGAAGCCTTAGTAGCCTGTCTGACCTGTCCTATATAATATCCAACGAAGATACAAAGATGTTCAAAAAAGAGATCCATCCAATTTGCCAATTTGAATTAGAGCCGGTCTCAAAAATGGCTGTACTAATAAAGATTTAATAATTTTATTTTTTACTTAATATATTGAGTTGTTGAATTATCGGTGTGGGTAATCTTTTTTTTTTGGGGGGGGGGGGAGAGAGCAGATACCCATATTACTTCTAACTTTGGACTCCTCTCCAAAAAATTGTTGTTTCTATTTTTCCATTCGTCTATTTTGGGTTATGCCCCTATTACCCACCTAGTCCCTCTTGACTTTAGGGGTGTTTTTTCTCCTTACCCCTATAGTCTTGCTTTTTTCTTTCCCATTTAAGAGCTTATCGTTGAGTTTGGAGATGTATAATGAGGTCCTGTGTGGGGGGTCTCTGTGTTCGGATTCTAGTTGTCTAATCGTCGCTAGCAAGGTTTCTATGTGTGCGAGTCGCTTCTTTTTTTTTGTGAAGCGGCTATGCTTATGAGGGATCCCCTGATCACCGCCTTGTGGACTGCCCACAGGAAATAAACTTATTTGGTTCAGATGGTGTCAAGCGTGTGGCGGCAACCAGGTGAAGAGTACAAAGACAATTGTGTTTTGCCTACAGTCAAGCACAGTAACGACCCCAAACACACCTCCAAGACGACTTGCTAAAGAAGCTGAGGTAAATGTGATGGAATGGCCAAGCATTTCTCCAGACCTAAACCCTATTGAGCATCTGTGGGGTATCCTGAAACAGAAGGTGGGGGAGCGCAAGGTCTTTAACATCCACCAGCTCCATGATATCATCATGGAGGAGTGGAAGAGGACTCCAGTGGTAACCTGCGAAGCTCTGGTGAACTCTATGCCCATGAGGGTTAAGGCAGTGATGGAAAATAATGGTGGCCACACAAAATATTGACACTTTGGACCCAATTTTGGCTGTATGTAGTTATTTTGAGGGGACAGCAAATTTACAGTTATACAGGCTGTACACGTACTACTTTGCATTATAGCAGGATGTCATTTCTTCTATAGTATGAAAAGATTAAATAAAATATTTACAAAAATGTGAGGGGGTGTTACGTGTAGAGATTGTAGCCATAGAACTGAATTTGAAGAATTTGCAGATCTTAAATCTTTGGAAGACAAGTTTTGTCTGTTTTATTTTCTCAATAAATATAGAATCAGTACCTAATCATATGCAAATGGAAGTAATTGAGATCCAGTGGAAATCAGATTTGAAGGCAAAATTCAGTGAAGTTTGCGTTCCTAAATTGAACACATATTTGCAAGTCAGGTTTGAAAATACTTGAAAATTTGCATATGAAATTATTTCCATGTTTAGAAGTACTTATCGGTGCGAGCAGTTATTTACACTTATGAAATGTAATAAGTCTCCTGTACGATCCAAAATTACGGACATTCACATTGGGTCAGTTTTAAAAGTGAAGGGTTAATCCATGCTTGTAGAAGCAAAACAGCTTGAAATTTTATGCTGAAACTAACTCACTATCTCTGGTATGTGCTTACAGGACAAACGTGAAATTGTAACATTTCCTATGTGCGTACGGGACAAGCTGTATGCAGCAATGTTAGAAACCAGCCCACGCAATCGCTCACTACTTTTGCTGTATAAATATTATGTTGTATCAATAAATAAAAGAACTCATTTGGAATTGTATTTTCTGTTCCTTAGTTGTTACCGGAGCGCTCTGAAGGAATAGAGGTTTCCTGACAGTCAACTAGAAGCAGTCTTTCCCCTACAGTGATCATTGCAAACAAGATCTCCCCCAAAGTAGGAAAGCAGAGAAGAGATGCCGAGTGTTTGGAAGAAAACATTAATTTTATAGTTTGTGGTTTTTACGGTCCACAAACGTAAACATTGTTTATTGGGCCAATGTTAGCCTTTGAGTTTGACATGCTTGCCTTAAAGGGTACCTCGACAATTTTACAATATCTGGACACCTTTGATAGAAGCCCATCTAAGCAAATTTAACACTATGCATCTTTTTTTCCCCCCCCTCTTACGTAAAAGGCTTCTTCCCCTTTCTTTATAAACCTTTTGTTTCGCCGTCTTTTCTATATATCCCTCTCTCATTTCTCCAAGACCCATGTAATAGGAAAAATTAAGCCTGGAACTACATCAATGTGGTTTACTAACCATTTAACAAACATGCTTAGTGCCTGGTAGCCCTGGCCTCCAAAAATGAAATGGCATGGGCAGACCCATACAAGAGGTAACCGACAGTGATACACTGAAAGCATCAGGTGAATGCTCGCTGCCAATTCCTGCCCCAAATCTGTGGTTTGAATTGGTATGGCATGAAGAGGAGCACAGCTTCAACACCTTCATATCATAACTGATGGCCAGATATCAGGCCACTGAGGACTGAGCATCTTTTCTAAATAGTGAGTAACAGTTTTTACATTGATGTCTGACCACAGACTCAAGGCACCATAACTACTTCAATCCATTTAAGCAGCCAAGATACTTACAACGTTTAAGTAGTGGAACTACATGAATTAAATATTTCATATTTATTCAAACAATGACAGCAGACGAGTGAGGACATTTCTTTCCTACAGAAAATAATGCCAGAAACAACTATATTTTTAAATATGGTTTAATACTTTTATCCACTTCTGTACATCACAACGCCAAATTATAAATGCTTTGGGGGAAATTTGTGTCAGTCTATATAATACGTAAAGGTTAAGAGTGTGAGTGTGTGTGTGATAGATAGAGATAGATAGATATATATATCATATATATATATATATCTCTCTCTATCTCGATATCTATTAGATATCTATATATAAATATATAGATATCACGCATACAGCCCCTCCTCAGCAAAAACATGTATGAATACAGAAAGCTGGATAATTAAAACATTATGCAAATCAAGCAGCATAGTTTCCAAAATAAATTGAAATTTACATGCAATTTAATGTGCATTAGAAACTTTTCATATCAGAATAGAACAAATTACAAAGGTTCTCTCAAATACACTCCTGAAGAGTTATTACTTAAATAAAGAGTGCTCAATAGGCAGTCCTGCAAGTGTTTTAAAACTACAGCTTCCACAATGTTTTGTGATTCTAAAGACATTTTAAGAGTGCAAAGCATCAAGGGAGTTGTAGCTCTACAACATCTTAAGATCTACCTTTTGAGCATCCGTGACTTAAAACACTCAAAGTACCATAACCACAACAGCTAACATCAAAAGTAGTTTCGGAATGGGTTAGTTTCTTACATCATGGGGTATGCTGGAGCCACATCCAGAGTCAGTATTTTTGCAGAAGTTGGATGTTTCTAAGCTCATTGACAGAGAAATAATTTGACGATTCTGTTTGCTGATTGGATCACCATCTAATTTCAACTTGAAGCAAATTACTATATTAGCAGCGAGCGACTCCGTTTTACTAGATTATATTTAATGACCCCCCAAAAATTTAAAATAAATCAGATGCACACTGCACATCGTCTTCAAGTACATTTTAATGAGGCAGAGAAATACAATTTTCCAATGTGCACAAGCATCTGTGATTTGTATACATATGCATTAAAATTCTGTTGGTGACTATATACACTGTGTACTCCACAACTGAATTGATATGTCCACTGAATAAAGCATGTTGATGCAATTGCACAAGTGAATTAGCACACCATAATTTACTTTATTTTGCATTTCAACGTTGCAAGATTATTTAAAAACATTTTTGATGTGAGCCAGTCAAGTGAGGGAAATAAAAACAATATTTTCAAGCATGCATTTTAGATAAATTTTAAAATTGTCATTTGCTTGCAAGCTGTAGTGGTTACAGTATTCAGAGTTTTCTTTTAAGGCGGAATGTAAGTCAGATGAACTGCATACTGGACTGACAAAGCTGTTCATTAAACCAGAAATTGATGAGCTTTTACCAGGGAATTGCAAATAATTACCCAAATAGCCAAGTTGGCTTGATACCTTTAACATTTCTAACTTCGTGAATAACCCTGTGAGATAAGGCAGTCCGGAATGGGAACAGGAAACCACAAAAAAAAGGAAACTGAGTGAGGTGAATAATATTCAACACAGAAGATAAATAAAACAAAAGAGCTCTACAGACACATGAAGAATGTATGGGTTTAATACATTTTCCTCTACATCACCACAATATATTATGTCAGGTTCCAATACAGAATTGAGCTCTGGATCGGACGCTGCCTGCATCCCTCCATTATGGAAAGTAGTATGGAATAGCTAAATATGAAATAATAATGCATTCCAAATCTGGTTCTAAAGACCTAGTGTCTGCCATGTTTCTCAGAGAAGCAGCAGAGCCTTGCCGGCAGGGTCAGATCCAGAGCTCAATTTGGTATGGGAACGGACATACCAAAATTGAGCTCTGGATGTAGAGGAAAATTTATTAAACACATACATGCCGCAGATGATTGTCGAGCACTACAATTTTGTCTTCGGTGCTAAATATTTTTCGCCTATTATATTGGGGAGGAAAAAAAATAAACACGAGATTAAGTACAATGTCACAAAAGCTTCTACAAAGAAGAACTGGAAGAAGTGTACAAGTGCACTACTATACATATTTGCATAAAATGTTGAAACCCACAGTTCTCCAATCAAGAGGTGAACTTTGTGGTACCGCTGCTTAATATCCTCTACAGAATTGATGGTGGATGTGAGCTATATTCCTTGTAAGCCCAACTGTGAGCTGTTAATGTGGAACCTGGTAAAGCGCACAACAAAGTAATTTGTCTCTGTATGCTTTTTTCATAGCCTGAACAAATGTTTTCTACTATGTTCCAAACTTTTTTTAAATTTAGATTATTGCAATTTTAAGCATACTATTTGGACAATTGTGACCTAACATTTATGGATATATAGTAATGTGCATTGGCACTAATTATCTGAGCACTTTACATTTTCCCTTTGTAAAATTTTAATATTTGTGAAGTAGCATCAAGTGTAGTTTGGCATCGATCTATGTGCACATCTGAATTATCAATTGTTCATGTTACAGTAATGTTAAAAACAAGGAGGTGCTTTCCCTTCCCATTAATGTTAGCATCATTCATTGCAACAATGCTTAAAAACAGAATGCATACTATATATTTATTTAGAAAGAGCAGTTGTTGAAAAGCTGTAGGTGGGGCAAAAAGGAATTGTAGTAATTGTTCTTCTTTGTTAAAACAAACGTTTGTATACATGGTGGTAAAATGTCATCCAGTAATTTAGATGTTTAAAAAAAAGGACAGTTAAATAAAGTAGAAATCAATGGGGGAGGTGCCGATTCAATTGATTTAATGCATTAGTACTGTCAAAAGGTGTCTACAAGGAGGGGGAATAATTGCACTTTAGCAATAAGTTTTATGCAGATGCTAATTTTAATAGATTTATAAGCCAAAAAACATTAAAAGGCCACAACACAAACTGCTGATGTTCAGTCCATTTGTAAAGTAGAACGCTGAACAAAGCCAAGGCATGCAGTTTGCTACCATTATTTTCAACCATATTGCTTGCATTAAGAGCCCAAAAGAACAAGACAAAAAAAAGGTGTTAGATTATTACATCTTTTACATTCCAACTCGAATCCAGTAATTTATATATAAAGTAATTTTTGTTACTATGGTTTAACATGTCAGAACCGTTTCCCGATTGATTGTGTTACCCAGTGGTCCAAAAAGTCACACATTGTAGCTACAGTAACCTACACAATGCATTTGTAAAAAAGTCTAAACTCAATGTTTTCTTGTAGAATAGGCAGTAGCGTTATCTGCCATCAATTTGTATAGCTTGTCTTCCAATCAATTAATCTGTATTAGATTGTCCACTAGGCAAAACATACAAACGTAAAAATGGTCAATGACAAGCATTCCATGGAGTAAAAAGAATGTTGAAAACAGTCACTTATAATTAAGTTGATTGAATTTTTAAAGCAGCTAATGTATTTTGCTTGTGTATAAGGAATAAAAAAAATAAAAAAATAAATAAAAAAAAAACAAAAAAACAAACTTAAAATAGAGTAGAAATTATTTCTTCATAAGTAAAAATGAAGTGTGTGAAATATGTCAAGTGGCATTTAGGAATCTCGGAATTTCATAGTATACTAACAAAACAACATGTTTCACTCATATCCAATGCTTTTAGATCACGTTTTTGAAATGTCCAGTTTCTAAGGCAGGAAATTTATTCGGGTTCCATCATGAAACTTCTGCTTGGGTAGGATGCTGGGGGGATAGGCATTGCCAGATGTGTTGGCTACTTAGTAGTCATCCAGGTCAAAAAAATCGTCGTCGCCTCCTTGGTATTCCATTCCTTGGAAGTCTACCCTGTATCGCAAGATACCTATAAATGGAAATTGGGAAGAGGGATGGAGAGAACTTTTAGAAAGGCAAAACCTTTTTTCTTAAGCTAGTTACCAAATATAAAACACTGGGCTCTGTACCCAAAGCACTCACTTTCTTTAAAGTTCAGTAGATGGTTTAGCTTAGCAGTTATGGTAAAGAAATTTTTTTTCCCCTCTGTTTCATTGCTATAAGTATAGCATAGTTTTGCAGAACATGCGGACCGGACCTGAGAAATTCAACTTTTTTGCCTCCAGAGCGGGTCAGAACAATCAGTTCTTAAACTCAGAACATATTGAGTGCAAACACAGCCTATACACTTGTAAATCCAAAGACTCACTGAATGTTAGAGGATTGAATATCCCAGCAAATGGGCATGTATTAGGGAGGGAACTACAATCGCAGAGGGCTGATGTGGTTTGCCTACAGGACACTCACTATAGGACCAATGACCACCCCTGCATACTGCAGACAATACCCATGGCAGTTTCATTCCACTGCACCCACTAAGTCAAAATGCCCATTTATTCTGATTAGTAACTGTATAGCCTTCACCCTACCCACATGGGCGAACGCGCATACACCCATTTTTTCCCCAGTGCACAACTCCTTATCTAGGATTGACTGCTTCCTAATGCAAGGGACCACTCTGTCTTAGATAGCGCGCTGTGACATAGGGGACATTACATGGTCGGACCATGCGAAGAATACTCTGGAACTTAAAGACTAATATGACATTAAACACCAAAGCCCTTGGAGAATCCAATCATCACTACCGTGTTTTCCCGAAAATAAGCCCTACCCCGAAAATAAGCCCTAGCTGGATTAGCGGGGTGGGCTGCAATATAAGCCCTACCCCGAAAATAAGACCTTTAAATGCCACAGCCGACTGAGCGCTCTATAGAGAGCGCTCAGACGGCTGCCGCACTGCCTCACCTCCCCTTCCCTGTAGCGTGGCCGAGCTCCTCTCCGCGACCCGGCCGGTCTGACAGTGCACTTCCTGTCAGTCCGGCCGGGTCGCAGACCGGAGAGGAGCTCGGCCACGCTACAGGGAAGGGGAGGTGAGGAGAAGATTGGAGGGGGGAGTATTACAGGGAGAGGGAGGGGGAGAATATTACAGGGAGGGGGGAGAGTATTACAGGAGAGGGGGGAGAGTATTACAGGGAGAGAGGGGGGGAGCAGGGAGAGAGGGAGGGGGGGAGAGTATTACAGGAGAGAGGGAGGGGGGGAGAGTATTACAGGGAGGAGGGAGGGGGGGGAACATTGGAGGAGGGAGGGGGAGAATATTGGAGGGAGGGAGGGGGAGAGTATTACAGGGAGGGAGGGGGGGAGAGTATTACAGGGAGGAGGAGGGGAGGAGGGAGGGAAATATTGAGGGAGGGGGAGGGGAGAATATTGAGGGAGGGAGGGGGAGAGTATTACAGGGAGGGGGGGGAGAGGACAGGGAGGGGAGGAGGAGCATTACAGGGAGGGAGGGAGGAGGAGGAGAGTATTACAGGGAGGGAGGGAGGAGAGTATTGAGGGAGGGAGGGAGGAGAGTATTGAGGGAGGGAGGGAGGAGAGTATTGGAGGGAGGGAGGGGGAGAATATTGAGGGAGGGAGGGGAGAATATTACAGGGAGGGAGGGGAGAATATTACAGGGAGGGAGGGGGGAGAATATTACAGGGAGGGAGGGGGGAGAATATTACAGGGAGGGGGAGGTGAGGGTCTCTGGGGGGGTTACACAGCGCGGACACCGGCTGACAGACTGTTTTTTTGTGACTAAAATTTAATATAAGACCCGGTCTTATTTTCGGAGAAACACAGTATTACACGAATACTTTCACACAAGAACTGAGGAGTGCACTCAAACACTATTTCACAAAAATTACATACCTGGTATCTCCCTCAGCACATAAACCAGTAGCTAGAGGACTCCTCATACGTAAAACATACCTGTGCAAACAAGCACAACAACAACAACTCCACAAATGGCAGGAGGAACTATACCACCTGAATGCCCAAAACCAGATAAGCCCATTGCAAAACTTAATCTCAAATAACCAGGAGTCTGCACCAACACACCCTAGATAAAACAAGGCTCTACCTACAAAAACCAAGACTGCTCGCGCATAGCCTCAAAATAAATAAAATAAAAAATAGTGTACCTTGTATCAAAAACAGTGGAAAAAAGTAATGACTCCCAAAGATATACGTGAAAAGTTCCCTAACAATTATGCCAACTTATACAATTTATAAGAACGACCCTAACACACATCATCCGATAGACAACATTGACACCTATGTCGACACCATAGATCTACCCAAACTAACACCACAACACCGTGCAGCACTCACAATGACGTTACAGAAGACAAGGTCGATGCTGCAATAAAAGCTCTACCACTTGGCAAATGGCTCGGCCCAGATGGATTTGACAACCTAGATTATAAGACTTTAGCCTCTACCCCGACTCTCTACGTAGTAAAAATCTTAAGAAAAGCAATTGCAAACCAAACATTACACAAAGACATACTTGCGGCACATATAACATTATCCAAGCCGGACAAACCCCCTACCCACCCCCAAAACATTAGACCCATATTGCTGGTGAACACAGATGAAAAAATCTTTGCAAAACTACAGGACATAAGATTAGGGGCCCTCGTGCCGCACATAATCCATAACGACCAGGTTGGATTCGTGACTGGGAGACCGGGACCAGAAAATACACAAAAAGTTCTAGACATAATGTATAGCCTCAAACGTCTATATATAGGGGGATGCTGAGAAAGCATTTGAATTTCTTGGAGGCAGTCATGCGCAATTTCGATGTCCCGTATATGTTCCTCTCAGCAGTAAAAGCACTCTATAGCGCCCCCGGGCCCAGGTACTAAACGCCGGGTTCCCCTCAGATCCCCTCCAAATAACCAACGGGATGAGACAGGGGTGTCCTCTTTCACCACTGTTGTACATCATGGCATTAGACATAATGAATCCATACATGGTATCTGTATTGGAGACAAGGAATATAAAGCAAACCTCTTTGCAGAGGACGTACTGCTAACACTAACACAACCCCTAGTGTCCCTCCCAAACCACCTAAAAGAAATTGCAGTTTACGGAGACAATTCTTACTATAAACTAAATGTTAAAAAAAGACTATAGGGGTGGGAATGAAAGCAGACACACTACAAACCCTAAAAGAAAATTTTCTCCTTGGACTGGAGCGATGACTACGTTCCTGGGAATAAAAATTACTAAAAACTTAGAAAGCCTATACCAACATAACTATGAAGCACTAAAAACGGAGCAGACAAACACACTACAAAGCTGGGAAGGCAAATACTTGACATGGAGGGGCAGAATTGCTGCAGTAAAAATGTCTAGTTTGCCAAAACTCCAATACCTCTTTAGAACATTACAAATCAAAATACCCATGACTTTCCTAAACACAGTCCAGAGGCAGATGGTACAGTTTATATAGGCCAAAGAGGATTAGCATAGCGACAAAAATCTTAAATGGCCCGGTATAAGGGCTGGGATTGCCCAACCGTAGACTATATTACAGGGCGGTTGTCTGTTGTCCTAAAGCCTGACACCCCATGATATGTAACAGCCATCGCAATGGGTGGCGATAGAGTCTCAGTGGGTGCAACGAACAGAATTAAAATACCTAGATACCCAAGAAGCAAAGGCCAAAGTTGGAAGCAATACTACCAACCACAGACCTGTTGCTTAAAATCTGGGACTCCGTTCGAGACTTGATGTGCTCTAGCACACCCTGGTCTCCCACAACACCTCTTTATAGTGTACGTGTAGGCACCCAAATTTTGACCACCGAATGTGGGGAAAGGAAGGATTGTAATCATATCCTACAACTGTATTCAAGGGGGAAATTGTTGCAATTGCCAGATCTAGTAACCCAGTTTAATCTCCCACAAAGATCAATCTATCCCCATCTATAACTTAAATTGATACTACACGACCAAACTCAGATTAGAGACACGACTGGCACCATAATTCCCTTTGAAAGAGTATTTATAGCCCACGCCACCCCCCCAAAGAAGGCGATTTCCCTCTGCTATAACACACTACTCAACAGCACCACACATGATTACCAATGGAGTCCTTTATAGCCCATAAAGGAAGGACCGCATGTGCCACACACGAACAAATCAAGAAAATAGGCTATAGATGGTACATGGTGCTGGATGACTGGCACGGATATACCCTGGAAAAAGAGACAAATGCTGGTGATGCGGCGCAGCCAAGGGTACAATGTGCCATATCTGGTGGACATGCGGTCACATCCGACCATACTGGCAAAAGGTAAAGAAACTGATCGCAGACTTGGTACATACAAACTTCACACTCAAACTCGAACTCGGGGTACTATTCATGGGACGAACAGACTTCCAACATTAAGACTCTTAACCTAGATTAATTGGCAGATCTGGAGGACCGTTCCCGCCGAAATAATTTGAGACTGAGGGGAGTACCAGAGACCGTCACCAACGCGGACCTACCGGCTTATGTACGAAGCCTCCTGAATGCACATGCCCCTGAAATACCGGCGGACATGTTGCTGGTTGATCGTGTCCACCGTATCCCCAAACCACGCCACCTTCCACAGGCAACGCCTAGGGATGTGGTACTACGCGCTCATTATTTCCATGTAAAGGAACATATCCTCCGAGGTAGCAGATTACGAACCACACCGCCAGCAGACTACTCCACTATCAAGATCTTTGCGGATCTATCTGCTGCGACACTAAAACGGAGAAAAGAATTTCAACAGGTAACGGCCACCCTGAGGAAACATGGCACCAAATTGATCGCGACCAAAGATGGGGTCACTACAACAATGAGTACCCCAGAAGATGGGTTAAAACATATCCGAGAATGGAATCTCCAACTTGAAAAGGCACAAACGCCTATGCCGTCAACGAAAACGAAGAAATCAGACTGGAATACAGCACAAGAGAAACGTTAACGCCAGCACGATACTGGCAAGCAATTGACATGATACATTTCCACTGACTGACAGAGGATAGTTTCATTGCGGTAACTCGGTCTGCTCCCTCCCTCCTGCTGGGTAGCATCGCTTCAGCCACCCCGAAAAGCGCATGGACAGAACCTCCTGGTTCGTGACTGGGACCTGGGCCCCGGTCTCCCGCTGCCCCTGTGACGAGGCGCGAGCAGAGCAGGGAGTGCCGCGGGGGGTCCGGGCCCGACCAGGGCGGTGAGGTCGCGGACTTAGTGCTCGTGCTTGACCTCATCGCCACCACTGATTGCTATGATTTAGGATCCCACAGAAAATGAACTGCGGATGGACACTAAAAGGGGCCGCCTGGCCCGGGGACAGCTGGTCGGGATCCATACTCGGGAGCGGGAGGATGTGCATGATGTTGCCGGGTGAGCTGGGAGGGATAACAGGTTTTTTGGTTTACGTTCCTGTTGTAGAATTATTAGGCCTCTATAAATTTGTAAGGCCCCTTTAAATCCTCTTGCTATACCTCTAAGAGGCCCCCATAGTTTTACAAGGAAGCTTTGTCTATAGAACATAGAATTTGCATGTCAGCAAGAAATAGCTTTGATAAAATGTGTATTTACTAAAATCCTTGAAACTTAACCTTGAGAAACTAACAAGTGCCAGCTACGCTCCAAATGGATAGCTGCCAAAAGGCCCCTCCCGTCGAGTGAGCTCCTCATTTTAACAAAATGGCGCTAAAACCTGTAGGAGTTAAGAAATTACGTAGATAGTGACCTAAGAATGGGGAGGGCATTTTACTAACATCTTAGCACCTAAGCCAATTAACAATGTCTATTTGTCTATATCTTGATTTTCTTCAATGATGTAATAATGCCTTTATAAGGGTCTGCGCACCCATTTTCTGTCAGAAGCCATTAAACTTCTCTGAAGTTCTTTCATTACCCTGAACCTTGTGTCTCAGTGTGAATTTACTTCTGCGTGCACGCAACTTTATTATCTTTAATTTGGACAGGAACAGATAGTCATTCAAACTAATTGGTTTGCAGTAAATTATCTAGAACAATTGGCGCCCAACGTGGGGCTCTGGGCTATGTCCAGTCTGGGCAGCTGTCCAAGAAGACGCTGGGGGGGCTGAATCCTGGGGGAAGGAAAAGAGCCTGATCACCTCTGAATACACGGTAGAGATTGCTGCAGCACCTAGCCGGTATGTTCCTGCCCCTGTGATTGACCTGTCCCAGTGTCTGTGACTGCTGCCGAGAGGACATCAAAGTCAGGTAATAACTTGCCCAGAGTCTTTGTATTGTTAATGATACCTAGTTTACCTGCATGTTGACTATCTGTTGCCTGGGTGTGTTTGTATTGGTATGTGTTTAACTTAGTACCCGGGGAGTGTAAGTGCCTGTTTAACCCCTTTTAGGTACCACATACCTGTGGTAGTAAGGAAAAAGGGGGGTGGACCTGTGGAAGTTTTCCTGGGGGTCCTCTATTGCCTGTTTAACTCTTTTAGGAGCCACGTGGCTGTGGCTGTAAGGAAAAAGAGTAGGGGGGATCTGTGGAGGGCAGTAGACTCACTGCTTCCTGGGGATCCCCAGAGTGTCATTTTGACCGCTTAGCTAGCCTCATCAGACACTTCTTCTTGGTAAAATTCCAGTCTCAAGCGCTGAGACAGGTAAGATTCCAATTCTTTAGGCTATACAGGATTCGGGTTGGAAGCTGTTGCTGTTTCCTGTGGCTGCTGGTAGTGAGACTTGCGGGTGGGTCCGCAACAGGGACACTACGAGGTTGAGGGAGGTGGCTTTTGGCCACACGAGTAAAGGCAAGGGATAACACTGTTGAACTTATTTGAACTGTGATGCATGCACTGTATTTACACTGAAATGTTATTGACTTAATTGTCTGTCACACAGATTACTGTGTTTACTTTTATCTTACTCACTGTACTATTTTCACTTTCCCCTCCTATTTCTCTTTCTCTGTTGAGAGAAGTGATTGGTCACACACTTCTCGCCACGCTCCAATCCGCGGCTACCACGGGTAGGCGGAATCAGTGACTAGTCTACGTTTTGGGAAGACGTACTTAAAGAGCTTGCTCTTAAAGTAGCAGTCGAGCACGGTAGACGTTCTGTTCCTTTCTCTCTCTATATCTGGGACGCCTTGTATAGGGAATATGGGACAGAAACTGGGAAAACCCGATAAGGGTTGGCTAGCACGAGACTTGGTAGAAGATAGGGAAGGTGAAGAGATGGTTAAGAAGGTTGATAAGATTGCTAAAGTATGTGGCATCACGGTACCCCCGTGTGGTAGATTGCAGCCAGAAAGCTGGCGTAAGATACTGACAGAGAAGAAAGGCAAGTTAATGGACAATGATTTAGTCCGCACAGCGGAAGCCTGGTACAGAGTAGCCAAAGCCATCCAGCAAGAGGGATGGATTGAACAAGAGGTTGATTACAAGGGTGTGAAAATGTTTGTGTATCATAAGAATTTTGTCACTGGAAATTCTCCCCAGCACGCGCCTAGTTATGGCACACATGAGGTGGCCACCCCTTTCCCTGACACTACCCCTGTTTGCCCTGTCCTGAATGCCGATGGATCTGTATTTTCCCCTCCATCGATTTCCCAACTCCCATCATCCTCATCCCTTCCTTTACCACGCCCATCTTCCTCCAGTCCATTGCACCCCTCCAGCATGCCCTCCTCCCGCCCGTCCTCTCCTGCCGTCCCACCTGCCTATTCATCTTCCTCCTCCCCTCCTACCGACCCACCCTCTCCATTTTCTCCTCCTCCTACTACTCCCTTACTTCCTTCTTCCGTATTCTCAGACCCTCCTACTCCACCCTATCCTCCTCCCACTCCTCCAGCTCCTCCTACTCCACCCTATCCTCCACCCTATCCTCCTCCAGCTCCTCCTACTCCACCCTATCCTCCTCCCACTCCTCCAGCTCCTCCTACTCCACCCACTCCCAGTCCCTCCCCCTCCCCGTCACATCCTCTCCCTAATCCCTACCCACCGCCACCGCCCTACGCCTATTCTGCCTATCCGCCCGCCCAAATGCGACGTTCTCTTACTGATCCCTTTGGTCGCAGGGTTCAAGGGGACAAAGCCCCGGTAATGTATGTTACCTTTAACCCAACACAGGCCAGTGCCCTGATGAAGTCACTCCCTGACCCAGAAAAGCAACCTATGCCCTTTTACAGAGCAGTGGTCCAGATTCAACAGACCTATTCCGCCGCATGGCGTGATTTGCTGAGCCTCTGTGCCATTAAGGCTGGAGATGCCTACTGGCCTAGCATTGCTCGCCACCTATGCACTAATTGGTTGTCAAGTGATACCGATTATACGTCCGGACTTGAGTTCTGTGATCAGCTAAAAGCTTGGGCCAAAGATAAACTTGCTGATCAGGCAGCCGGACTTAATGATATTGTCCAGGAAAAAGGTGAATCCGTAGAGAGGTTTCACGCTAGGCTCTTTCAAGTATTCTCTGACCTAGGGTTTGAACTTAGCAATAAAATACATGCCCAAATGCTTTCTGGTGCCTTTGTACAGGACATCAAAGACTCTATACGGAAAGGTATTATTGCTGCCCGCCCTGAGTATAGAGTGGTTTCCCTTGATAAGCTGCTTTTAGTTGCCCGTGGTTTGGAGGCAGCACAGGTGCCAAGAAGATCCAATCCCACCCCCCTTATGGTATCACGCCCGCCGATTCCCAGAGGCACTAGGCCTGAGGATGGAATTTGCTTTAATTGTGGGGTGAAAGGCCATTTTAGAAGTGACTGCCCTGAACCCATAAAACACTGGAGGCCATACGCTGGCAAACAAACTTCCAAGCCCGCCACTACCACGAAGGCCCCAGAAACCCCTTCACCTGATTCAGCCCAAGAAGACTAGGACACCGGCAAGCCTGTGTCATTAACCCCTGTTATGGCAGTGTCTTCAGGGGAACAAGGGGGGCCTCTTGCTACTGTAATTTTACCCATTGAGGGCCAGCCCACCACTTTCCTAGTTGACACAGGTGCAGCCCGAAGTGTTCTGAGAGAACAAGACCTGCCCGATGCCTCATTTCTTTCCAATAAACCAGCTCAAGCTGCAGCCATTACAATTCAAATTCAAGCACTCCTGGAGAAGGGTGCTCTTGTCAAATGTGAATCACCATGCAATACTCCATTATTTCCAGTAAAGAAAAAGACTCCAAAAGGCGAACCAGAAAAGTACAGATTGGTCCAAGACCTCAGAGCGGTAAATGAAGCCACAGTTTTGGACACTCCAATAGTGCCCAACCCACACACTCTCCTTTCCGGCGTTCCACCCTCTGCCAAGTACTTCACTGTCATTGATCTAGCCAATGCCTTCTTCAGTGTTCCCCTGGATCCAACTTGCCAATATCTGTTTGCTTTCACACATGACAAACAACAGTACACATGGACTGTCATGCCCCAAGGGGCACAAAATTCACCAAGTCAATTTGCGAAGGCCATGTGCTCTATCCTTGATCCATGGCAATCTGACCATCCTGAGGTCGTCCTGCTTCAATATGTGGATGATTTGCTGCTTTGTGGAGATGATATACCCACAACAGAACAATGCTCAATTAATCTTCTTTGCTACCTAGCAGAACAAGGATGTAAAGCTTCACGTCTCAAGCTGCAATTCTGCCAACCTACTGTTATTTTCCTTGGCCATTGTCTGTCTCAGGGAACCAGACATCTTACCCGTGACCGAGTTAGAGCGGTACTGGACATTCCACCTCCAAGGACCTCGAAGTCACTACACGCCTTCCTAGGCCTCATTTCCTATTGCCGAGCATGGATCCCAGAAGCCTCGCTCCTTATGCAACCTCTTTATGATGCTCTCAAGTCAGACCCATTTTGCTTGTCCACAGAAGCCCTTGACAACTTCTGTTCTCTCAAACGTGCTATTGCTTCTGCTCCTGCTCTTGGCCTACCAGACTATACCAAACCCTTCAAATTGTTTGTTTCTGAAAGACAAGGCCATGCAACAGGAGTACTCACTCAGGCTCATGGTCCTGGAGGCCGCCAAAGGCCTATTGGATTTTTCTCCTGCCAACTGGATATTGTGGCCAGAGGACGTCCCTCTTGCCTTCGGGCCGTATTTGCTGCCAGAGAGCTCATTGAAAGAACTGGAGATCTTGTCCTTGGCCACCCCCTGGTTGTCTTGGCCCCTCATGACATTTCTGCCATAGTCAACCAGATCCAGCTTAAGCATGTTACTCCTGCCAGGCATCTTCGCCTTCAATGTCATCTTTTGTTGCCTGACAACATTACCCTCCAAAGATGTCAAGTTCTCAATCCGTCCACTCTTCTGCCACTCCCTGAGGGGGGTGTATACTACGGATTCATCATGGACGAAATTTATGTTTCTCTTCTCACTGGCACCATCAAGAAGGAAATGCATCCCAACCTATCCTTTTATGATGGACAAGCACTCCTTCATGACGGAGCAAGACATGCCTTCTGTACCATGTGGTACAAACCAAACATCACTCCTGAACCCTGCTATGAAGATGAACTCTATAAGCTGGTTGAAGTAAAACTCACTGCACAAGACTTCTACTGTGATTCTGAAGGCAACAGTATGGTCTTGATTCATCTACCTCCGGAACTCAAGCATTTGTACCGTCATTGGGACACTGCCATTCCACATGTCCCTGTGACCAAGTTGAAAACAATATCATGGAATGATCTTGGGCCTATGGCAAAAGCATGGGCCACTATGGACGAATCACAGCTACAGGAAAATGGTGTTGTCAAATATCCAACAACTGACCACCTAAAAGCATGGCCACGTCATTTCCTGGAGAATGAGTTCCAAGATTTAAGCATAGTGAATGACTACGACCCAGATACACCTCATGACTGTTTTGAACAGATGAAAATGGAAACAACACATCTACCAACTGTGCATGAAGACCCATTGGTAGATCCCGATCTCACCCTGTTTGTGGACGGCTCAAGATATGCTGATGAAGAAGGAAGATACCATACAGGATATGCCGTAACCACAACAGATGAAATTGTCAAATCATCATCTTTACCATCAACTATGTCTGCACAAGAAGCTGAATTGCAAGCCCTGACTTCAGCATGCAAGATCTCTGAAGGAAAGCGCGCCAATATCTACACGGATTCAAGATATGCACTGGGCGTGGCTCACGACTTCGGATTAATTTGGAAAACAAGAGGATTTCTTACCACCGCCGGTACACCAATCAAGCACGGTTCCGCAATCAAGGAGCTGATGGACGCCCTCCTACTCCCAGAAGAAGTGGCTATTTTAAAGATAAAAGCACATGGGAAGTTGGACTCAGATGAAGCAAAGGGCAACCATCTAGCTGATCAAGCTGCAAAACAAGCTGCAAGAGAACCACAGGAAGTGGAAAGAAGAGTGTCCGGAAATGAAGAGACTCCCATATTTACTCTGCAGACTCTTCCAACTGACCTGAAAATCCTGCGGGAACAACAGGCTACAGTTGCCCCTGAAGAAATACAGAAGTGGAAACAGAAAGGGGCAGTTCTAAGAGATGGAGTGTATTACAACAATCTCAGATTCTGCCTTCCTAAGAATCTATACCCAGCAGTTGTTCAGTGGGCACATGGCCCTGCACACCTATCAAAAGATTTGATGATTGCCCTTGTACAGAAGTACTATGAGGCTCCTGGAATTGCCACGCTAGCCAGCAATTACTGCAAAACGTGTGTCATCTGCGCCAAGTGCAATCCGGGGAAAATGACTAAAGTCCCTCCAAAACACTTGGCCAAGCCCATGTACCCGTTTCAAAGAATTCAGATAGACCACATCCAGATGCCAAAGAGTGGCAACTTCGAATATGCACTAGTAATAGTAGACATGTTCTCAGGCTGGCCAGAAGCCTACCCAGTGGTTAACATCACCGCAAAAACAACAGCAAGACGGCTACTTACAGAAATTGTATGTAGGTTTGGATTACCAGAAGTCATTGAAAGTGACCAAGGCCCAGCTTTCACAGCATCAGTAACTAAAGAGATTTGGGCCGCCCTAGGAGTGACCCTTGCCTTCCACACACCTTATCACCCACAAAGCAGTGGTAAGGTGGAGCGTATGAATGGCACCCTGAAAACTAGAATGCTAAAAATGTCGCAAGAAACAAAAATGCCCTGGCCCGAAAGCTTGCCAATAGCCCTGTTTAGTGTCAGACATACACCTAGAGGGAAGCCCTCATTGTCCCCTTACGAGATTCTATTCGGGTCAGCACCCAGGCTAGGTTGCTATTTTCCCCAGCAATTACAACTTCATACTGATGTTTTGGTAAACTATGTAACTGAACTTGCCAATGCTTTGAACAAAATCCATGCCCAAGTTTTCTCTTCAATTCCAGATCCTGATTCTGACACAGGCAACCACAGTCTGCTCCCCGGTGACTGGGTTCTGGTCAAGAAATTTGTGCGAAAACACACCCTGGAACCAAGATTTGACGGACCGTTCCAAGTTCTCCTGATCTCCCCTACCTCTGTCAAATTGGCCGGAAGGCCTAACTGGATCCACGCTTCCCATTGCAAGAAGACACCTGCCCCAGAGGAAGCTAACTCTATGCAACCATGTGCCTCTGGTACATTATCTCCTTAGTTGGCCTCCTTAAAGCCCAGCAGGTGGCCATCACCAAAGATGCTAGTGGGTACACTTTCTGGTATAATTCATCATGTACCCATGTGGCTACATTCACTTTTGATTACTGTGATATTGTAGAGTGCCCATTCCCTAAGTCACAGATTCAAGCCATTTATACACATATATACAAGAAAACCCTACCTCGTTTGTGTATATATAGGGGGGGGGAGATGCTAACTACTGGGGGGCTGCGGGATGGAATACTGGGCCTGCCTGGGGTATAAACCCAAAAGTGCTTTATCTAAGATAGACAATCAGGGTAGATCCCTCCTTCAAAGAATGACTTTAAGAATTCCAAAGTACCCCTATGAAATTAATGTTAAATATTGAACATCCTGGCCCCGAGGATGCAGATTATATGTAATGGGAATGTATTGGAAGAAAGGTTGGACACAAAATTAGGTCATTTCTACTCTCAGAGATATGTGTACTCTAAGACTGGCAAGGGGCTGATCATCCTCCCAAAATCCTAAAAACCATTCCTGTTAACTTTTGAAGATACCATGGGCTGAAACTGATTCAATGATTAATTTGTGGTTAGAATGGATGAGGTATAATGCGAACAAACATAATAAAACAGCCCCACCTTGGCACCGTGACCTTGCTTCTTAAGCCTTTTTGCCTACTGACATGACTTTAATAGGTCTGCATGGCATGATCAAGAAGCCACTCATCAGTCTATAGAGGTAATTACACTGTATGACGGGATTGGGCCGCTTACAAAACTCTCCTGTTGCAACACCTATACTGAATGTGGATCTACAGTTAAGCAGCTGGAAAATGTGGGGGGTGAGTGTAAAAGGGATTCTGAGTACAGAGTAAGGCGAAACCAAAAGGCAGTTTTGACCCCACATTTACATAGATGCATTGGGGTTATAGGGGGTACCTAATGAATTTAAAGCTAGAGATGAAGTAGCTGTAGGTTTTGAATCACTTTTTACCATAGTCACTGCCAACAAAAACCTTAATTGGATTAATTATATCTATTACAACCAACAGCGCTTCGTGAACTACACCAGGGATGCCCTCCAGGGCTTGGCCGAGCAATTACAGGCCACATCCCAAATGACCTTCCAGAACAGACTGGCCTTAGACATGATCTTAGCCGAAAAAGGGGAGTCTGTAAAATACTTCCCGACACTATGACTTGTTGCACTTACATTCCAGAAAACACAGGTCCTAATGGTAAAGTCACTCTAGCCATAGCTAAATTAAATAGACTCTCAGAAGAGTTAAAGAGAAACTCTGGAGTTACTGATCCCTGGAAAAATGGTTTGGTTGGATGACTGGTTGGATGTGCTGCTAATTTTTCTTTTTATTCTCGCTCTTCTCATTTGTTGTGTCCTCCCATGCCTAAGGAAATTCCTGCAGAAAACTGTAGACCAAGCAACACCAACCTTCACTCATCTGACAATCGATGATCAAGACCTCATCTCACCCTGTATTCCGCTACAAACTCTCCCTTATACTGATGAAGTGCAGAAAGTCTAGGAAGGGACAGTACAGGGACAGCGTCCGTCTTTATGGGTAGACTGCCGTACGGAGAAGTAGTGGATAAGCCACTATGGGTTACCAGCGGAGTGAAGAGTGTTCCTGAACCGTACTGACGGATGTGCTGCAGCCTGTTAGGGTCAAGAGAGGGATAGACTTGCACTTTGCATTAACACTAAGTCAGCGGTCATGGGGTTTCTGTGTCTTTGGGCTAATACTTCTTCTGATACTAACAAATAAAGTTTTGTCTTTTAGCAAATAACATTTTGGGGGGACTGTTGTAGAATTATTAGGCCTCTATAAATTAAAAAGGCCCCTTTAAATCCTCTTGCTATACCTCTAAGAGGCCCCCATAGTTTTACAAGGAAGCTTTGTCTATAGAACATAGAATTTGCATGTCAGCAAGAAATAGCTTTGATAAAATGTGTATTTACTAAAATCCTTGAAACTTAACCTTGAGAAACTAACAAGTGCCAGCTACGCTCCAAATGGATAGCTGCCAAAAGGCCCCTCCCGTCGAGTGAGCTCCTCATTTTAACAAAATGGCGCTAAAACCTGTAGGAGTTAAGAAATTACGTAGATAGTGACCTAAGAATGGGGAGAGCATTTTACTAACATCTTAGCACCTAAGCCAATTAACAATGTCTATTTGTCTATATCTTGATTTTCTTCAATGATGTAATAATGCCTTTATAAGGGTCTGCGCACCCATTTTCTGTCAGAAGCCATTAAACTTCTCTGAAGTTCTTTCATTACCCTGAACCTTGTGTCTCAG
Source organism: Pelobates cultripes (assembly GCA_933207985.1). Classification (NCBI taxonomy): domain Eukaryota; kingdom Metazoa; phylum Chordata; class Amphibia; order Anura; family Pelobatidae; genus Pelobates; species Pelobates cultripes. The sequence continues at coordinate 246,545,932 of OW240914.1, forward strand.
TGTGAATTTACTTCTGCGTGCACGCAACTTTATTATCTTTAATTTGGACAGGAACAGATAGTCATTCAAACTAATTGGTTTGCAGTAAATTATCTAGAACATTCCTATGTTAAGTTACATTCTTCTGTTGGGATGTTTTTTAAGTGACTCAAGCTGACTTAGCGATAGAAAAGCTTACACAAACACTTCTACACAAAAGGTTAGAAACGGATAGACCTTCAACACAACTAACCGACAATGCATCTAGACAAAGCAAGCCTGCGAGGCTGATAAGGGCCTTAAGGCGCGAACTAGTGGGAAGGTCGGGACGGAAGATAGGGCCTGGACAAACCTACTTCACCGACTTAAAATAACTCTTACTCATACACAGCCCAGAAGGTAGTGCTGGGTCCACCTGTAAATTAAATGGTATGCAGTGCCCTAAGCCACGATAACGGAAGGACTACTTCCTATACTCCCCCAGATGTGGCAAGCCCACATAAAGTCTCTAAGAGACGCTTTGTACATAGTTTTTTCAACCTACCCCCTTTACTTTCCCAAGACCACACCAATCCCTAAGCCGGTCACATTGCCCCGAAGACCAGTCCAAACACGCCGTAAGTCATTGCTGCTGCATTTATGCAAGGCAAGTAACAGACTTAACACCCAGAAACACAAAAGCTCAGGGGTGCGAACCCATCATACACCAGGAAAACACTTTTGTACACAGCTGGGCGCAAGAGCAGACTCCTATACAATCCTATTAATATATGAGATTATACTCCATTAATGCCCGGGGACTGAATACCCCGCATAAACGGAGACTTCTGATAACGGAGGCAAAAAAGTTGAAAGCCGACATCCTATGTATACAGGAGACACACTTTGTACATAACAAAGTACCTAACTTTGCCACCAGAGACTACCCCACGCAGCACCATTCGACGTATACATCTAAATCGAGGGGGGTATCCTTCCTCATCCACGCTTCAATCTCATTTGAGCTTCTGCACATTAAAAAAGATGCACAGGGCCGATACCTTATTTTACAGTGCAGGCTTAATAACGAGTTGTATAATTTAGTGGGAATATATAGCCCCAACGAGAACCAAAGATCATTTCTGCAAAAAGTCCTGTCCAAACTCCCAGTTGTCTATCAAACCCCCACAATAATATGTGGTGATCTGAACCATACGTTACAGACAGGCTTAGACACCACATTACCAGAATCTTCACCTAGGTATAAACTCCTAGGGAAGCAAGCAGCACCCCTTACGAAGCTGCTCTCTGAACACAATTTACACGATGCCTGGCGACTACACCACCCGAAGGATAGGGAATTCACGTATTATTCCCCTGTACATAAAACATACACCAGGATAGATTACATATTCGTATCCGAGGATCTCCTACAAAGAGCGCACCACAGTGAAATCGGAGATATTGTATGGTCTGACCATGGCCCAGTAACACTGACATTAACAGACAGATTCGCGACACGGGGACAGACACCATGGCGGCTGGGTGACCGGCTCCTCTTTAATCAAGATGTGAAAACTAAACTCATGGACGAAATAACCTCTTTTTTCCTCCTAAACGATACTCCTGACATATCAGCGGCTACACTGTGGCAAACACATAAGGCGGTCATCCGAGGCATCCTGATCAGCCAAGCCTCCCATCTCAATATACAGGCAAAACAGGAATATATTTCCTTACTGCAATCCCTAAGAGACGAAACAAGAGCACAGATTTTGACCCCAACTCCCACCACACAACACACTATAGACGACATAAGAGGAAAACTAAACGGTATCCACGTAAAGGCTACAGCCTCCATAGCGCATAAGCTAAAGATGACGACCTATACCCAGGGCAACAGAGCGGGGAAAACTCTAGCTAGGCTGTTACGACAAAAACGACACGACGCTAAAATCCCATATCTCATAGATGCACTGGGCACCAAAATTTATAACCCTCAAACGATTAATGACATGTTAGCAGACTACTACACTGCGCTATATAACTTGCAGGATGACAAACATACACACCAGCCCCTACAGACAGAGATAGACAGCTTTATAGAGAGGGCGAAGCTGCCACGACTCACACAAGCGGACCAATCCATGCTGATGGAGCCGGTCTCCCAACAAGAGATAGCAACAATAATCAAAACACTCCCTAAGGGGAAATCCCCAGGCCCAGATGGGTTTACAAACCTATACTACAAAACTTTCTCCAAACTGTTAACTCCACACTTAGAAAAGCTATATAACCACATTTTATCCACGGGAGACATACCGCAGGAAATGCTGCTGGCCCATATTACGACTTTGCCTAAACCCGGGAAGCCACCCAATAAATGTCAAAACTTGCGCCCTATATCGTTACTTAATACAGACCTGAAAATCCTTGCTAAGATCTACGCCAACAGACTGGGGAGCCTAATACCCAAACTAATAAAGGACGATCAAGTGGGGTTTGTCCGAAGCAGGCAGGGTTCTGACGGAACTAGGAAATTGATCAACATCTTACACACAATACAGAAAACGGGGGAACCCAGTGTGGCAATGTCGCTGGATGCGGAAAAAGCATTTGACAGGCTACACTGGGGCTATCTAAAAACAGCCCTCCGTAGGTATGCATTTCCAGAGGAGTTTATAACCTTAATAACAGCACTCTACGGTAACCCAAAAGCAAAAATCTCCAATGGGGGTTTTACATCCAAACCATTGCGTATCTCCAATGGTTCTAGACAGGGGTGCCCACTCTCCCCCTTACTCTACATATTAGCGCTGGAACCGCTGGCCCAGCATATCAGGAATTCACATCAGGTCCATGGGATACACGTAGGCGAAAGACGGTATAAAATCACTCTCTTCGCTGATGACGTCATGCTAACCCTCTCCAAACCGGAGACATCACTCCTAGCGCTTCAACATATATTGGCAGAATTTAGCAACTGTTCCTATTACAAACTTAACGCTGCTAAGACTCAGATTATGGGTTTAAACATGACTAAAACGCAACTTAAGCATCTACAATCTACACACACATATGACTGGAAACAAAATCACTTAACCTTTCTGGGCATAGACCTTACACCCCGGACACATCAATTATATAAAGCAAATTACAGGAAATTACTAACATCCATCCAACAACAATTACAAAATTGGAAAAAGAAGTATGTTTCATGGATGGGAAGAATAGCAGCTGTCAAGATGCTAGTGTTGCCTAGACTGCAATATCTTTTCCGAACACTTCAGATAAAATTGCCGAAACAATTCCTTAAGGAATCTCAAAGATGTATAACTCACTTTGTCTGGGGGGGGAAACGCCCTAGGGTAGCGGCAAATGTTATGTATAAAACCTTCAAAGAGGGCGGGATGGGGATGCCAAATATAGCAAGGTACTATAAAGCAGCTATGATAAGCACATTGATAGACGGGTTCCACTATGCTAATCCACCAGCATGGAGCCAAATGGAAACTGCTCAGGCGGCGGGGCTCACATTACCAATGCTAGCTTGGTTGCCCAAGGGATACAGACCCAAAAACCATAAAATTAGCCCAACAACGGCAGCGACACTCCAGGTCTGGGATGAATCCATTGGGAGAAACTGCTTAGGGACACACATATCCCTAGCCCTGCCCCTCCAAACATACAAAGCCCTTATCCCCGGGTTCGATTATAACATATGGAACAATCATGGGGCCACATACCTATCCCAAGTGATGGTAGATGGACGTTTGGCAGATTTCTCATCCCTCACCAAGCAATTTGGCCTACCTGCGAGGGCATATTTCTCATATCTGCAATTAAACTCATGGGTAGGGAAAAACACCAGCTCGACCAAACAGCAAACGCAAAGCAACTTGGCGATAGAGATGGAAAAACTCTGCCTAGCCCCTAAACCTCCCCCCAGAACGCTATCGCACCTATATAGATTACTAACAAAATATGATCAATCTCCAGAACCCAATTTTAAAAAGGCATGGGAAAAAGACATAGATAAAGCAATACCAGACGACCTATGGTCAAAGATAGTTATGGCGCATAAAAACCTAACGCTAAACACCACACATATCGAAATCAGCAGGAAAATACTATACAGGACGTATTTAGTACCTGCTAAACTTCATAAAATAGATCCAAATAGATCTCAGTCATGCTGGAGATGTCAGTCCGAGCCAGGGACAATGATCCACATGTGGTGGTCCTGTCCCAGGATTAAGACATTCTGGGAGAATGTCTCAAACACGGTCAAAACAATAACAGGCAAAAGACTGCCACACACACCAGAAACGTATTTATTGATGGTGATGCCACAGGATTTTCAAAAAGCTGATCTCTACTTAACATATCACATTATCATTGCAGCCCTGGCTGCAATAGGAAGGTCCTGGCTAAAAGTACATCCACCGGACATCCAGCAATGCCTAGGGGAAATAGACACCACTAAAAAATACGAAATTGAAACACGTACGCTGAGACCCAAAAATACCATATGGTCCATAGCATGGGACAAATGGGACACATGGCGGCAACACACAATTGCATCTACATAACTGATAAAACGTTTCGTTTAAGATATACACAGGCTTCGAGGGTTGGTGAACCGACACCTACCCCCTCCCCCCCCCTCCCTTACAGTGTTCCCAGTTATTCCCCCTCTCCATACTATCTCAGGAAGAAGGGACACGTGAAGCAAAATGACGTATATGTGTTGACAAGACATTAGACTCCAACAAGCTAAGATATGATGCATCTGATGATGTAACAGCAAGGTTGTGTCTAACTGAACATATGAACCCCCCTGCGCGGGGACGTATTATACAATGAAAATTGTTCCCCCACCCTCTTTCTTCTGTATCCCTTTGAGTAACTGAAAACAATAAAAATTTATGGAAAAAAAAAAAAAAAATAATACCTGCATAATAGCAAAAACGCAATTTAGCTAATATAGGTCATTAAGTGCTAAAATGAAGAAAATATATTTTTCTCAAAGTATGACCCTGTCAGACAAAAGAGCCAGACAGTGAGTGTCAGACATCTGAGTCAATAAAATATAAGAACACAGATAAGACAAGTATGTGTTAATTAAAAGTACGTGTTTAGCAAACACATATCACTATGAGGTATATAAATTAACTTTACTTATATATAAAAATAGAAATAAAGAGTGATATATCCTAAGTTAGACAGCTTAAATATCCTTAAATTGCCATAACGCTTAGGTGAGCAAGGACACATTGATTTGAGACCAAAGTCTGAGAAAAGAAGACACGCTGACCAAAGCATCTTGAAATTAAACATTCCTAAATTGTCCTGAACAAGGTTTGACCCTATATGATAATGGCTGGTAATACTCCTGACGTAAGCCAACAGCTCCACCTACTGTTTAATATATATCAAAGTGATGTCAACAGCCATTAACATAATGACTTGCCCCAAAATGTCATTAGACCAGGTCAGAAGGTTAACAGATAAGGAATGACATATAACCCCATGATATACACACAAGAGAGGACACAGATACATGGAGACAGAGACACGCATAAGGAGAAAGGAGATACGACACAAGACAAGAGACTGACAAGAAGACATTTTGAAACAATCTTAAAAATAACATCCAGAACATCAGTAAATATAACCCAATTATACTAATTATAAAATTACATAACTAAACGCTAATATTTTCTGGGTAAAAGCGGACACGGGGACACTGCACCGAGATAAAGTGGTCTGGGAGCCTTAGGTGGTTTTTTTCTTTTTTAAATGTATTTCTCAGCATAAAAAGTCTATGAATGTGGGGTGAATGTCTGCAGATTGCAAGTGTGTGAATGTGGGGTGTATTTATATGAGCTCAGTAATGATGTTGGTTGTGTTCTGTGGAATTTCAGTTTCTGAATGGGAGCCATTAGTATGTGAATGAAGGGGTGAGTTGCTGTGCAACTTTAGTGATTGAATGTGGAGAATAATTTTGTGATGTCAGTGTTTGTGCATGCAGTCTGTGTGTATTGTGGGCCTTCAGTTCATGGGTATTAATGTAACAACCACTAGAGGTATTATTAACCCTTCATGCTAAACAGGCAGATCTACAAAATGACAATGTTTTACCTTGAAAGGTTAAAACTACAGGACCACTAAAACTCCACTGAGATTGTCTGTGTGACTTAAAAAGTCAAATTTGAAAGCCTGCACGGCGGAATAATATGTTACTTGTACTAAAACCAGAATAACATTACTGCAATTGATGTTAAAAAATGTTTTTAAAACAGGCTTATAGTTACCTCCAATTCCACCAAATCCTTTCACAAACTGGGATCCTTCTTGAGACTTGTCTGTAACAATTTCCAGTGTTGCTCCAAATTTCTTGTAGTTATTCGCAAACCATTCTAGCAGGGGCATACTCTCTATTAATTCGTGCTCCTGTCCAGTCTGCACAGGAAAGACACAAAAAGATGGACTATAGCAACATCTATACCAGATTTTCAGTGAAAATACACAAGAGTAACATATATTAGCAATTTTCTTCCTATAGATTTAGGCGGCTGTCTAGGGTGCTTCTTAAGGGGGAACGGACCTGCAGGGACTTTATGGCTCTTTTGGATGTCACTATGTGGAACTAATTCTGTATTGCATGCCGCAGGTCATTGCACTGGGCAATCGGAAGCGCTTGTATAGCTACAAACTAGCGGTGTGGTGTCTGTGTGCGCGCGTGTGTTTGCTTGGGCAAGAGTGTATATCAGTGTATGCCTGCTTGAGTCCATGAATTTGTGTGTGCATTGGTCACTAATTGTGTGGACCATTGAGTGAATTAGTGTGTGCGTGAGAGTGAGCATGAATGTATGTATGCATTTGGGCAGAAAGGAGCATTTAAATAAAAAAAAAATTAAAAAAGACCTACTGCAATTTCCTAGTTTGCCTATTTTGACCTTAACTTTGAAATTCTCCTTGAATTCTAACTTTAGTGAATAACAAGGTTAGTCTTCATGGACCTCACTTTGTGCATAGCTGAATAGTCATGAAGCAACAGGGGACCTCCACAAACTGTTGCCACAAGACATGTGAATGGACAAATCTTTTTGTTCTTTTTGGACATTCGGTCAGTAAAATTTTGATTTAGTCATTTGTATATATATTCTTTTCAGACAAAAGTAAATTCAAATTTTATTTTACCCCCAACTTTTGGTTAAATGTTACACTCTATGGAAATTAATAAATTCTGTTTCTAACAGGATTAATGCATGTGAAAAAAAAAAAAAAAAAATTATAAATATATATAAAAAAATTAAACACTGCAGCACCTAATTGTCTCTTTTTCAGACTGCCTCACCCTAAGTACTGCAAGCCAGTCTCTTGCACACAAACCTGGTAACAACCAACTCTTTCCTCCCATCACCCTAATTCCTGGTTTAATATTTTGACTCACGTTGTTACCCAATTAAGTTATCCTCTCTGTAGACACCACTCTCGCATTAATTACTCCCCATCTCTGACTCTCAACAATTCCTGCCTTGCTGACAGACTGCTACAGTACCCAGCACCTCTTTCCCTAGTCTTCTAAAAAAAAAAAAAACCTCTAATTTTCTTTTCCCTTTCCATTGTTTCCTTTCAAAAAGCACCTCTCCTTCCACTCACCACACTCAAGTAACCTATTTCTCTCCAATACTTCCTACACCCATTGTTTCATCCCATGCATACATCTGCGTGACACTCCCACACCCTTCCAGATCCCAACCTACCCCTTCCAGATCCCAACATTCAAATCCCATTCCCAACTTCTTTCTGTGGCCATTTGTTAGCTTTTAGCAGATCGGAATGTGCCTCCTAATCTTGCCCTCCCTGCTGCCCCAGTGTTCCACAACTACCAAAAATCTCATATATACCCCATCACTCCACTGAATCCCACTCATTTTGTTGTGCCCCTTGCAATGCACGATCAGTCTGTAACACAATAAAATCTACTGCCATTCACAATCTCATCTGCTCAGTCAACTTCTTGGCACTGACTGAAAACTGGCTCTCTTCCTCTGATATAGTTATGTCTACCTATTCTTATCCCACTCTCCCAGGTGGTGTTGTGGAGTTTTTGCTCTGTCCTCACTGTGCCGTCCAACCTTTGCCCCCTTGTTGTTCTTCCTCCTTTTCATCTATCAAAGTCCACTCCATCTGTCTTTTTAGTCCTCTCCTCTACTTTGCTTCCTTACTTCATCCTTGGCGACATCAAATCCCTATTAACCCCAAAACTGAATAGCATATAGATTTCTATCAACTCCCAACACCCTATATAAGACCCTTGGACCTGGTTTTCGCCAACTTTTACGGTCTCTAACTTCTCTTAACACACCTTTCTCTCTGCCGACCTCCACCCAGTGGATTTGTGCTGCCCTAGGCATGAATAAACCTGGACACGCCCTAATCTAAATTTACCCAACTCCTTCCTGTCAAGGTTGCTCCTCTTACTGATTAAGACACACCCCTTCCTCTAAAAACTCCACCTCTTCGTACTTAATCCTTTTTAAGCACACACACTCTCACTGACCCATACACTTATTGACACACTGTTTAACCAAGACAGACAACATGCCCTCACCGATACACATACACTCACTGTCAAGTCATTGTCTCAGACACGGTTTAACCAACACACACATTCACTGAGACACACCGACAGTCACACTCAGATACACATACACTCACTGTCATACACACAATGTTCGATACACAATGACAAAAACACAGATGTCACTGACAGACACACACACTGACTCAGACTCACTGATTTGATAGACACACACACTGACTCACAGACACATTCTCTCACACACAAGTTATTACTTGTCCACTTAGCCTCCTTACCTTTGGGATAGCTGGTGTGGATCTGTTGGGAGTCCAGTGGGGCTGTGTTCGCATCAGAGGTGGCGAGGGAGCTGTGATCTTCCTGCTCTGCTCCCTCGCGAGTCGTCCACTGAAGTCGGGAGCCGGAATTACGTTGTATTCCGGCACCCGTGGAATCAGCAAACAGCACGTAAGGGAGCAGAGCAGAAGGATCATAGCTCCCTCGCCACCTGTGATGTGAACACAGCTGTCAGCCGAGGGATCCATAAGGTGGGCAACCCGCCAGCTCCTGGAGCCCCCTATAACAGGAGAGAACACCATGGGGAACACTGGGGAATGTTTAGCAGGCTTTTGGATGCTGCTATCCCCAAAGCACTCCAAAAACAAACTGCCAAAACCTCCAAAGAGCAGCTTACACAAAAAAACATTGTTACATGTCCCATCTTCCAGCCTACTCCCAGCCCATCAACCTGCCTCCTGACTCTGAACTGGTTAAACTGGTTTGGTCTCCCTTTCAGTGCTTAAAAATTGCATTTACTCAGGAAATATAGGTTAAATGGTGAATAATTCAGTTATGGGCGTAAAAGCACAAATATTGCGTGAGAATGTTCCATAACAATTGACTTGAAAATTTAAATTTTCTCAACACTCTGGTGAGAGCTATGAGCTCTGGGGATTGATAATGTTGCCAATAATGATAATGTTGCTTTTACTCTGAACATTTGTGGAAGGAATGACAGCATTTCTTGCACAACTAAAGCCCTAGCTACACATGACATTTGTTTCCAGTAAGAAAAAAGCTCTATAGTGAGAGGCAAAGTAGGTTCTGAAAGTTCAGTTTTTACCATTTCAGAGTTCATATTCCACCCATTCTACTCCACCCACCTGCTTAGATTGTATGCATGTGCTTTCAGATGGCAAAACTATCCAATCACAGGGTTCTCGAACACATTTGTGCAGAGACATTTGTGAGGGGGATCTGCCAGTACCCCTTACACAAATCTATCGTGGTGAGGTACTGGCCACGAGCCATCCTTTCTAGGAGCTCTTCTATGCAAAGCATGGGGTAGGCACCCAAGACTGTCTTGTCGTGGAGTCTCCTGTAGTCCACACAGAACCGGGTGGTTTGAAACCAGGGCTACTGGGGAGGCCCAAGGACTCTAGGACAGTTCGATCACCTCCAGTCGGAGTTTCTCCTGTTTCATATTCTCCGGAACAACCTCCGGTATTCGGTCTGCATCAGATGTTGTTGGTTGGTTTGATCTCTCCCTTCACAGCTAGCAGCTGCCACGCTTGCCTGCGTTCCTGCTCAGTCAGCCGGTCCCCCAAGTGGACCTCGTTTATAGACCCAGCCTGAGCTCCATTCTCCAGGAGGTCGGGCAGGGTAAGATTATCAAAATCTTCCAAGACGGGCGCTCATAGCAGCAACCTCCTATGTTCACTCGTGGTAGGGCTTCAGCATGTTAACATGAAACATGTGTCTGACTCCCGTACCCGAGCAAGGACCGATCAAGTAGGTAGTGTCACATTTCTTGTCCACTACACGGTATGGGCCATGCCAGGCAGCCCGTAGCCTGTCATGCCGGACCAGTTTTAGAACGAAAACCTTCTGACCGTCTTGAAAGCAACGGTGCCTGGCTCACTTATCGTACCAGGTGCGCTGGCGCCTCTGAGCCGCCTGGAGGTTTCCACGCACCAGGTTAATGAGCTCCTCTAGCTGGTCCCTAAACTCCAGTACATATGGGACGATGTGGGTCCCTTCCTGATCCCCTTTTCCCTACCAGTGGTCCCGGACAAGGTCTAGGGGTCCCATCACCCTCCGTCCGAATATCAGTTTGAACGGGGTAAACCCTGTGCACTCCTGTGGCACCTCCCGATAAGTGAACAGGAGACACGGCAGGAATTTTTCCCAATCCACTGTAAAACGTACAGGGTCTCTGCAAAGGTACTGAGCATATGCTTCAACGTGCCATTAAAGTGCTCACAAAGGCCATTGGTCTGGAGGGTAGAATGGGGAGCTCAGGATCAGTTTAATGCCACAACCTTCACAGCTGGTGGGTTACCTCAGCAGTAAACTGGGTGCCCTGATCCAAGACAATCTCCTGGGGAAAACCCATCCAGGAGAACACTCGCTTTAGGGCTTTGGCTACAGTCTCTATCTGAATATTGCTCCGAGCGACTGCCTCAGGGTATCGAGGCACTAGGCTTAGCCGAAGGGGGCTGGAGCATGGCTTTGTGCCGGTCGCCCCGGTTCCCCACTGTGACAAGACCAATCTCGCCACATTGCATTGGAGAAGCCTGGTTGCTCGCCTGCTGCCTTTGGACTATGGCCCCATGTTAAAATGCTCGATTTTCCCCTGCAAAGACAAGAAAGCCGGGTCATTTGGTGCTTGCCCTATTTGAGCAGTGACACCCCAGATAGCTATGCCATGGAGCCCATTCGTATAATGAAAGACTATGGGAAAGACTTTGGCTCCATGGCAATTGAACTGTATGTGTGTGCTCTGAGCGCCATTCAGTAATAATGTGTGCTCAGACCTAAGCTATCTGGGCATATGTTGCATGTCTGTATTTTATGTCATAAATGTAACCTTGTGTATTTTATTGTATTTTACTGTCTTTTTGCTGCCATGTGTTCAATGGAGTTTTGCCTCTGTCTTTGGAGATAATTGGATTACTTCTAATTATCTCCAGGATAGAAGACTCTGTGGAACTGGTTTTGGGCAGAAAAGCCATGCTTCCTGTGGTCACAAAGGACTACGATCTATCTTTTGAACCACTGGACCAATTTGTATGATTTTGACGTATGTTTGTATTTGGAGTATGCTGATTCTGAAAATGAAAGAATTTTTTATGTGAATGTGATGCATACTTTTCAAGTTATGAATAATGTGGAAAAATTGTATTTCTCTGGTTGTACTAAATTACATTACCCATTGTGTAAGGTAATTGAATCACATGCAGAGGGGAGGAATTTGTGTGGGAGTGTGTGAGTGTATTGTATGTGTTTATTGGTTGTGTTCCATAACCCTGTGGGTGGTACTAATGTGTAAGAATGTGTACATAAGCACAATAAACCCACAGCTCTGTCTGTTCACTGCTTGACCCTCAACACAGAGCTTTGTCTCGTTCTTGGGGGGATTTACTGTATGCTGTTCCAGTTTAACTGCTAGGAGTGTAAACCTATTTGTATGGTTTTTCCTATTCGGCTGTTTACAGCATTCGTATGGTTTCCTGTTCGGCGGATTGGTGTTCTGCAGGAGCTGTGCCTGTGCATCTGAAAAGGGGAATATCGCCTAAACGCTTTTAACCCCTTGTGTGCTGAAACGGTCCGTTACACCCACCTTTTGGCAGACCACACAGGACTGACAGTACGTCCTGGGAGAGGCCAGGACAGAAGAGGCTGTGGGTGAGTCGATTGGTTGTACGACACTTTCCAAAATGGGGAATATCGTGAGCAATCTTCAGTAGCTCCCATCCATACTTCCTGGGTACCAACTGCTTGGTGGTGGTAGGAGCGGCCCCTGATTTTCCTTTCTCTACCATGCGGTATAATAAGCCCTTTTTCCCAAATAAACCATGCTGTGTCCAACCCAGCTTGACTAGTGGCCACTCTGTTTCTGTATGTCCCTAAGGTAGGGTCTGAAACTACTTCCCTCCCAAACTCAGCAGGGGTATCCAAGGGCAAGGGGATGGTTATGGTGCCTTCCTGAGCCTCCATGGGCTGTCTTGAGTGGTGCAGGCCTGCTGTTGGGTCACCACCGGATCGCTAGTGGGTACGTAAGTGGAGGTGAGCTGGCCAAGGTCGTTGCCCAATAGCATGTCAGCGGGTAGGGTGTTCACGAGCCCGACCTCCACTACCCGGTCCCCCAGCCGAGATGTACCCGGACTGTAGGGTAGGCGGTGAACCTCTCCCTCTGCTACCCGGACAGCAACGGTTCCTCTGGTCTTGTCCCGTGCGACGAGCTGGTGCTGTACGAGGGTCAATGTGGCTCCTGAGTCTCTCAGACTCTGTGCGGGGTGCCCGTTCAGTGGGAACGGCTGCAGGTGATGGTCTGTGGCCACCTGTATGGGACCGAGTTTACGCAGGGAGATCCAGGCTTCCTCACTGGGGTTAGGGGCATACGTGGGGCCTTCATGATAACAGTAAGGAGGGAGGCCTGGACGGATCCACGCAGGCCAGTCCCTCAGCTGGGGGCACTTCCTCTTGTAATGGCCACACTAGGAACATTCACCAGCCCCAAGGACACCATGCCAGGCAGCCAATAGTCCCATGTCTGCTTCAAGTCAGTGTCATGGTGGTTGCCTATGTTGACCACCAAGGTGGATATAAGGCTTACACTGAATGGCTGCCTGGCATGGTGTCCTAAGGGCTGGTATGGGCCCTGGGGGACCCCGGGGAGTTGGCTGCAGGTGAGGTAAACTGGATTGGCCAGGCAGTCGGTGAGTTGGGGTGGTAGCCGGGCGGTGGGGTCACCGGGCACCTGTATACTCGTCAGCTTTTTGGGCGACTTCGGTAAGGGTCGTAGGCTGGTGGTCTCTTACCCAGTTCTGTAACTTCGTGGGTAGCCCATTGTAGAAATATTCCAACAGACACAGGTGGAGGACCTTCTCTGGAGTCTTGGCATGCTGGAACTGCCTTGCTCAGGCGACAAGCCCACTTAGCGTGGGAGTCCTGGGACCACTTTTTCAACTCCCAGAATTTTATGTGATAGGCCTCTGGGGTGATGGCATACCTGGTGAGCAGGACCTGCTTCACAGCAGTATAGTTCGCAGGTCATCCTCAGCAAACTGTTACTTACCTTTGTAGCAGCTCTGGTCAGCTCCCTTCACCTCCGTTCCCTTCCACTCACTGTCCGCTCCCTTCACTTCCGCTCCATTCAGCTCACTGTCTAAATCTCGCGGTCTGCGTGCCGCGGCTCTGACAGCCGCGGGTCTTGCGATATTTAGACAGTGAGCTGAACGGAGCGGAAGTGAAGGGAGCAGACCAGAGCAGAAGGGAACGGAGGTGAAGGGAGCTGACTGGAGCTGCTACAAAAGGTAAGTAACAGCTTGCTGCCAGCCCCCAACAGGACCGCCGGGCTTGTAATGAGCCTGGCGGTCATGGTCTGTATTAGGTCAATGACTCGAGTATAAGCCGAGTGGGGGTTTTTTCAGCACAAAAAATTTGCCGAAAAACTCGGCTTATAATCTAGTATATACGGTACAAAAAATACATTAAGAAAAAAAACTCATGTAGTCAATGGTGCTCTACTATGAAGAAATGGATCATTGATGTAACTAATAAAATATATAATTACCATCCATAATTAGATACATATATTAAAAAGAAAATATACAATGAGGAATCCAATCTAAAATAAATACTCATGTTAAAAAAAAAATTTTTAATAAAATGCATAAATCACCATGAAAATATAGAGATAAAAAAAGAAATTGTAACAAGGTATTAGAAGGAGATAAAAGGGGCAAAGAGGAAAAAATAAGGGGCAAAGAGAGAAAAGTTAAATGTGAAATCATCATACATATTTATTAATTTCAAAACCAACATCCAATCCACGTGGTGTCATAGTGTCTAATTCAAACATCCACTTCATTTCCGCTAAACCCAAATTATAGTCCTTATCTCTGCCTCTCCAATGGACTTTAGATCCCCATTATGGGCTTCTAAATAATGCTTCGATACACTGTGGTTAGCAAATTTCCGTTGAATATTGTACACATGCTCTCTAATTCTGGTTTTTAAAGTGCGTGTCTTGCCTACACATTGGAAACCACATTGGCAGCTTAACAAGTAGATAACATCTTTACTAAAACACGCGATAAAAGACTATCTGATATTTTTTCTTGGTGACAGAGGACAAAAATTTTGCAGTTTTTCTATTTTTATTGGGCCTAAGTAAGCATCCTCTACATACGCCACAATAGTGAAAACCCTTACTTCCCTTTAAAAAATTGCCATCCTTTTCTACTTTTTCTTTATCTAAAAAACTCTTTGTTAAAATCTGTTTAAAATTGTTGGCTCCTCTGAAAATAAACTTCGGTTGGGAGTCTAAAAAAAGGGAGTATGTCGGTATCCTCTTTAAGAACATGCCAATGGTTTTTTTTTTTAATAACTTTTTGCAATGCATGATTATTAGAACTAAAATTAAAAATAAAAGGAATTTTTTCTTCCTTTTGTTCCCCCATTTCTTGATTTCTTTTATCTTTATATTTTAGAAGTGATTGTCTTTCCCTTACTCCAATTTGTTTCTCAATTATTTCTAATTCTTCCTTTTTATGACCTTTTTCAAGAAATTTTCTTTTTAAAATATCTGCTTGTTTAAAATACTCCTCATCTTCAGTACAATTTATTTTCATCCTTAAAAACTGGCCCTTGGGTAAATTGCTCAACCAGGGCCTAAAATGACAACTTGTTAAATCTATAAATCTATTGACATCAACGGTTTAAAAAAACGTTTTGTTTTTAATTACATTGTCTACATAGATTAAAAGGTCTAAAAAATTAATTTGCTCCATGCTGATCTCATAAGGAGTCTTTAGAACAGTTTATTATTTATCTTACTCAAAATTAGTTTAATATTTATCTTATGAGATCAGCATAGAGCAAATTAATTTTTTAGACCTTTTAATCTATGTAGATTAGAAGATCCCAACATACTCCCTTTTTTAGACTCCCAACCGAAGTTTATTTTCAGAGGAGCCAACAATTTTAAACAGATTTTAGAGTTTTTTTAGATAAAGAAAAAGTAGAAAAGGATGGCAACTTTTTAAATGGAAGTATGTAGAGGATGCTTACTTAGGCCCAATAAAAATAGAAAAACTGCTACATTTTTGTCCTCCTTCACCAAGAAAGAATATCAGATACAGTCTTTTATCGCGTGTTTTAGTTAAGATGTTATCTACTTGTTAAGCTGCCAATGTGGTTTCCAATGTATAGGCAAGACGATACGCACTTTAAAAACTAGAATTAGAAAGCATGTGTATAATATTCGATGGAAATTTGCTAACCACAGTGTATCGAAGCATTATTTAGAGCCCATAAGGGGGATCCAAAAGGGATAGACTTTATAGAGACTGACCCGATTCAAGTCCATTGGAGAGGCGGAGAGAAGGACTATAATTTGGGTTTAGTGCAAATTAAGTGGATGTTTGAATTAGACACTATGACACCACGTGGATTAAATGTCGATTTTGAAATAAATATGTATGATGATTTCACATTTAACTTTTCTCTTATATTTTTTCCTCTTTGCCCCTTTTATCTCCTCCTAATACCTTGTTACAATTTCTTTTTTATCTCTATTTTCATGGTGATTTTTTTTTTTAACATTAGTATTTATTTCAGATTGGATTCCTAATTGTATATTTATTTTCTTTTTAATATATGTATCTAATTATGGATGGTAATTATATATTTTATTAGTTACATCAATGATCTATTTCTTCATAGTAGAGCACCATTGACTACATGAGTTTTTTCTTAATGTAATTTTTTGTATTATTTTTACTATTTAAGTGTATATATATATATATATATATTTTTTAACAATAAGGACGTAAGGTCGTCCATATTATCAAGGGTTAATGTGTTTTTAAATCACTTGGTATATTTTTTGTTTTAATAATTTCCCATAGATTAAACGTCGGACGTTTCTAACACGTCTTGACGGAACCAGAACCGTAAGTAAGAACAGACGTTGGGACGTGATAACACAGAACACGTCCAGACGCCGAACCCGGAAATGAAGAGACGATTTTGCTGCGAAAAAGGCGCCAATAAGGCCTTTAAAAGACTGCATGCCATGGTCACACGTATCACCTCCGACGAAGGCACACAGCTGAAACACGTAAGGTGCATTCTTGGACCTACAGTTTATGGGACTTTGTGGTTTTTAATCTATTTCCTGTTATTGGAGAATAAAAAGTTTTGTAACCCCCTAACCTGCGTTCTGGAGGTACATCACACACAATTTTGGGAAGTACCCAGCTGAAGTCCACATATGATTTATTCAAGGCATGCAGTTTGAGCAAGCTTTTAAAGTGGCTCCATCTATGTGAGTGAGACCAACACATTTCTTTTAAGTTTACAGTTTAAACTTTATTACCCTATGTCTTCTCTATTTATGTTTATTTGCAGAGATTGACTCCAATTTGGGAAATATTAATTCTATTAATTTGAAGTGCTCTCACCACCTTTCTTTTTATTGTTCATTTCTGTGTGTTTTAGTGGTTATTGTGGCCCACTAAGGTGATTGCAAAAGCAGCACTTTCTCTTTTTAGGAAATTTCACTTTTATTGTATTTTATCTATGAAGAAAGGTTAACAAATTGATGCCTATTTAGTTTAGCAAAACGTCACCTGAGAGGGGAATATGGTAACATTATACAAATATATTTGGGGCCAATACAAACATTGTGTGGAAATCTATTCACAAACGACACAAGGTCAAGTGTTTAGACTGGAAGAAAGAAGATTTTGTCTAAGGCAAATGAAAGGACAATAAGGATGTGGAATTCTCTGCCTGAAGAAGTGGTTTTATCAGAGTCCATACAGATGTTCAAACAGCTACTAAATGCATACTTGCAAAAACAGAATATTCAAGTTAGGGTAACAGCTGCATGATCCAAGGATAAATCTGACTGCCATTCTGGGGTCATTATTTTCCTAGTTTGTTGCAAAATTGTTAGTGCTTCAAACTGGGTTTTTTGCCTTCTTTTGGATCAACAGCAAAAAACATATGTGAGGAAGGCTAAACTTGATGGACACAAGTCTCTTTTCAGCGATGTAACTATGTTTGGTCAACATCACTGGCCTTCTCCTGCTACCTCCTTTAGTGACTGAGGAAATCAATAGTTCACTTACAAAGGCTCATTAGTGAAGGGGCCCCAATTCCATGTATGAAATGTTTGCCAACACCTTGATGCCATAAGTAAAGAGATATATCTGGAAGAGTATTTTTCATTGGAGTGCTTCAACTGGAATTTATACATTGGATTATACATTGGACTATAGTGCCCTATGAACGCTCTGCACACTGGATGCGAAAAAAACAGTCTAGAGATTTAAATTACTTTTTTAAAAGCTTATTATATTTAATGAAACTTTACTTATTAGCCACATGGGTGAATATTTCTCAAAGTATACTTAAAAATAAATAAAATCTCTAGACTGTTTGATTTGCATAAATCCACAAATTGTCCTTTGACTTCAGCTGTGAATTTCTTACTATTTATTTGTTTCCAGTTGGTGTGTGGAACCAAGGGATCGCTGGTAAACTTTTCCCAGTTTGTGATGTTAGTCTTCCTCCTTGGCATTAGAATTTTGCCCTTTGATCCCTTTTAGACTGTTGGTACTCTGCATTCTTTTGTGGCTGCCCCTATATTTATGGGCCAGTAAACTCTCCTCTGACCTGCATGTGACAAAATAATCTGGCATTCAAGGATTCACACTTTCTCACTAGAATCTCGTGGGATCTGTCTTGAGCTCTCGACAATGACTGTGAAATTATTTTGAGTGGTCTGGCTTTGCTCAATTTCTGACACTCCATACAAGTAATTGGGGCCCCTTCACTAATGAGCCTTTGTAAGTGAACTATTGATTTCCTCAGTCACTAAAGGAGGTAGCAGGAGAAGGCCAGTGATGTTGACCAAACATAGTTACATCGCTGAAAAGAGACTTGTGTCCATCAAGTTTAGCCTTCCTCACATATGTTTTTTGCTGTTGATCCAAAAGAAGGCAAAAAACCCAGTTTGAAGCTGTTCAACTCCAGGAAGGTGAAAATATGCAGCTTGTAGATTTAATAATGCCATGAGATCAAATCTCTGAATGACCTTAAAAGAGGATTCTGGGACTGTCTCTTTTTCATAACTACACAGAATCACTGCATTTGCATCAGAAGCACCTTGGGAGAAGGGCTCATTGTCCAGTCTTGGCTCAAAGTGCATGAAATTCCTTAAATATAGTCTCTTAAGATTTTAGAAAGCTCTAAATGGGTTGGTATGCCCTAAATAATTGAATTGGCATTCTGTCTCCAGTTGACTATATTAACCGCCTAGGAGGAAGCCCAATTCCATGTATGAAATGTTTGCCAACACCTTGATGCCATAAGTAAAGAGATATATCTGGAAGAGTATTTTTCATTGGAGTGCTTCAACTGGAATTTATACATTGGATTATACATTGGACTATAGTGCCCTATGAACGCTCTGCACACTGGATGCGAAAATCGCATCCAGTGTCGCAGAAGCGCCTCTAGCAGCTGTCAGAAAGACAGCCACAAGAGGTTGGATTAACTCAGCAATGTAAACATAGCAGTTTCTCTGAAACTGCTATGTTTACACGTAAAGGGTTAAAACCTGAGAAACCTGGCACCAAAACCACTTCATTGAGCTGAAGTGGTCTGGGTGACTATAGTGTCCCTTTAAGCTTTTTCATGCCTCATTTGTTTATTAGCACGGTCATGCTGAACTTTCCTTTATCCCATGTTTACTCATTTCCACTCTCAGAATCAGTTCTTCTTTTCTTTATTTCTGACCTAGTATTTTATTTTAAGTCAACTTAATTTCCTGTGCCAAGGATAAGGATGAGGATGAGTATTGTTGGAAGACTTTCTCTGACTCAAGAAATGGAGATGACTTTGGTCAAAGAAAGTCAAGCATAGGAAAAAACATTAAACAAAGTAATCCCTACTTTGTACTATGTTTTAGAGAAAATTAGATCAGCTGAGAATATTTACCTTCTTTCAACATACTACACTTCTGCCTAAAAGGTAATTTAATTATCAGGGTCTCAGCTGTGTATTAATGAAATATTTACAAAGGACCAGTTCCTTTCTCACCTTTCATCTGCAGTTTGTCTATTTCCATGGACCAACCAAAGATAAGCAGCTTTCAAGCAGCCCTAAGATAGGTTGATTAAGGCTGGTTTCTCTACATCAAATTTTGAAAAAGTCCACAAAAGTTTATTTCACTAAGGCAATTGCTACTTTATTGGCCAAGAAAGCATCTGCTGCTCCATTACAAATATGTAACACAACTAATCACCTTTACAAGTGTTTATCAAGAATTGTCTTGACATCTTGGCCTCTGAAGATGCAGCATTTGGACACAAGGTTTTGCAATTGGTGGAAGATATGACCATGTGAATACCGCCGAAAGGGAGTAAGGAAAAAGTTGTACTTGCCATGAATTTCTTGGCCTCTGTTTCACGGTAGTATTTTCCCTCCCCCCTTTTATCATTAAATTAATATTTTGTGACTTCACTGGGGATCCTGAGGTTTACGGACCCTTTATCAAGCAAAGAGAAAAGCATGAAGGTCACCCCTTCAGTCACTTACATGTGTCCAGCGCTGACTCCGCTCACGCCGGCATCGGCGGGGGGAGACCTATGTGCATGCATTATTCAATACTTTCCTATGGGGATTCTGGCAACTCTGGAGGTCCTCCGGCATAGCGTGACACATCCAGCGTCGTTTAGACGACCAAAAGTACGTCTAAGAAACCAGAAGTCCCTCTAGTGGCTGTACTAGCAGAGGACCAAGTCAAAACAACAAGTCATTTATTTTCCTCAACTCCAAACTAAACACTTACTTCCCCATCACACCGGACCGAAGGAAAATGGTGTGGTGATCAATGGCTTGCCTGCAAAATGGCAGACACCACTCCACTCTGGGCATAGGAAGATCTACAATGCGACAGAAAAAACACTTTCCCACCTAGGATGGGACCAATGCAATTTTACCAACCTCCACAAACTGCTACTCATTCTGTCATACTCAAAAGACATTCATTAGCTACACTGCATGTCTATCTTGTACTCTCCTTGATATAGCTTATGTCAGGCTTCCCCAAACCCTGGCCCTCCAGATGTTGCTGAACTACAACTCCCATGATTCTATGAATGAAATAGGCTGAGAATCATGGGAGATGTAGTTCAGCAACATCTGGAGGGCCGTAGTTTGGGGAAGCCTGGCTTATGTTATGTAACCTTCTGAAAATCTTTAAGAAAATGTATACATTTGAAAGAAAAAGCATAAAGGCAAGGGGATTTTCAGGGAGGAAGGTATACTGTAGAATTGGGGAAGAGGGATCCATAACTGGCCCCAACATTTTCAGTCAATCCCCACTCTCCATGTTACACTAAATTGAAAGTGATAATATTGATGTGCAAATTCTATGTAACTTGCAGGATCTGCTGCTAATGTCTTGGTACCAGATACCACAGGACACGCTTAGAGGTCTTTGAGTCCATGCCTTGAGTTGTTTTTGCAGCACGAGGGGGACCTACACAATGTTAGGTAGATGGTTTTAATGTTGTGGCTGATCAGTGGATATATTCATAATACCCATGTTGTACCAAGCAGGTCAATGGTACAGAACAGGTTAAATCATAATTACATACCTCTTTGTCAGTGAAGTGGGATTTATCCTTTTCCTGTTCAGGTGTTAGATAGAGAACTTTATCCTCTAAAGGGGGGAGGGGGGAGAGAAGAGAAGAAAAGCAAATTTAACATGTATATTAAGTACTTTAATCTACTACTATGATATACAGATATCTCTCTCTATAGCTATAATATAAAGGAACACTATGGGACGGGGGAGGTGTGGGGGGGTGGAACACTACGGGACAGG
>OW240914.1:246568317-246598068 GCA_933207985.1 Pelobates cultripes
ACACACACACACACACACACTCTGCATTCATACACACACACACACACACACACTCTGCATTCATACACACACACACACACACACACTCTGCATTCATACACACACTGTAAGTAAATATTCAATTAATATAATTTTTGGGGGATCTAACTTTATTTCGAAATTTACCAGTAGCTGCTGCATTTCCCACCCTAGTCTTATACTAGAGTCAATAAGTTTTCCCAGTTTTTTGGGTAAAATTAGGGGCCTCGACTTATATTCGGATCGACTTATACTCGAGTATATAAGGTATTTATATATTGCCAACAAATTCCCTAGCACTTTATGATGGGTGGACTAACAAACATGTAATTAAAACACATCTGAATTCTCCAGACCAACAAACTGCAAACACTTTGGCTTTTATAGACGTGGTCACTCTTGCTGATGATTACACATATATTAAATTAAATTAAACAGAACTGAAAATATGGTAAGCTGTACCATTTGATGTAAAAACTTACTATTCAGTAAGGAGATTCACTCAGTTTTAAATGTCTTAGATAAGCGTGTTCAAGTTTAGTCTGTCACAACAGATGCCTTTGATATAATAATAAACATAATGTGAAACAGGGGCCTTATTATTTGAAATAAGCTTTTTATGACTTATTGTAGTCATCACTACCTAAACAACAAATTATTTTTATACCCATGATTGTATTTCCAACTCCTAATTTTGCCCCCTCCCCCCCCCCTCTTTTTTTTTTTTTTTGTAGGGAGAGGAGGACAGTCTGCATTGCGTTTTGCACGTCTAAGAATGGAAAAACGACACAACTATGTCAGGAAAGTAGCAGAAACGGCAGTACAGCTATTTATCTCTGGTGATAAAGTAAATGTAGCTGGCCTTGTATTGGCTGGGTCAGCAGATTTCAAAACTGAACTCAGCCAGTCGGACATGTTTGATCAGGTAAACTGTTTCTCAAGTATCCTTGTGTGTGCAATGTGTAATTTTATAGCACTTTACAATTAGAAATATTTCCTTTCACTATTATTAACCTCTCCATTTTGCAACCTTGTGTTTTTTTTTTTGTTTTTTTTTCTCCATTATTTATTTTTTCACTCCTAGTATGTGATAAAAGGTAATGCTATACTAACAATAATTTATTTGAATCTCTCTCTATTTTGGGAATCTATGAATGGTCAATGGAATATTTAAAGAAAGAAAACAAATAGTAAATGCAAAAGCTAAAATTGGTGCAGTCAATAGGGGACATATCTAATATTGTGTCTTAAAGGAACACTATAGTCACCAAAACAACTTTAGCTTAGTGAAGTGGTTTTGTGTATAGATCATGCCTCTGAAGCCTAACTGTTCGATTCACTGTCATTTTGGAGTTAGATCATCTTTATTGCTGTTTATGCAGCCCTGGCCACACATCCCTTAGTTGTGACTGACACAGCATGCATGAAAACAAAATGGATTAATTTTCAATTACTTTATCTTACTCTAAAAGTTTTTATCTCTTACTCTGTAAATTGAACTTTAATTACATACTGGAGACTCTGGCTGGGTCTAGCTAGCTATTAACAGAGCAGGAAATAAGACATTCTAAATTAAACAGAATGTGCAATAAAGGCAGGATTAACATTTGCTGACTTCACAGGAAGTATTTAGGAAGGCTGTGGAAGTCACATGGTGGAGGTGTGACTAGGGCTGCATAAACAAAGTGATTAAACTCCTTAATGGCAGAGAATTGAGCAGTGAGACTGCAGGGCATTGATCTATACACCAAAACTGCTTCATTAAGCTAATGTTGTTTTGGAGACTATAGTGTTCTTCAAATTTGTAAACTTAGCTTGAACACAAACAACCATATATGTTAAAGGAACCTTATATTCACCCAAACCACTTCATCTCAGTGGTCTGGGTGCAGTGGTGCCATTATTTTTAACATTGCAGATTTAAAAAAAAAAGAAAAAAGTTTACATTGCAAGATTAAGCAAGAAAATGAAAGAGCATTATCTATCCTGATATCACTGATATAGTAAAATGACACACAAAATATAACATTTTAATAGGTATAGTTAAAAAGGTAAAAAAAAAATATAAACTGTGTGTATATATGTATATTTACTAGAGATTCTCAATAGTGTTGAATAGATAAGAAATTAACTAAAGATACATTCTAGAAATAATATAAACTGTTAGATTGCCCTACACGAAAGATAACAAGAAAGTTGCATTAAATTTGAGTCCATTAGTGGAGGCATGTAACTAAATAGAAACATGTAGCTGTCTGTAAAAACTGTATGATAAGCTAAATGTATCTTGTAGCGGAGCCCTACTCCTAGCAGGGACTCTCCTCCGCTGGTTACTCCAAGATGTACTCAGGAGCAAGTAGATACTCATAGGGAACAGCCAAAACACAGCAAAGTAAGCCAAGATTCTCCAAACACCTCCCCAGTAACTGGACAACACTCAGTTCTAGGGGAATAACTGGTTTTAATGGAGGCACACTGGCCTTTTATGCCCAGGTGGACCCTGTTGGACACAGGGACAAAAAGTTAACAAGCCAGTGAAACAGTGCTGTACATGGAGACATTCCCATACAGTATGCACAAGCCCTCCACTCTGCCTGGTAGATAATGTAATAACTCCATTATCCCCAGGCAGGAAAACCACATATTTTTACCAAGTTTCAGAAGTACCCCAAAAATGACACATCCCCATATGTGGCACTTCCCCGGGTAGCTCTGATCTGGGTGAACAACATATCCCAAAATCACCCAGGTCAGAGCAGCGGTTCACGAATTCCTTGGAAGTCACTTTTTTCGACCGACCACACGCATGGCTTCATGCCCAAAATAGTTCCAGAGAATTAGGCTGTGCGGCCGGTCTATTTTAACAGTCAAGTAATGTTCAAATAGTCGAACGGAGCTGGTTGTGCGTAGTTAGTGAATTACTTCTACCGAACGGCGCTTCGTTTGTGTACTTCTAGTCGGACTTAGCTGGAGGTGGAAGTCCCAGCGGTGTTCGCGCAGTCGATTGTCCGATTTTAGTTCCACGCACTTGACGACCAAACACTGCTGCCTTTGTTTGTGTCTCAAGATGGTCGCCGCCACGTGTTCGTCTATACGAACGGCGACCGTTTCTGGAGGTGTGAACTGTTAATGAGCGGCACACTCCATATCTGGGTGGTCAACCGTTCAGTAGTTTGTTCGGTTGTCGAACAAAACCATGGGAACCAATTTAGGGAATTAATTTATACGAACGGCCAGGTAAAACCGGGGAAAAGCTTAGAGTTCAAAGTAAGAGGAGTATGTTTTGCACAGTTATTGTAACTCTGAAACATAGAGGAAAATGAGGAGGGGGAAATGGGGGTACGGACAGCCGGAGCCGGTATAAGAATATGGTAGCATGGTCCATTCTGCTACATATCGTGTAGGGCAAAAAACACACATGGAAGAGAAAAGGAGATATCGCCTAAATGTCTTGTTTGGATAAGTCCAAACTGAGAGATAAATGCCTTTCTATACCACAGTTTAACTATCAAATAGAAGCGAAATCATAATAAAAGTGCATGAATGTATTATAGTTTAGGTACCTTTACTAAAAGTTAACAGAACTAGAATGTAAGTTATGCTTCTAGATAGATATAGCACGTAAAAGCCCCAAATCTGTAACAAAAGTGTGTTAGGGTATCCTCTGAGTCAATGTCTAACAGTGGAGCGATCCAATATCAATCGGTGATATAAAACCCTAAGTCTGTGTATTCGAGGGCACTTAAGCTAGAAGAATTATGAAGTCTAAATTCTTACTACTATGCACTATAATAACTAAACTCTTTCCCTGCCCACCCCAAAGATCGTTCCTACAAAGTGAAGATATGAGAGAGAAATAAATCTGATTTGGAGATATCTGTGATTAGATATATCTGGAGAAATCTGTGTAGGGTTGGAGGTTTTTCGGCATGGTAAGGAGTGCGGTTGAGCCCAGACGCGCGTTTTGCCGGTAAGCGGCTCGTCAAGGGGGAACCAGTGTGCCAGGTTTTTTGTTTAAATCGCTTCCATTAATACAATAGGTCCTTTGCAGCACCGATGATGTCATGATTAACCATATACTGACTGCTTTAGACGTAATTGTGTGAACGGTTAACCCTTTCAAAGACCTAATTTTGTCCCAAATTATTATGTCTATGATCTGATTTCCTATGTGTATTGGCCCACAAATGAATTATGTTGGACAAATATATTGTGTATATTTAAAAATTAAGCAGTCCGACCGGTGTAGTGATAATTGGTGTATGAGAGTTGATGACGAATGTTAAAGGGACAAGATGTCCATATTAATTTAGAAAATCATTAATTTCGATCCATGGGTTATGAATATTAAAGGAACAGTGAGATGTTCATTATTAGTTTATCAGTATATAAAATAGACAAGTACACACAAGTACAACAGTACCAGCCATGTACAGGTTTTATGGGGTTTTGGGAAATTTAGCTTTCCCCTTCTCTGTTTTTACACATTGAAATTTGCCAGATTGGTTATGTTGCCTTTGAGAGCACATTTCAGCCCAGGAATGAGAATTACCCGCATAATGGCATACCGTTTGCAAAATTAGACAACCTATGGTATTCAAAATGGGGTATGTCCGGGGCCTGACCTTCATGGAGAGAAGTCGCATGTCGGCTGAGCTCCGAGCTGAAAGCGGCAATAACCTAGCAAATGACTATAAAATAGACGGTGCACTGTCGAAAACTAAGCATCCCCCTGCACAACAATATGGGGAAACGATCAAAAAAGCTGAAAGCATCCTCGGACGACGGCACGCGTCGAATAGGAGACATATTCCTGGCGAGGCCTAAAACCAAAATGGCGGCAGCGCCATACTCCCCAGGCCTATCCTCGGACGAAGACCCACTGGACTCCCCAGATGCCATACCTGAGGCAGATGACCCTTTCTCCGCCGTGCAACTAGGGGACCTGGGGGCTCCCGCAACTAAGGGAGACATCCTGGGCCTTCTGAAACACCTGCGCACATGGTTCCGCACGGATATTGCGCTGCTCCGTGAGGAGGTAACAGCCGTGATGGACAGGGTGAAGGCCACAGAGGAGGACATCACCTCCATGGCACAACGCCAGACAGACGCAACAGAGCGACTACAACAACTCCAAGGCTCACACGAGGCCCTGCAAGCCAGAGTCAATGCGATGGAAGACTCTAGGAGACGAATCAACATAAAAGAGGCATCACGGAAACTGTCAACGACACGGAGCTACCCCACTTTATTAGGCGCCTCCTGTCGGAGATCCTGCACCCCATCAGGCGAAGAACCTGCAACTAGATGGAATACTCAGACTCCCCAAGTCCCCAAGGGCTCCAGCAGACGCTCCCCGCGATGTCCTCCTGAGGTTCCAGTCCCTACGCGACAAACAAGCAATGATGGACGCCATCAAGAACAAGAGCCCGCTCAAATTTGAGGGCTCCCAACTAACCTTTCTCCAGGATCTCTGCAGGGCAACGTTGGAGTGGAGACGTTCTATCAGCCAGGTCACCAAGACCCTTCGAGAAGCAGGCATCCAGTACAGATGGGGCCCTTCCCAACACACTCGTGGCCACACAGGGCGAGACCACCCGCCGACTCACCTCAGCTGCTGACGCCGACCCATTCCTCCACAGCCTGGGGCTCAACCGGCACAAGCCCGACACTGCCAAACCTGGACATTCCTGGGACATATCCAACGTAGTCCCCTTTGTACCTCGCAATGAAGCCGACACAGGATGAGAAGCCCCAACCGGATCCGGGCTCAACATACCCCTCTGGTAGAGGGAAGTGCCGAAGGACTGGCAGGCGATAACTCTTAATGTTGACATAGTCATAAAGTTAAAATTTTATTTAGGCATGTTTAGTCATAGCCATCCGGCTACTATAACCTACTGATGTCTCCACACCACTTATTGCAAGACACACAACCCGACTACCCCCCTCCCACCAACTCAGGGGCCCTAGAGCAATTCAATAGCTACTCTACCCAAACGGGAACGATGAACCAGCTCCCAAATCCAAGCAGCACACCCCCCTCCACAGCCTCACCAAGCATCCCTCCCATATTCTCGGGCGCACCAGACACCTAAGCACTCCAACAGTTACCTCAATCTCGGCCCACCCCGGTATACAAAGGATCTAGCCCATCATGACGGCGCCACAAAGCCAGATCGCCACTACACCCAAACACCTATAACACAACGCTGCTATCACAGCACACAAAAAGGGGTACTCTCTAGGCGACACACTCAAAAGCTGCGACAACCTACCTGCTGGAGTACTAGCACAGTAGAACCTAATGTCTGCAGTAGCCCGCACCCTGGGATAATTGACTAGCTAGCTAACTCCCTGCCCCCCCGCCACACTGACCGGCCATATACTTATATATTGTGCTTACTCTTTAGGTTATGCGTGTGTATCTTGGTTGTGGTGTGACATGTAGGTATTAGGAGCACAGTGATTGAATTAACTAGATGTGCAGTTAGAGGTAACCGTACTTTCTTTTATGCAGGTTAGTTGTTTGGGTGTATGCCACCATAGTGTAGTAGATGATTTACTGCAAACCAATTAGTTTGAATGACTATCTGTTCCTGTCCAAATTAATGATAATAAAGTTGCGTGCACGCAGAAGTAAATTCACACTGAGACACAAAGTTCAGGTTAATGAAAGAACTTCGGAGAAGTTTAATGGCTTCTGACAGAAAATGGGTGCGCAGACCCTTTTAAAGGCATTATTACATCATTGAAGAAAATCAAGATATAGACAAATAGACATTGTTAATTGGCTTAGGTACACCCCTATGGGGTGTACCATCTTAAGTCACTATCTTCGTCATGCTTTTTCTCCTCCAGGTTTTAGCGCCATTTTGCTAACATGAGGAGCTCACTCGACGGGAGGGGCCTTTTGGCAGCTATCCATTTAGAGCGTAGCTGGCACTTGTTAGTTTCTCAAGGTTAGGTTTCAAGGCTTTTAGTAAATACACATTTTATCAAAGCTATTTCTTGCTGACATGCAAATTCTATGTTCTATAGACAAGGCTTTCTTGTAAAACTATGGGGGCCTCTTAGAGGTATAGCAAGAGGATTTAAAGGGGCCTTACAGATTTATAGAGGCCTAATAATTCTACAACAATAGCACATGAAAAATATTAAAAGGAAAACTAATTGTTAGTGATGTACTATGCAGTATCCGTTTAGAGTCAACGAGTTAAGTAGTAAGAAGTAACGTCAGGGAGGTCGGAGAGTAAAATATATATCTATATCTCTATATCTCTATCTATCTCTTGTTTACTCTAGGTTTTACTTCAGAGACATTGTGCTTGGCTACACATAAACTGACTGCTTAGCTCTGTCGGGTGAGAGGCCCGTGCTGTCATATGCAGTGACTACCTGGCTAGATAATAAGTAGCGGGAGAACACAGATACTACTGTAGCTAGGAATCATTAAAGAAAAGTCCTACATGTTATGACAGTGTTGTGGCCCTTTTTAAGCAGATCTGGATAAGACAATTACTGGAGTCATTGCAGGAGTGCCACGGGATATGAAGTACAGTAAAATAGTCAACAGAAAAGAAACATTAGTCTGGTAGCACAATAATACTCAAAGTAATGATGAAGATCATGCTTTCAGACCTTCAACTAGACTTGTGGTGATCGAGATATGCAATTAAGGACCATCGGTAAATGCTGCATGGCTACGTTTAGCTAGTGGTATGTAAAGATACGTGCTTTAACTGTTAACATAAGTTGAACAAACAGGTATATGGAGCTCTCAGCTATATCGCTCTAGAGGACAACTTAAGGAACCAGGGTTAGACCTGTAGGTGAGAGAGTCCCAGCTTGTAGATGGTGGGTCTTCCCTGGTAGGTGAGTGTTTCGTCATCCCACTCCCGATGCCAGGAGGCCCAAGTCTATTGTCCCAATGTCCATGCTGACTGTCATAGCGTCCGACGGGGGTTGGATCCCAGCAGCTTCCGGGCAAGCATGGGGGATATAGGCCCTCCTGCCCCTGGCTGTCATAAAATGGTGGTGCCTGGGTTCAGTATGGACTAGCGTGAGTGAGGTCGGGAAGAGAGAAAAAAAAAGGGGGGGAGGGGTCTCTGTTAAGTTGGTAGGTTGGTGTGTGGCTCTCTGTAGAGATTAGTGATTAGAGTTCAGGTTGTGGCAGTCCTGTAGGTGTCTTCTGCGGAATTGCGTGGTACAAATGGAGCTGTGCCGGCCGGGTCCCAGACATGCGTTGCAGCCCCCGTCCCTGCTCCTCTGTTGTTTAGGGAGTCTTGTGGAAGGCCCAGGGTCTCTAAGATGGCCACCGCCCCTTTAAGGTCTTGGACAGGGTAAGAGATGTTATCTTGGAGGACGGCTAGAGTGCGGGATCCTCTCCATCTGTACGATATGCTCCGTTCGCGGAGGAGCAGCGTGAAAGGCTGTAGTGTTTTGCGCCATGCCAGGGTGCTTCCTGATAAGTCAGTGTAAAACGTGAGTAGTAAGTTCTCAAAGTTGTAGGGGGTCGTTCCTTTTAGTGCCCCCATAACTGCTGCTTTGTCTTGCCCTGATTGAAATTGGATAATCAGGTCGTGCGGGGCTGTGGCCGGTGCCTTTTGTGGTCTCGGGATCCGGAATATTTCTTCGGGTGTCACCGATTTCGCCTGTTTAGAGGGCAATATCGCCGTTAGTAGACGTCTTATCAGATGCGGTAGCTTTGCGTCGGGGACTGTTTCTGCTACTCCCCTGATCTTAAGATTTTTGCTTCGCCTGGAGTCCTCCAGTGCTGCAAACTGCTGTTCCGTAGCGGCATGTTTATGCAGTGTGTGCACCTCTTGCTGTACAGGGAGTGCAGAATTATTAGGCAAGTTGTATTTTTGAGGATTAATTTTATTATTGAACAACAACCATGTTCTCAATGAACCCAAAAAACTCATTAATATCAAAGCTGAATATTTTTGGAAGTAGTTTTTAGTTTGTTTTAGTTATATGTTAGGGGGATATCTGTGTGTGCAGGTGACTATTACTGTGCATAATTATTAGGCAACTTAACAAAAAACAAATATATACCCATTTCAATTATTTATTATTACCAGTGAAACCAATATAACATCTCAACATTCACAAATATACATTTCTGACATTCAAAAACAAAACAAAAACAAATCAGTGACCAATATAGCCACCTTTCTTTGCAAGGACACTCAAAAGCCTGCCATCCATGGATTCTGTCAGTGTTTTGATCTGTTCACCATCAACATTGCGTGCAGCAGCAACCACAGCCTCCCAGACACTGTTCAGAGAGGTGTACTGTTTTCCCTCCTTGTAAATCTCACATTTGATGATGGACCACAGGTTCTCAATGGGGTTCAGATCAGGTGAACAAGGAGGCCATGTCATTAGATTTTCTTCTTTTATACCCTTTCTTGCCAGCCACGCTGTGGAGTACTTGGACGCGTGTGATGGAGCATTGTCCTGCATGAAAATCATGTTTTTCTTGAAGGATGCAGACTTCTTCCTGTACCACTGCTTGAAGAAGGTGTCTTCCAGGAACTGGCAGTAGGACTGGGAGTTGAGCTTGACTCCATCCTCAACCCGAAAAGGCCCCACAAGCTCATCTTTGATGATACCAGCCCAAACCAGTACTCCACCTCCACCTTGCTGGCGTCTGAGTCGGACTGGAGCTCTCTGCCCTTTACCAATCCAGCCACGGGCCCATCCATCTGGCCCATCAAGACTCACTCTCATTTCATCAGTCCATAAAACCTTAGAAAAATCAGTCTTGAGATATTTCTTGGCCCAGTCTTGACGTTTCAGCTTGTGTGTCTTGTTCAGTGGTGGTCGTCTTTCAGCCTTTCTTACCTTGGCCATGTCTCTGAGTATTGCACACCTTGTGCTTTTGGGCACTCCAGTGATGTTGCAGCTCTGAAATATGGCCAAACTGGTGGCAAGTGGCATCGTGGCAGCTGCACGCTTGACTTTTCTCAGTTCATGGGCAGTTATTTTGCGCCTTGGTTTTTCCACACGCTTCTTGCGACCCTGTTGACTATTTTGAATGAAACGCTTGATTGTTCGATGATCACGCTTCAGAAGCTTTGCAATTTTAAGAGTGCTGCATCCCTCTGCAAGATATCTCACTATTTTTGACTTTTCTGAGCCTGTCAAGTCCTTCTTTTGACCCATTTTGCCAAAGGAAAGGAAGTTGCCTAATAATTATGCACACCTGATATAGGGTGTTGATGTCATTAGACCACACCCCTTCTCATTACAGAGATGCACATCACCTAATATGCTTAATTGGTAGTAGGCTTTCGAGCCTATACAGCTTGGAGTAAGACAACATGCATAAAGAGGATGATGTGGTCAAAATACTCATTTGCCTAATAATTCTGCACTCCCTGTAGTTGGGTGAGTTGTGCCTTCGCATTGTGGGTGTCCGTTTCCAGGGTACCCATGCGGCCAGTCAAACCCTGTAGGTCTTTGCGGAAAGTCACCATATCCATTTGGATGTCTCTCCGTAGGCCCGCCAGCAGCTCCTGCATGTCGGCTTTGGTGACAGGTGATGAATCTGGTTTTAAGGTTGCGGGTACCGTGTTCCGGTTTAGCTCTCTCGGAGCAGGAGGTTGTAGATCCCGGGGCTCCAAACTATAGTCGTCCGAGAAGTCAGAGCTCTCTCCCATGTAGTCTGCCATCTTGGGCAGTGAGGCGCCATGTGCCTGCCGCCATAAGTCTCCGATGCTCGCCCCTGGTTTCGGCTTGTCCGGCCTCTGTTTTTTAATTTTCCGGCCCATGCCGGTGTTGGCTGCCTGGGGGTCCAGGTGGGGTCCGTTTATCGGTAGCTGGGGTCGCTGAAAACCTTGAAAACAGGCCTCTGGTGTCGGAGCTCGTCAGACATGCGACCGTTCCGTTCAATTGATTCGTCCAGTCTTTTTTAATAGTCACTTAGTCACAAACCCTGGCCAAAGTTAGCATTCATATTTATTTTTTGCTTTTATTACACACACAAAAATTCATTTTCACTGATGACTTAATTGTCGTTAATACATTTAACTTTTAAAACGCATTTTTGTTTTCAGCGAAAGTCTCGAGTACAACAGTACATCCCGTGTACAGGTTTTCTGGTGTTTTTGGAAAGTTACAGTGATAAATATAGGGCTTACAAAAAATATATTTTTTTATATAATACAAGTTGGAATAAAATTACACATGTATATAATTTTTATAAATGGATAGCTATTGAAAACCACTTAATGAAATTATGTGTGTGTATATATGTGTATATATGTATGTATATATATATATATGTATGTGTGTATATATATATATATATGTACATATATACAAACAATTCCATTTTATATACATACATGATGTGTGTGTGTGTGTGTGTGTATTTAATAAAAAAATTTTAAAACTATTCCCATACAACCCAAACATGTCGGGCAGTCTGCCTGATCCAGATCGCCGCAGAGGAAGTATCTGGAGTGGGGGGTAGGGGGGGATGCAATTTTTTTTTTTTTTTTTTTAAATTAATGGTATATAATATTTGCAGTTAGAGGTGCAATTTGTGGTTAAAAACAAACTGCAAAAATTGCACATGTCTTAAATTTGTCTGCTCAAAGTATCTTTTTTTTTTTTATCTTTTGGAAAATGAAGTTTATTTGAGCAGGGCCCTCTTCATTTAAAACATTCCCTTTTCTCATTTTAAAGCATATAAGCATACGGAATATGTTGGTACTACATGAATGCTAATAAAATACTTAGTTTTTTTTTCTATAAAAAAACAAAGCAAATATATTTAGTTTAATCCATTTTTAGATACTTGTGTGAAGTTTAAGTACAAATACGACAATGCATAAAAGCAATTGATTATTTTTACCCTTCTCTTTTTGTTTCTGTTTCAAAGAGGTTGCAATCCAAAGTTTTGAAGTTGGTAGATATATCTTATGGTGGCGAAAATGGTTTCAACCAGGCAATTGAGTTGTCTACAGAAGTCCTTTCAAACGTGAAATTTATTCAAGAAAAAAAGTTAATAGGTAGGAAAGTAAAGCTTTTATAACCGTAATTTTTCTGTATAAAATTTTACTGTCAACTTTAAGATGTGTGTGTATGTATATATATATGTGTGTGTGTATATATGTATGTATATATGTGTGTGTGTGTGTGTGTATATATATATATATATATGTGTGTATTTATGATATAATTTATTATTTATATAACGCCCTCAGATTCCGTAGTGCTGTACAATGAATATATATATGTGTGTGAGTGTATATAGAGTCACGGGTTAAAAAAATTACACCCTCTATGAATTTTATGGTATGCTAGATATCTATCTATCCATAAAATTCATAGAGGGTGTACATGCATATGTCATGATTTATTTATCAAACCTAAAACCAAAATGGAGAAACCATGTGTGGTAAAAACCAAGTAAACCCTTACTGCTTTCATAGGAATTTAAAGTTAAGACTGGTGCTGCTAATCAAATTCCCTTGATCATCAGCAAGTGTGACTGTCCGGTTTAAATCCTGTATTGAGAGTACAATTTTGTATCATAGGTACACCCAATGCTTGATATCAAGGAGAAGAGACAAACACACACGCATGGAATGTTAAAATCATCTTTTGGTTTATTCCACGGTCGCACAAGTCTTTTATGCTATGTAGCTATTGTGTCTATTCTTCAAGGCCATCTTTTCCTGAGAAACAAAACGTAATGAAGTTTTGATTTCTCGTGAAATAGAAAGCCACCAGTTATTTACTTTTTTCTCACCTGGTACTAGTTGATACAAGTGCATACATACTTGATTATAGCTACTGGATACAAAATTAACTTGAAGTTAAGTTCTCTTCCATCAGTGACCATCTCTTTAAAAGACAAAATTTTAGCAGCTTGCTGGTCAGGAGCATTTAGGTGTGTGTTGGCACAATGCCAAGATCGGCAATGATTTTGGAGAAATAATTGTTGTTGCCCATCAAGCTGGAAAAGGTAATTTCTAAACAATTTAAAGTCCAGACAGATTATTCAAAAGTGGAAAACATTTACGACTGTTGACAATCTTACCTGGAGTGGATGTCCCAGCACAGTCAACCATGGTCAGTCTGTGCAATGCTGAGAGAAATAGGAAAAATCAAAGGGATACATTTCAGACTCTACAAGCCTCAGAGTCTTACATGTAACAAAGTTATATGCTATGTTTTGCTTTCTGTTTTAGCAGATATTCCCCTATTTTTGTGTGAGTGTTTGAGTGTGTGAGTGTGTGAGTATATGTATTTATGTATATCTATATCTATGTAGGCACTACCAAGCCTCAATAAGCAAACCAGTAACCAACCTCATGCTGATGATTTGCATTAACAATGAAACGGTTGTAAATGAGTGGTTCACTGGCTTTGCATCTTTTCCCAAGTTGTGTTTCAAAGCTGTTGTATACAGTAAACAGACTCAAAGGAATCCATGTTTAACATGGAATGAGGCAAAAATTAGATTTGTTAAACTTGCATATGCCCATCCATAATTCTTTAAGGTAGTAACATCACTGCAGATTTGTGTTTTCTGTGGGAAAAGCAAGTCTTAAGGCTTGACCGGTGTGCAGATTTTTGTTTACCATTGTATTAACTCTATCTTTTTTTGGGGGTACCTTTTGAAGCTACTCCTGATACAGGGAAGTTTCTTTTGTTACTATTTTATCTGCAGTACATGCACTTTGGTTTGTGAACACTGTGTGTGTGTGTGTGTGTATGTAATGCATCGATAAAGAAGAAAAGAAAATACCCTCTCCACACTGTCCCAGCCCCCACCCACATCCACCTTGTGGACAAATCTCTCCCCCCATCCCCTCTGCCCACACACACAAATCCCCAGTGTAGTCTATTGAATCCCTTTTCTTCAAGAGAGCATAACCACCTTTGGTCCCATTTGCTCTGTGGAAAAGGAGCATAACGTTTATCCTGACTAATAGAATTTAAATAGACATTTTGAAGTCCGTATTTTGATATTTCTCACCCAGTGAGCGGAGCTGGTGACTTGATTCCGCCCCACTGCCAATTACTTTCATCTTATCTTTACACTTCCCCTTTATTATAGCTTTGAAACCCTATACATCAAGCATGTCAAACTCAAAGGCTAAGACAGGCCAAATAAACCAGGTTTACGTTTATGTGGGCAGCAAAAAAACAAACTTCAGTTTCCGTAGAAACATAGGTTTATTTAGAAAAGTCCAGTATAAAAAAAAGTTGCCTGACACTGGACGTCCTCGCGCTTGCAAGGCTTCAAAATAAACAAAAGAGCGAATTTATTTTAAGAAATGCATTTGCATTTAACCCCTTAAGGACCAAACTTCTGGAATAAAAGGGAATCATGGCATGTCACACATGTCATGTGTCCTTAAGGGGTTAAACAATGTTTCAGTCCAACTACTTTGACATATTAGGAAATGTTTGGTAATGGGACGGAAATGGTGAATCCATGCTGTTGCACAGCTGTAAAAACAAATTACGTTATCTTGTTGATTTTGAAGTTCTATGAGTGTGTTCTTCATTTTGGCTGAGATTATCAAACTTAATGATCTCAGCCAATCCAATGCTTTCCCATAGGAAAACATTGGGAGGCTATTGTGCATGTGTGGCAAAAAGCTGCGGCCAATCAGCATCTCCATGAGGAGCGTTCAGGGCCTCCATGCAGACCCAATCAAGAACACTGCCCCTCCTCTCTAATACACTGCCTCCAAATTCAATACATTGCCCCCAAATCCAACACACTGCCCCCTCCTCTCATCCACTCTGCCATCCACTGCCCTCTTCACCCAATCTAATGCATTGCCCCATAATCTAATATACTGCCCCTCCTCCCTGCACTCTAATTGAATAGACTGCGCCCACTCCCACCACTCCACTTTAATACACTGCCTCCCTCCCCCCAATTTAACACACTGTCCCCCACCACTCTAAAACACTGGCCCCCTCCATCAAATAAATACACTGCTCCTCCTTCCCCAATTTAACACAATGGCCCCCTGACTTTCCCAAATTAATACTGCCCTCCCCCCCAATTTAACACACTGCCCCCTCCACCCCCCCAACCATCACTCAGCACTGCCCTCCCCCTAATTTAAGACACTGGCCTCCTCCCTACATCAAATTAATACACTGGCCCTCTCCCTCCCCCAAATTAATACACTGGCCCTCTCCCTCCCCCAAATTAATACACTGGCCCTCTCCCTCCCCCAAATTAATACACTGGCCCTCTCCACTCCCCAAATTAATACACTGGCCTCTCCCTCCCCAATTTATAGTGTCCCACCTCCCCAAATTAATACTGTGCCCC
This sequence comes from Pelobates cultripes, assembly GCA_933207985.1. NCBI lineage: Eukaryota > Metazoa > Chordata > Amphibia > Anura > Pelobatidae > Pelobates > Pelobates cultripes. Next base: position 246,583,658 of record OW240914.1, read on the forward strand.
CTCCAATGGAGTAATACATCCCCTCCTTCAAATTAATACAGTGCCCCCTCCTTCAGATTAATACACTTGCCTTCCTCCCTCAGATTGATAGTGCCCCATCCTTCAGATGAATACACTGCCCCCTCCGTCCCCAAATAGCTGGTGCCCCCTCCCTCCCCCAAATTAATACACTGCCCTCCCTCCACCCTCAATTAATACAGTGCCCCCTCCCTCAAATTAATACTGTCCCCCTGCCCCAAGCCCCTTTTCTCCTACCTTACTACTTGCGGTCCGTCCTTCTGTTGCAGCTCAAGCCCTGCTGAAGCACCCCAGATGCTCCTCTGGCACTGCAAGCAAGATGAAAGGGGGAGTGGCTGCTCTGGTCTGCTCAGCAGACACACAGCCACTCTGCCCTCTTGTGACCAGAAGAGCAAGAACCAGGTAATATTTTTCCTGTCTTGCTGGTCGCAGCCTCAGCTGAAAGCGGCCCCGGGGCAGACGCGCCGCTTGTTTGACATGCTTGCTATTCATAATGTGAAAGGTGTGGAGGAGTAGTCTGGAGCCCAGTTGCATTCTCCCATTGGCCTAGAAACACACTGTACCTGGGGGCATAGTTATGCTTTATACTCACTTTATTGTACATTCTGTTCTGTTTATTTAAAATGTCTTATCTTCTGCTCTGTTAATTGCCATATAATCCCTGCAGGAGCCTCTTGTGTGTTATTAAAGTTCAATTTACAGAACAGGAGATGGCAAACTTCTAAAGTTAACATCCCATATTCAAATTAAACATTTTTTTTTGTCTGTGCTGTGTTAGTCACAGCCAGGGGTGTGTGGCTAAGGCTTCATTAACAGAAACAAGTGATTTAATTCCTTAATGGCAGGTTATTAAGCAGTAAGACTGCAGATGCATGACCTGTACAGTAAAACTACTTCATTATGTCTTAATTCCCATAGGTTAACTTGCCTCATAAAGATGTATACATATATCGCATATGAGAGTGCTGTACCACAATTTGTTGTAAATTACTTTTTGTAGTACTGTTCAGATTTTACACTTTATTTTCAAATAAATATATAAAATATTTAAAATACCAGAGTATTGCAATATGCAATGATACTTTTTTAAGTTGGACGAAAAAGACAAGCTTACAAGAGTTTTTTTTTTTTTTGTCTCTTCCCCAGGTCTGAATCCATACTGATCAATATGATAGTTTAACACTTAAAAAAAATAAAAAATTGTTGCAGAATGTTAAAGGATTTTGTTAATTTTGTGACTTTTTTTTTTCAGAAGGTACAATTGTAGTATCCAAATAGAGTTAAAGGGACACTATAGTCAGCTCAATGAAGTGGTCTGGGTGCTAGGTCCCTCAGGTTTTAACCCTTCACATGTAAACATAGCAGTTTCACAGAAACTGTTATGTTTACACTATGGGTTAATCTAACCTTCCTGACAGCCGCTAGAGGCGCAACTGTGACGCTGGATGCTAAATTCGCATCCTATAGACCGTTTGCTTGCGCATTCTGCTCCACTTGGGAGCTGACGTCGGTGGGGGAGGAGAGGTCACCAGCGCCGAGGGAGCCTGGCGCTGGATTAAGGTAAGTGGCTGAAGGGGTTTTAACCCCTTCAGCCCAGCAAGAGGGGGACCCTGAGGGTGGGGGCACCCTCAGGGCACTATAGTGTCAGGAAAACCTCTTTTGTTTGCCTGACACTATAGTGATCCTTTAAATCCTATAAGTAACCTAATTTGAGCCATGCAACTTTATTTAACACTTTAGTTATAGAGGACATTATTATTTGGATGTACCAACAATACTTGGATCATGTCTTCCTTTGAAAGTTGGATCAGCAGATCAAGGAAGAGAGGCTTAAAAGGACACTCCTGGAGTGCCCCTATAGATTTCAAGTGAAATTGGCACTTTTATGAATTAACCTTGTTACTCCCGTGGTTATTAGATCACTGATCCTGCTACTTCTTGTTGTTTAAACTTAAAAGGCAGTTGTTTAGAGCAGTTCTCTGCAACCAGTATGCCATAGCACACAGTTTGCCAGGTGTCCCGCAGCATGATTGCAGAGGGGAGAACCAGCACAGGGAAAGCCCAGTAGAGCCTCCAGAGCTTTCAGACTTTGAATTAGTTGTTAATGTTTTCTGGCCAAACGTGGCAATTCTGACTCTTCCAGTGCCTGGGATTGCAAGATCTTTACCACATGGTCTGCACTCGGCGGACTGAATGGATCGTTGGCACACTGGACCACCAGGGAGGGAGACGACAGGACCTCCAGGGAATGTATTATTTCATTTTAAAAACAAATAGTAGAGGGAGGATGGTCGTCACTAACTGGTGTTTATAAAGGATTTAGTTTTGAAATATAGTCGTCAAAGTGCTTGCTTTGATAGGTGGATCAGTACATCAAGGAAGAGAGTCTTAAAGAGACACTCCAGGCCCCACAAGGGACGAGGTGGAGTGTAGATTGTTACTCCTGTCATTGTTATCCGATCACTGATCCTGCTACTTCTGGTTGTTTAGGGCAGTACTCTGCAACAGGTGTCCTGCTGCATCTTTGTAGAGCGGATTGCTGGCTATATCACCTGCTAGAAAAAGTCACTTGTGTGAGTTTGGGTTTTTTGGTGGTATCTGAGGCTAGATCTTTATATGGAGCCAATTTCTTCCATACCGTTAATGTAGCTTAGTGGGTATGGATGAAACCATATGAAGTTTAGTTGGACATCCATGGTAATGCCCCAAGTGAGTATTGTACATTTGATTGCTCAAGATGTGTCCATAGCTTCAAATCTGGTCTTGAACATCAGTCACTTTGCTCAATGGTCTGCTTTATGCAATGGTCCAGCTTTATGCAAGTCAACAATTCTTAATCGTAGGTCTTCTGAGAGCTCTTTTGTGCGCGGCATCATTCACATCAAGCAGTGCTTCTTGTGAAAAGCTAACCCAGAACTGGTGTGTGTGTTTGTTTTTTGTTTTTTTTAAATAGGGTAGGGCAGCTGTAACCAACTCCTCCAATCTCATCTCATTGATTGGACTCCAGTTGGCAGACATCTCACTCCAATTAGCTCTTGGAGATGTCATTAGTCTAGGGGTTCACATACTTTTTCCACCTGCACTGTGAATGTTTACATGGTGTATTCAATAAAAACATAGCAACATTTCATTCTTTGTGTGTTGTTAGTTTAAAGGACCACTATAGTGCCAGGAAAACATACTCGTTTTCCTGGCACTATAGTGCCCTGAGGGTGCCCCCACCCTCAGGGACCCCCTCCCGCCCGGCTCTGGAAGGGGGAAAGGGTTAAAACTTACCTTTTTCCAGCGCTGGGCGGAGAGCTCTCCTCCTTCTCTCCTCCTCCTGGGCTGAATGCGCACGCGCGGCAAGAGCTGCGCGCGCATTCAGCCCGTCGCATAGGAAAGCATTTACAATGCTTTCCTATGGACGCTAGCGTGCTCTCACTGTGAAAATCACAGTGAGAAGCACGCAAGCGCCTCTAGTGGCTGTCAATGAGACAGCCACTAGAGGATTAGGGGGAAGGCTTAACCCATTCATAAACATAGCAGTTTCTCTGAAACTGCTATGTTTATAAAAAAATGGGTTAACCCTAGAAGGACCTGGCACCCAGACCAGTTCATTAAGCTGAAGTGGTCTGGGTGCCTAGAGTGGTCCTTTAAGCAGACTGTGATTGTCTATTGTTGTGACTTAGAAGATGATCAGATCACATTTTATGACCAATTTGTGCAGAAATCCATTTCATTCCAAAGGGTTCACATACTTTTTCTTGCAACTGTACATGTACTAATATACACAAATATAAATGCACAGTCCTATATATAAGCATGCATAAGAGTATGGGAAAGCACATAGTCTAAACATAGTACGTTGTATATAGATAGAATAAACATATTGGAATGCATTTTAAAGTGTTGATACAGCTATCTATATACAAAGTACTATGTGTAGACTATGCTTTCCCATACTCTTATGCATGAATGCTTCTATATATGACTGTGCATTTATATTGGTCTATATTAGTTCATGTATGTATATGTGTTTATGTATATGTACATGTGTTTATGCGTTCACATATACATAGTGGTGTGTGTGCATGTATAAAGTGTATCATCCTCTGCACTGTCTGCTTGTTTGTTTTTCTTCTCCCTCTAATTTCATTCAGAAAGACCGCAGAGTGCATCTCCTTTTTTTTATACAATATATACTACTAGCGTGGAATTGCACCAGGGCATACTATTGACATAGTACTGGAGGGTGTGTGGGTGTGTGTGTGGGTGTGTGTGTGGGTGTGTGTGTGGGTGTGTGTGTGTGTGTGTGTATGTATGTGTGTATATGTATGTGTGTGTATGTGTATATGTGTGTGTGTATATATGTGTGTGTGTATGTGTGTATGTATATATATATATATATATATATATATATATATATATATATATATATATATATATAAAAATTCTACTTATATTTATGTCAAAATTTGTCACAAACACTGGCCAAAATTGGCGTTCAAATTAGTTTTTTGCATTTTTCACACACAAATATTAACACTAACTTTGGCCAGTGTTTGTGACCAAGTGGCTACTAAAAAAGACTGGACATACCCCATTTGCAATACTTTGGGTTGTCTACTTTTGCAGATGGTATGCCGCCATGGGGGTACTTCTCATTCCTGGGCTACCATACGGTCTCAAAGGCATCGTAACTAATCATGCGAAGTTCAATATGAAAATACTGAAAAAAATGTTACATGCTATATTTTAAGCCTGTAACTTCCCCAAACACCATAAAACCTGTACATAGGGGGTACTGTTTTACACGTACATCGCTGAATACAAATGTGTGTTTTATTGCAATATAAGCACAGTATTATTACATTCACAGTTATAATATCACATAGAACTAAAGTTTTTTTTTTAAATTATTTTCTACCATTTTTAAAATATTTTATTCATATTAAATAGTTTCATACCTAAATATTTGATGTTAAATGAAAGCCCTGTTTCTCCTGAATAAAATGATATATAAGAAGTGTGGATGCACAGAGGCAAATTACGCATGAACAGACATATAGCACAAATTTAACTTTTTATTAACATTTTGTTTTGATCACAACGTGTACATTTGGCTCAGTCCTTAACCCCTTAAGGACGGAGCCAAATGTACACGTTGTGAACGAAACAAAATGTAAACAAAACCTGGCATTTGCGCTACATGTCTGTCCAACCGTAATTCAACTTTCATAGTAAATGCACCCACCCTTATTATATATCATTTTATTCAGGGGAAACAGGGCTTTCATTTAATATCAAATATTTAGCTATGAAACATAATTTAATATGAAAATAATGCGAGAAAAATTAGATTTTTTTATTTTTTTTTTATTTTTAGTTCTACATGCCATTTTAACTGTCAATGTCATAATACGGTTTGCTTTTACTGCAATAAAATACACATATTTGTATTCAGCAAAGTCTCACGTGTAAAACAGTACCCCCTATGTACAGGTTTTATGGCGTTTTGGGAAGTTACAGGGTCAAATATAGCACGTTACATTTGAAATTGAAATTTGCCAGATTGGTTACGTTGCCTTTGGGACTTTATAGTAGCCCAGGAATGAAATTTACACCCACAATGGCATACCTTTTGCAATAGTAGACAACCCAAGGTATTGCAAATTGGGTATGTCCTGTCTTTTTTAGTAGCCATTTGGTCTCAAACTCTGGCCAAAGCTAGCGTTAGTATTTGTTTGTGTGAAAAATGCAAAAAACGCCAATTTTGGCCAGTGTTTGTGACTAAGTGGCTACTAAAATAGACTGGACAATACCCCGTTTGCAATACCTTGGGTTGTCTACTATTGCAAATGGTATGCCATCATAGGGGTAATTTTCATTCTTGGGCTACCATAAGATCTCAAAGGTACCGTAACCAATTTGGCGAATTTTAATGTGAAAAAAATTAAACGCAAGCCTTATATTTGACGCTGTAACTTTTGAAAACACCATAAAACCTGTACATGAAGGGTACCGTTGTACTCGGGAGACTTCGCTGAACACAAATATTTGTGTTTCAAAAGAGTAAAATATATCACAGCAATAATATCGTCTGTGTAAGTGCTGTTTGTGCGTGAAAAATGCAAAAACCGTCACTTTTACTGGCGATTTCATCGTTGTAATACATTTTACTGTTTTGAAACACTAATATTTGTGTTCAGCAAAGTCTCCCGAGTAGAACAGTACCCCCCATGTACAGGTTTTATGGTGTCTTGGAAAGTTATAGGGTTAAATATAGTGCTAACAAATTAAATTCCCTTTACTTTCGGCATGGGTTGTCAGGCAGGTCCCGCTAATTGTAATTAATTAAGATACCTAATTATGTAAAAATATTACATAAATATTTATGTAGAATTAATGTGTGTGTGTGTATGTATGTGTGTGTATATATATATATATATATATATATATATATATATATATATATATATATATATATATATATATATATATATATATATATATGTATGTGTGTATGTATGTGAATTTATATATATATATATATATATATTTTTTTTTTTTTTAATATTTGTATATATAGTGATACGTATATATTTATGTATGTAGATATATATTTCGTTCTACGTGTATTTTGATATAAATATATATTAATATCACAATACAGTTAGAACGAAATAACACACATCTATATATTTATTTAATTTTTTAACATATTTACATATTTAATTTTTTTATATTATATATAACAATAATTATATATTTAATCAATATCAGTCTACATGTAATTTGATATTAATATATATATTAATAGTAAAATACACCTATTTTTTTTTTTTTTTTACACTTTACTTTTTAAGTAATTTTATTTTAATTTCATTTCCAGCCAGCAGGGGGACCACCTGTCATTACAGGCAGCCCCCCTGCTGGCAATGCAGGAGGCAGCTACCCCCGGCCATGTGATTGTGGGGTCATCGCAAGGACCTCACTCTCACATGGCCGGGGGGCACCGGAGGAAGAGGATCTACCGCGGGGGGGGGGGCTCCCTGGGAGTCCCCCCACCGGGCCAGCGACCGGGTAAGTAAGAAAAGACCGGAGGGCGTACAATTACGCCCGGCGGCGTTTAGAGCCGCCTAAAATAGGGCGTAATTGTACGCCCTCCGGTCTTAAGGGGTTAAGGACAGAGCTTAAGAAGCTTGTCCTTCACTTTATGACAACAGCATTTTTTGCTGTTTTCGTTCAACTGCAATTTGCATTTTACTAATTTATTGCACCGACACATTATATATCGTTTTTTAAAGGACAGAAAGGGCTTTAATTTGATGTCACACACACACACACACACATATATTATAAAAAAATACAGAAATATGCAAAAAAAATTGTTTTTTTTACAGTTTTTGCAATAATGTGTGCATAATTAGTGCAGGTTAAGGAAAGTAATTAAAAATAAATTCAATTAGTTGTTCTGGTTTAAAGTTTTTTTTTTTTTTTTTTTGGTAGTTACAGGTCACAAAGCACAATGAGTAAAATAAACTTTTAATGTAAAAGCGATTTTAGAATTTGGTATGTTTGTCTTGTAAGTTTAATAGCCATAAAAGAAAACAAAATTGTCACACAAAAGTATATATTTATAGAAAGAAGACATCACAGGCTATTTACCTAGGGTTGTTTTGACACTTTCTACGTAGCCATTTCACCGCAAACCTCTGCTAAATATTGGAGTAAAATTGTGTTTTTAGTTTTTGGCACACAAACTTACAACAAAGAACTTCTTGTGTGTATTTTGTAAAGTTGGTGTGTGCTATTCCTGTACAAAGTTTTATTTTGTGTTCAGTTACATCTGCTGAGTAAAATGACACCCCCATTGTATGTCTTTGGTACTATTTCGTGAAGCTACAGTGCCATATAGGAGACCTGTCCTTTTCAGTACTTACAGTAGAATTTTGAGAGACTGATTTAATGTGCCTATGCTTCCGTTCGGGGTATTATAATAGTTTGACTGTTCAGAAAAACCCCACAATCCCTACCATTTGTAAAAGTAGACACTCCAGGGTATCTCATAAGGTGCATATTGTGCCTTAACATGCCCCCATTTTTTCACAAATAAATGCCAAAGTATGTGGTAAAAAATAATTTTGTGCGTATTTTTACATATGGATTGCATTTTTGCTGTGCATTTTGTATTTTTCACATGTGCCACTAAGTTCAAACCCCCCAAATTATGTTCAGCTAAGTCTTCTGAGTAAAAGGACACCCCCATTGTAAGTCTTTGGCACTATTTCGTGAAGCTAAAGTGCCATATAGGAGACCAAGCCATTTCAGTTTTTAACCGAACTTTGAAGTTTGACGCTGGGCCTATGTGCAATTTCCAAGCATCTTAGCAGGTTTTAAATTCAAACTATCCCACAAAGGCCTACCATTTCTTAAAGTAGATACCCCAGGGTATTTCAAAAGGTATATTCTAAACCTTAGTGTAGGATAATTTTTTTGTTAGTTTGTACCAAGTCTAGTTGCAATTAGCATTTTTTCTGCCTTTTTGACACACACTTGGAGATGTTACTGTATATTTTGCTATCCTTGTGTGTGCTAAGGCAGTATAACACCTAATATGTTGCTCAGCTATGTCATGTTAGTGCAACGATAACCCCATGTGTACTTTTCTCAGGGTTATGTGGATGTTGAAGGGGCACATTGGAGACACACCACTTCCATATTTTTCAAAAGTGGATGCTGGTCCCAAGTCTCATTGTAGCAGCTCAGGACTGCAAATTGCATCTCAAAGGCCTCATATATATTTCAGTATAAGCAGCTCATCAATTCAAATTATGAGCAAGTGCATACTATTTGCTGTGAAAAGGGGGAATAGTTGGGGTAAACTTATCTGGGGGTAGTACCCAGTCATCTGCATCCCGGGCAAAGCTGTCATGGATTCCGAAACCAAAACACAGACAGACCTCAAAGAGAGAGAACACAGAGAGAAACTTGTAATACCAGTCCTTAGAATGGCCGGGCTATACAAGCAGAGAATTGTCAAGGTACAAGCCGAGGTCAAAGGAGTAAAGAGAAACGGAACAACGATAGGACAAGCCAAGGTCAAGGATCAGAGAAGACAGGATAAACGGGAGACAAAGCCAAGATTCGGTTACCAATCCGACAGATGACTAAAAAAAATCACAACCCAAAACTGGTCTACTTATACGGCCTGGGTGTGAAAAAACTTAAAACAGTGGCCAATGCATAGGCCGGGCTGAGAGGGGCAATCAGGGCAGTAATAGCTGGTCTCAGCTCTTACGCCCCTCTTGTAACACACCCTGCACATTTTCTGGGGGTTTTGTTTTTTAGGGGTTGGTGGAATCTTAAAGCAGAAGTGACCTGCCTCCATTCTTCTGCTAGGCTCCACTGATGGTCTCCTTGTGTGGCACTCAAGTAGCCCAGAAATGAGGTTAAACTGGAACGAAAGAAAAGTGATATTCAGCCCAGCATTTGCCTTTTTGAAAATGACAAATGCATTGTGTATTGCCATCTGCATCAGATATATGCCCACTTTTTTATACCATGCCCTGGTCTTACGCATGATCAAATACGGCTCCATCAGTTGATCGGACAGGTCAACGCCCCCCATATGCCGATTATATTGCCGTATGCAGACTGGCACTCGTTTGCATTCCTCTCTGCCACGAACTGCGACCCTCCGAGTGTTTTCACCATGAATGGTGGTTAAGATGAAAACATCCTTTTTTGTCACAGCGATCACATGGGCTGGGACATCGCGATTTGCTGTTGCTGGTCTGCCCCTGACTCGGAGGCACCCAGCAACAGCATTAACCTCGCAATCGCCGGCACCGCGGCGATCAGGGGTTAATTTTAACGCGTGGCAGACGAGGTCCGTCACTCGTCATTAACCCTTTCCCCTGAGTGACGGACCTTGTCCGTCACTCGTCCTTAAGAGGGTAAGGTGTTGAAAAAGGAGCCAAACAACTATGATTATAAATAGCTTCATATGATCACTATCCTTCAATAAGAAATTTTTTGCATGATCAGTCATATTTTCTAAATCAATGTCAAAATTTTACAATTTCTTCCAGGATAGATATATTGCTACACTTCATTTGCAACCACTCCCCCCTGGTTCATACCAATTCTGAGCTAATAGCATTGCTAGACATCATCAGATTGTGAAGGGAAGTAACCAATTATATACTTTATCTGCTGCACTAAGTTTCTACAGGCTCTCATCGTTGCCAGTTTCTTAGGGGTTTCCAGAAGTACTATCTGCCTTCATATTTTTGCCTGGGATAGATCTTGCTGACGCTGTATTACTACCCTATATCTTGCTCAGTCTTGCAGTGATGACAGACTTTTGACAGTCATCAGCAATCTCTTCTTGGTAGTACAGTTTAGCTGTTCCTCTTACAGTTTTATTCCTACTACACAAATGTTTGTTTTAGTCAGGTCATTTGACAATTGTTGGCACCTGTCACTTGATTATAAGCCTATGAAATTCTCCACTTTGTATAACTGTATCTAAAAGATTTGATGTTTTATGTATGGATGGTTACACCAAATATTTGTCTTTACATTTTTATACTGCTAACTCGCATTGCATTTTGTTAACCAACCCCCCAAAAAATCCTTTAAAGCTTATATTTCTGAAATGACTATCTGGAAGCAGATCTAGCGATTCTGGCCTCATGGAATGGAAAATCATAATCATCGAATTGGTATCATTAATTGACATTTAAATAATTTTTGCTTAAAACATTTGCAAAATATAGTTCTATTATTTGCTGCTTAGTGCAGGTTTGTGCTGAAGAGTTGTAATATCTGCCTGAATATATGTGGACAAACCGGATATTAAAAATGGTAATATAACAATGCCTGTAATTATTCAAATAGCTATATTGGGGAAAAGGGGGTGGGGGACATTGTAATACTGGTTCAACTTTGTATTGTACTGTTTTTTTGTTTTTGTTTTCTGTACTTATAAGGGTTTGATAGGGAATTTCAACTGAATAAAACTAGTCTCAGGAATACCATATTTCTTCTGCTATTTGGTGGGCAAATTACCTGTACATTTCCAGTTTGTTTTTGTTTTTTTATATGTAGTTACAAAATTTCTAGTAGTACGCTGAAGAAAACATGCTTGCACGTTCCTCTATTGCACACCTGAAAACTATTCAGGACAAATGCTTGTCTCAGACAAATATGTTTTGTTTGTTTCCCCCCCCCCAAAAAAAAAACTAAAGTGCTTTGTATTCACTTATGCTACTTTTTTTTATTTGTATTTATTAATTTGTCTTAATGGTATCTTTATACATTGTAGGAAGATATTTTGATGAAATTAGCCAGGACACTGGAAAATATTGTTTTGGTGTTGAAGACACTCTGAAAGCTTTGGAAATGGGAGCTGTGGAAATTCTGATCGTCTATGAAAACCTTGATATCATGAGATATGTCTTAAGATGCAATGGTTCTGAAGGTACGGTTTCCACATAATCACCCTACAAAAGTTTAATAGCGATCTTTTTCGTTGATGTTTATCGGATATATGTTCCCAACAACTCCATGGAAACTATTATTAATATATATATATGTGTGTGTGTATATATATATGTGTGTATATATATATATGTGTGTATATGTGTATATATATATATATATAATACACAAGATCCAGCGCACTCACCTATCCACTAAACAGCAACTTCAATGTTGAAAGATTTTATTTGTTTTTTTAAAAACACCTAATCTAGGCAAAAATAATGGGGGTTTTAGTTACATTATATGATCATACATTGCATAAGCCTGCCACAACGTCAATGTACCCCATCTTTGGCAGGTCCTACACTAACAACCTAATGTCTGCTCTTATGAGATTAACCTACTTACTCGTATGTGTTTGTTTGTGTATATATATATACAGGGGAGGGCTGGCAGCCTTAGGCCTGGGGGCAAAACCAGTCAAGTGGCCCATTGCACCACCAAATCGGTTCACCATCCGTACCCACCTGGTTTTATAGCGGTTATGATGTTATGCTAATCAGTAGCTCTTTGCCATACCCTCTCCTTCACGGCTCTGACTTTCAATGTTGTCAGAGCGCAGGCTGAGAATCTCTGAGCCTGTGCTCTGACTCACTAACTGAGCGCCAGAACCATGAGAGAGAGGATATAATCTGACTGCACCTACTGCTGGTGCGCACCAGTGGACCACCAGCGAATCATTTAAATTGAATATGCTGGGGTCCCCAACTTGTGAGCTGTGTTGGGCGCCTCTGTTGTCATGGCACCCTGCGTGACCGCACAGCTTGCACACCCCAACTTCTGGCCCTTCTGACACATACTGATGTTACTACTTAGAAATCCCTCAATATTAATACAGACATCAGAGTAAACACCAATAAACTGTGCAAACAGAGCTGATCCCCCCAAAGATTTGCTGAATGGATTTGTTGTAAGATTAAATCCTGCCTCCTCCTCTCCCTCTCCCACGCGCTGCGCTGTAGGCTGGGAGGAAGTGAAGAGTAATCACATTCTCCCAGCACAGCGCCACCTGTGGCTGCATGGGGCACAGCTGTTTAATGTAATGCTTGCAGGACGGCCACCTGCCGCAGAACCTCTTTGTTCCCATCGCTGCAAAGGGCTCCAGGCACTGCTTGCTGTGAGTGTGAGCCATTGTAAATTAGGGGCAGAGGGCACTTACACTGCGGTAAAGACAGGTCTGGGCAGGAGGAGAGTGCAGTGCAATCCCCTCCTGTGGGTCACCAGTAGACACAGTGTAGACACAGTGTGTGTTTACATTAAAAAGCCTGCAGGGACCGGCTATAGACACCAGAACCACTTCATTAAGCTATAGTGTCCCTTTAATGTGAGGTAAATGATAGATTAGTGTCACTAATAATATACTAGATTGCCTACTTACAACCAGATGAGAATGATGATGGGCTGCGGTTTGGCTCCACTGGTCTGGTGTAGAAGAGGATCTCTGAAGGCTGTTTGTAACTGTGGTCACAAAATTCAAAGTTCTAGTAGAATGGGAAGCAGCTCCATTTTTTGGGGCCCCTTAAACAGCTCAAGGTCTGGGTCCCAGGGCCTGACGGTGAGTATGCCCATAAGGCCCACCTAAAAGTCCACCTACATGTTCCACCCATGAGTTCGCTCACAGGGAGTGGAGTGTGTAGGGGATGTGTTATATGTTATTGTAGATGTAGATCTAATGTGTGTGCTTATGGTATGTAGTGTATAGGGATACCAGTTTGTGTAGGTGATGCAGTGTATTTGTAGTGGAGGCAGTGTGTTTTTGTGTATAAGCGATGTACTGTGTGAATCTGTGTTTGTATGCATAAGGGATGCAAGGTGTGTGTCAGTAGTGTGTGCATTGGGTGTGTGTATGAAATGCATTGTGTTTCTGTATATATGTAAGAGAAGCAGTGTGTGTGTTTGCATGTGTGTGTAAGGGTTTGCATTGTGTGTTTCTATGTATGTGTGCAAAGGATGCATTGTCTTTGTGTGTAATGGATGCATTGTGTGTTTTTCTGTGTGTAAGGGAAGCATGTTGTGTTTCTGTGTGTGTAGGGATGCATTGTGTGTTTGTGTATGTATAGGGATGCATTGTGTGTGTGTGCGCGTAGTGTGAAAGAGCTCCCTGTCCTGCCCCCTGTCCTATAGAGCTCTCCACTGTCCCTTAGTGGTCTCTCCCCCCCCTTCCCTAGCAGTCACTTCTCACACCCATCCACCCTCCCTGTGCTCTTCTCATCCCCCCCCCCCAATCCTCCGGTATTCTTTTCAGCCCCCTCCCTCCCTGTGTTCTTCTCACCCCCCCCCATGTGTTCTCCTCACCTCCCCCATGTGTTCTACTCACTCCCTCCACCCTCCCTGTGTTCTTCTCACTCCCCCACCCTCCCTGTGTTCTCCTCATCTCCCCTTCTCTCCCCTCCTCCCTGTGTCCTTCTTACTCTTCCCCATCCTCTCTGTGTTCTTCTTAACCCCGTTCTTCTTAATCCCCCGTTCTTCTTAATTCCCCCAATCCCCCTGTTCTTTAATCTCCCCACCCCGTTCTTCTTAATCCCCCCACCTCTCCCCCTTCTTCTAATCCCCCCTTCTTCTTAATCCCTCCCCCCTTCTTTTTAATCCCCCACCTTCTTCTTAATTCCCCCTCCCCCCTCTTAATTCCCCCTACCTCTTCTTCTTAATTTCCCCCCTCCCCTTCTTCTTAATCCCCCCTTTTACTTAATTCCCCCTCCTCCTTCTTCTTAATTCCCCCAAATCTTCTTAATCTCCCCACCCCTGTTCTTCTTAATCCCCCACCCCCTGTTCTTCTTAATCCCCCCACCTCTCCCACTTCTGCTTAATCCCTCCCCCTTCTTCTTAATCCCCCACCCCTCCTTCTTAATTACCCCCTTCTT
>OW240914.1:246608324-246628601 GCA_933207985.1 Pelobates cultripes
ACACACACACACACATACATACACACACACACACACTAATTCTACATATATTTATGTAATATTTTTACATAAATTAGGTATTTTAATTAATTACTATTAGCGGGACCTGCCTGACAACCCATGCCGAAAGTATAGGGAATTTAATTTGCTAGCACTATATTTAACCCTATAACTTTCCAAGACACCATAAAACCTGTACATGGGGGGTACTGTTTTACTCGGGAGACTTTGCTGAACACAAATATTAGTGTTTCAAAACAGTAAAATGTATTACAACGATGATATCGCCAGTAAAAGTGACTTTTTGGCATTTTTCACACACAAACAGCACTTACAAGGACGATATTATTGCTGTGATACTTTTTACTGTTTTGAAACACAAATATTTGTGTTCAGCGAAGTCTCCCGAGTACAACATTACCACTCATGTACAGTTTTTATGGTGTTTTCAAAAGTTACAGCGTCAAATATAAGGCTTGTGTTTCATTTTTTTCACATTAAAATTCGCCAGATTGGTTAGGTTGCCTTTGAGACTCTATGGTAGCCCAAGAATGGAAATTACCCCTATGATGGCATACCATTTGCAAAAGAAGACAACCCAAGGTATTGCAAACGGGGTATGTCCAGTCTTTTTTAGTAGCCACTTAGTCACAAACACTGGCCAAAATTGGCGTTTTTTTGCATTTTTCACACACAAACAAATACTAATGCTAACTTTGGCCAGTGTTTGTGACCAAATGACTACTAAAAAAGACTGGACATACCCCATTTGCAATATTTTGGGTTGTCTACTAGTGCAAATGGTATGCCATTATGGGTGTAAATTTAATTCCTGGGCTACTATAAAGTCAAAGGCAATGTAACCAATCTTGCGAATTTCAATTTCAAATTGTAACGTGCTATATTTGACCCTGTATCTTCCCAAAATGCCATAAAACCTGTACATAGGGGGTACTGTTTTACATGTGAGACTTTACTGAATACAAATATGTGTATTTTATTGCAGTAAAAGCAAACAGTATGACATTGACAGTTAAAATGTCATGAACTAAAAAAAAAAAAAAAAAAATTCAAATTTTCTCCCATTTTTTTCATATTAAAATTGTGTTTCATAGCTAAATATTTGATATTAAATGAAAGCCCCGTTTCCCATGAATAAAATGTAATATAATAAGTGTGGGTGCATTTAATATGAAATTGTTGAATTACGGTTGGACAGTGTACATTTGGCTCAGTCCTTAAGGGGTTAACCATTTGTATAAACGATTACTTAATATTTCGTTGTTTTTGATAGGAATTCACCTAAAGTTTGGTCCTATCCAAACTAGACATTTAGGTGATAGCTCCCCTTTTCCCCTACACTATTTTTTGCTCATATTAGATACATTTACCTTCTCCACAATTGTTACAGATATCCTCAGACATCCAGCTAGCTACTTGTTTCCAGTTACAGATTTTACTGGAAAGTAACTATCCTCATGATCTGAAGTTCCTATCATTTAGCAATTCAAATACTCATGGCTATATCTGAAGAATGTACCTTTTATTATTCTCCCTTTAACCTCCTCAGTTAAGGTACTTATTTTCTAGAGCAAATTCCCTTGTATATTTTTCCCATTCCTTGTATTCCCGTGTTCTAAGTTTTATTTACTTTTTTAAAATATTTATTAAACGTTAAATTTTATGTGTCAAGTTTATTAGGGACCTTATCAAATCTGGACAGACTATGCTCTCCTGTTTTCTCTATTAAATTCCATCCAAGGCTTATCCCCTCTAATCTGTCCCCAAGATAGTTTCTATACAGACTATTAGCTTCCTAAAGGTTTTTCTCTTTTTTGCATTGAATCAATGCATTTTTCTGAGGAAAATTCAGCATCTCCATGCAGAGCGTGGGGATGCTGAATGGCAGGGATGTTTACTGTGCAGCCCTGAGCCAGGAAGCCCCTCCACTGACCATCTAAGGAGTGGCCCTCTGAGGTGTCTCTAGGGGCACTGTTAACACGGTCTTTTCTTTGAAAAGGCAGTGCTTGCATGAAAATGCCTGAAGGGAGCTATTAAACTCACCAGAACAACTACCGTATATACTCGTGTAAAAGTCGATCTCATTTATAAGTCGAGTGCAGTTTTGTGACCAACAATTGTGAAATATGCTATGCCTCGTGGATAAGTCGAGGGTAAAACGTGGGGCTATGAAATTCTGTGATTTTTATAATTATATACACACACACTCATACACACCGCATTATACACACACACACACACACACCGCATTATACACACACACACCGCATTATACACACACACACACACACCGCATTATACACACACACACCGCATTATACACACACACACACACACCGCATTATACACACACATACACTGCATTATACACACACATACACTGCATTATACACACACACATACACTGCATTATACACACACACATACAAAAACACACTGCATTATATACACACATACAAACACACTCTGCATTATACACACACACTCATACAAACAATCTGCATTATACACACTCATACAAAACACACACTCTGCATTATATAATGCAGAGTGTGTGTGAATGCAGAGTGTGTGTGAGTATGAGTGTGTATACAATGCAGAGGGTGTGTTTGTATGAGTGTGTGTGTGTGTGTGTGTGTGTGTGTGAACTGGGTGGGGGAGGGCATTTTTATTATTTTAATATTTTAATTTTTTTTTTTATTATTTAATTGCTTGTTAGCTGGCCAGGGAGGGGGGCTCTCATTCCCTGGTGGTCCAGTGAATGGGCTGTCAGAGAGCTGTTACTTACCTTTCCTGCAGCTCCCATCTCCTCTGGTCCGGTCAGCTCCACTATAAGTCTCGCGAGAGCCGCGGGGTCAGAGCGGCAAAGCTCCGCGCAGCAGTCACACCGCGAGACTTACAGTGGAGGAGAAGAAAGCTGACAGGAGCTGCAGGAAGATAACGATCTGCCAGCCCCCAACAGGACCGCCGGGCTTGTAATGAGCTGAAATGTGCTGAAAAACTAGACTTATACTTGAGTATATATGGTACATTAAGCTGTAGTTCTGGTGACTATAATGTCCCTTTAAACTTACAGGATAAACATGCTAACTTATAAAATAGTTTCACGTTGAAATTTTATTTTAGTCCTTGTATTTTGTGACCTGTAACTTTCAAAATAAAATGAAATCCTATAAATCAAGACACAAAGGAATTTATTTTGAATTACTTTTCTTAAGCGGGCTATATTATGCAGAAAACAATGAACACAGAGTTCAGCGTCTCTGTGTATACACCCGTACAGACTGCCCACAGGGAATAAACCCAGGGTGTAGTGACAGATGTCACACAGAAACCAGTGTACCGGTATGGGACTTCAGAGATCCCAAACGTGGCTTAACCCCAAGTAAACTAGAAACAAGAAGGATTGCACAATGCAGTAAGTCACTATGTCCTAGAGACTAACCACATATCTGGAAATATCTATAGCGATAGAGTGTAATCCAAAAAACCTGATTTACAAAATTATAAATATAACTAGAGACCCAAAAACAGAAAAATAAAAGTCAAATAGAGTATATACAAGTGTGACTCGAATTCCATGCCAAACAAGGGGGGTATGTGTGGGGATATAGTTCTGCCATCTAGTATCCTGTCTCAACCCTAATTATCAGCTTTATTGTAATACACTATAAGGGTATAAGTTGCAAATGGCTGAATCCCCAACATAGTGCCCCCCTCAAAATAGAGCTAATTAAGATAAGGAGGGAGATGGAAGGTGAAATATAGTCAGTATTCAGTCTAAAAAACAGACTGATATTTAAAATTAAGCAAGCCTCTCTCCTTGTAAATCTAACTAGACAGGCATAGGAAGTAAGTAGAAAAATAGAAATAAGTGTTAAATAAAGATCATGGTGCTACAGCCACCAGTGCCCAGTGCTCATATACATAATATGAGAAGAGAATGCCCGACGTACGTTTCGGTGCTATAAAGGAGCACCTTCATCAGGGGCCAACAAGAAACTGGTTAAGAGTCTCTTAAATACAAAAATTTCCAGAAGGCATGAATACCTTGGACCAATAAGATCTGGGGGTGTGAATGACCAGCTGTATGTAATCTCCGATATGTAGCCTGTCAGCCGTGTCCTGGTAAACCACGAGATACAAATGGAGGCGAGGCTTATTGCCGGGCACGTGACCCGGTATCCTATGGGTCACGTGGTCTGACCGGCAAGACGGAAAGCGAGCTGGGACACGTCGTGGGCGTGACTAGGTATGTAAAGTGTGCGGCGATCCCCTATTACAACTAAAGATTATTCCGCCCCTCACAATCAGGTGGGCGGGTGCGCAAAGGGGCGTACATAAAAAGAATTAAAGGTTAGAAATTAAAATTGGATAAAGATAGTCCAAAGGAGTCAAGGATTTATATAAGGACATACTGCCTATAAATAAACATCCCGGAATACCCCCAATGGAACATATCACCTTAGTCTCTACTGTGTATAACACCCAGATCGCACAAAAGAGAGTATCCAAAGAATAATAGTAAATTCCTAAAGTTTTCCGAGATACATCATCTGCAAAATATGTATCCAAAAACATTATGAATCAAATATGTACATAAGAGATAAATATAATGATTCAACATAAAAATCCATATATTTCTGAAAATGTTAGTCAAAATTGAATATATCTAGTAATTTAAATGGGTGACAAATAAGAGGTAAGTATTCAATTAAAGTGGTGCATCTTATTCTAAAGTCTTCCCTATACTGTGAGATATAGAATATATCTAATAAAGACTAACTGTATGAAGGGCTTACTCATTATTAAGATGTCCAGATGTCTAAATATAAATACTCCATAGTGATCACCTGGAGCATGGACAGAGAATTGAATAAATGCAAAGTTATAAAGGAGTATGCCCATCTCTATATATCACAGATGTACATTTTGAGATATTATATTTATATGGTCGTTAAGGTGGTATTCATGTCTAAATTAATAATCAAAACTATGAAGAAAATTAAATAAAAGAAAAATTAGAGAGGTGTGTGTGTGTGTGTGTATATATATTATACATATACATACATACACACACACACACACATACTCTAAACACTACACACGCTATATTACAAAATTTACAAGTGTATCAGGCATATAAAGCTAATTTACAAAGGTGTAAGTACATACGTATCGTATGTTAATCGTGAAAGAGACATAGATGTATTAATAATATCTCAGACCAGGATTCTTTAATCAGCAATGAAGGGTGTGTATGAGAAACCCTCATTTAGATCTTACTATCTCCCTGTCAGATGGAGGGGTGCTTACATCTACCCTCTTTCGGAAACCTACGGCAACCAACAACTTGTTGAACTGGACAAGCCACCATCCACCTTCCCTGAAAAAAGGGATTCCAGTTGGACAGTACCTACGACTAAGACGTAATTGTTCTACCGTAGAAGATTTTAAATTGAAGGCGAAGACTTTACAATACCAGTTCAAACAAAAGGGGTACCCAAATAAATGCTTAATAAAAATGCATATAAACGGCACTATTGGTAGGCCGTAAAGACCTCCTATTTGAAAGAAAGTTATAGGTGTATAGGGAATTTCGATGCAGGTTGGCATCAAATTATGAGTATCCTCGATAGGTTCTGGCCCCTTCTACACCAAGACCCACATCTTCATAGGGTGATTACACCCAAGGCATCAGTAACAGCAAGAAGGGGGCGCAATATCAAGGATATATTAGTCCCTAGTCACCTTAAAACAGCACCCCAGAAAACTTCATGGCTGAAGTCTCCAGTCCTAGGCACATATCAATGCGGAAGATGCAAGGCGTGTAAATTTATACGCAGACCATCTAAAACCTTTTCAGACTCCTTGGGCGCACAGGAATTTAAAGTTCGTAATTTCTTTAACTGTCAGTCCAAGGGTCTTGTATACCTACTCATATGCTCATGTAACAAGTTATACGTGGGAAAAACTTTTCGTAAGTTCAAACTTAGAATTAGGGAACATGTTAACTCCGTTAACCCCGGAAGACAAATTGATACCCCAATTTCTAAACATTTGAAGTTCCATCATGGGGGGTCCCCATTAGGGATCAGATTTTGTGGCATTGAAAGGGTCACACTTGGACCAAGAGGGGGAGATTTAGATAAAAGATTACTTCAAAGAGAGAGCTTTTGGATTTACAAGCTCAAAACCTTGTCACCACTTGGACTAAATGAGGGTTTCTCATACACACCCTTCATTGCTGATTAAAGAATCCTGGTCTGAGATATTAATACATCTGAATATGTCTCTTTCTCTCTTGTCTCTATTTCACGATTAACATACGATACGTATGTACTTACACCTTTGTAAATTAGCTTTATATGCCTGATACACTTGTAAATTTTGTAATATAGCGTGTGTAGTGTTATATATATATATATATACACACACACACATACACACACACACACACACACCTCTCTAATTTTTCTTTTATTTAATTTTCTTCATAGTTTTGATTATTAATTTAGACATGAATACCACCTTAACGACCATATAAATATAATATCTCAAAATGTACATCTGTGATATATAGAGATGGGCATACTCCTTTATAACTTTGCATTTATTCAATTCTCTGTCCATACTCCAGGTTATCACTATGGAGTATTTATATATAGACATCTGGACATCTTAATAATGAGTAAGCCCTTCATACAGTTAGTCTTTATTAGATATATTCTATATCTCACAGTATAGGGAAGACTTTAGAATAAGATGCACCACTTTAATTGAATACTTACCTCTTATTTGTCACCCATTTAAATTACTAGATATATTCAATTTTGACTAACATTTTCAGAAATATATGGATTTTTATGTTGAATCATTATATTTATCTCTTATGTACATATTTGATTCATAATGTTTTTGGATACATATTTTGCAGATGATGTATCTCGGAAAACTTTAGGAATTTACTATTATTCTTTGGATACTCTCTTTTGTGCGATCTGGGTGTTAAACACAGTAGAGACTAAGGTGATATGTTCCATTGGGGGTATTCCGGGATGTTTATTTATGGGCAGTATGTCCTTATATAAATCCTTGACTCCTTTGGACTATCTTTATTAGGGATCGACCGATATTGATTTTTTAGAGCCGATACCGATAATCTGCGAACTTTCAGGCAGATAGCCGATATCTTGCCGATATTCTGTACATTTACTATTTTGAATAAATAAACTAATTCGAAAGGTAAATGCACAAAATATACATGCCACATGTAGTGGATGAAGTGTGTTTAGACAGGGGAACTGTGTGTGTTTGTGTAGTGTGTGTGTAGTGGATGCAGAGTGTGTGTATATAATGCAGTGTGTGTATAATGCAGTGTGTTTTTGTGTGTATGTAATGCAGTGTGTGTGTGTTTGTGTAGTGTGTATGTAATGCAGTGTGTGTATGTAATGCAGTGTGTGTGCAGTGTAGTATGTGCAGTGTGTGTCTGTAATGCAGTATGTGTGCAGTGTGTGTTTGTGTAGTGTGTATGTAATGCAGTGTGTGTGCCTGTGTAGTGTGTGTGTATGTAATGCAGTATGTGTACTGTGTTTGTGTAGTGTGTATGTAATGCAGTGTGTGTATGTAATGCAGTGTGTGTGCAGTGTAGTGTGTGCAGTGTAGTGTGTGTCTAATGCAGTATGTGTGCAGTGTGTGTTTGTGGTGTGTGTAGTGTCTGTCTGTGTAGTGTGTGTATGTAATGCAGTGTGTGTGCCTGTGTAGTGTGTATGTAATGCAGTGTGTGTATGTAATGCAGTATGTGTGCAGTGTGTGTTTGTGTAGTGTGTGTGTTTGTGTAGTGATGTAATTTGTGTAATTTTTTATTTTAATATTTTTTTTAATATTTAAATGTTTTTTTTTGTTTAGTCCCCCCCCAGTGTGTGTGTTTGTGTAGTGTGTATGTAATGCAGTATGTGTGCAGTGTGTGTGTGTGTGTGTGTAGTGATGTAATTTGTGTAATTTTTTGTTTTAATTTTTTTAATATTGAAATGTTTTTTTTATTTTTTGTTTAGTCCCCCCTCCCTGCTTCTTACCAGGGAGGGGGATATAGTATCCCCTGGTGGTCCAGTGGCTTGTTAAGTACAGTGGTGGCTCAGCAGCAGCAAGCGCTGACTTACCTTGCAAGCAGCTCCTACAGCTCCCTATGTAAATCTCGCGGCTCTTAGTGCCGCGCGGAGCGTTGCCATGGTAACCCGTGGCAACGCTCTGCGGCCGCGGGTCTCGCGAGATTTACACAGAGAGCTGTAGGAGCTGCATGCAAGGTAAGTCAGCGCTTGCTGCTGGCCCCCACAGGACCGCCGGGCTTGTAATGGGCCCGGCGGTCCTGTTATATATTATCGGCAATATCGGTATCTGAATTGGCCGATACCGATATTGCCGAAAATACCAAATATCGGCCGATAATATCGGCCAGACCGATAATCGGTCGATCCCTAATCTTTATCCAATTTTAATTTCTAACCTCTAAATTCTTTTTCTGTGCGCCCCTTTGCGCACCCGCCCACCTGATTGTGAGGGGCGGAGTAATCTTAAGTTGTAATAGGGGATCGCCGCACACTTTACATACCTAGTCACGCCCACGACGTGTCCCAGCTCGCTTTCCGTCTTGCCGGTCAGACCACGTGACCCATAGGATACCGGGTCACGTGCCCAGCAATAAGCCTCGCCTCCATTTGTATCTTGTGGTTTACCAGGACACGGCTGACAGGCTACATATCGGAGATTACATACAGCTGGTCATTCACACCCCCAGATCTTATTGGTCCAAGGTATTCATGCCTTCTGGTAATTTTTGTATTTAAGAGACTCTTAACCAGTTTCTTGTTGGCCCCTGATGAAGGTGCTCCTTTATAGCACCGAAACGTACGTCGGGCATTCTCTTCTCATATTATGTATATGAGCACTGGGCACTGGTGGCTGTAGCACCATGATCTTTATTTAACACTTATTTCTATTTTTCTACTTACTTCCTATGCCTGTCTAGTTAGATTTACGAGGAGAGAGGCTTGCTTAATTTTAAATATCAGTCTGTTTTTTAGACTGAATACTGACTATATTTCACCTTCCATCTCCCTCCTTATCTTAATTAGCTCTATTTTGAGCCTTCTGCTACACTAACTATTGACATTTTCAAGTGGGGCACTATGTTGGGGATTCAGCCATTTGCAACTTATACCCTTATAGTGTATTACAATAAAGCTGATAATTAGGGTTGAGACAGAATACTAGATGGCAGAACTATATCCCCACACATACCCCCCTTGTTTGGCATGGAATTCGAGTCACACTTGTATATACTCTATTTGACTTTTATTTTTCTGTTTTTGGGTCTCTAGTTATATTTATAATTTTGTAAATCAGGTTTTTTGGATTACACTCTATCGCTATAGATATTTCCAGATATGTGGTTAGTCTCTAGGACATAGGGAGACTGACTGCATTGTGCAATCTTTCTTGTTTCTGGGATATATTATGCACACGTTATTGGCAAAACTGGGGCAAAAAATAAATAAAAAATAAAATAGAGAAATACAGATTGCGGTTGAACACAAACAAAAAATTCTTGTGTCCTTAAATGTGTGTTCAGCTTCTGAAGCTGCATCCTGGGGTTAAGGGGTCAGCTTTAACTATTTTTGCTTTGACCCTCCATACTCCCCTCTAATTAGATCTTTTTGTGTGTGAAGTGGTCCTTTAATGAAAAAAATTCTACCCCCTTCTCCCCTTCTACTGAACATGAGATGGTTGCATTTCTCCTTTCCACTTGCCTGACCACTTATCCCCTTGATCCCGTCCCATCTCACCTCAGTTTTCTCTCCCCTTGTCTTGAGCAATGCTTAAGGCATATCTTCAACTGCCTTACTCTGGCACTGACCCTGCTCCCCTTAAGGACACATGACATGTCAGGATTCCCTTTTATTCCAGAAGTTTGGTCCTTTAAACATGCTACTGTTGTACCCATCCACAAATTTAAAAAAAAATAAAAAAATAAAAAAAATTAGCCACCTCCTAACCAGTTTTCCCCTTTCAACTATTTTCCCTTATCCCTGCTCCCTTATTCATCAAAGCTTCTGGAAAGCATTGCCTTTAACAGTTTGGCTTGCTTCCTCAATTTCATCTCTCTCCTCGACTTTCCTCAACCTGACTTCCGCCCTCTCCATGCTACTGTGACCACACTAAATAAAGTTACGAATGATCTAATTGCGACTAAATACCAAGGTCATTACTCTATACTAATTCTTCTTCACCTCTCTGGAGAAGGACATGATAAACTGTATAAAAGGCACCAAACTCTTTAATCCTTCGGTTTCTGTGACACTGTCCTCTCGCGGTTCTCATCTTATCCCTCCCAACCACCATTCAGTGTCATTTTCTAATAACACCTCCTGCCCTCATTCAGTCTCACAGTCGCCCAAAGGCTATGTTCTTTGTTTCCTTATGTCTTCTCTTTATACTGCCTCTCTTGGCAAACTTATTAATTTGGATTCTGCTACCACCTGTTCGATCACACCCAGAAAGCTCTGACCTCCCCTGATCTAACCCATACTGTCCTACAATGCGTTACTGATTGTTTTTCTTCCATCTCTGATTTGATGTCCTCCCATTTTCTAAAACTCACTCAAACTGAGCTTTTATTTTTCCTCCATATAATACTGATGCTCATTTTTCACTCTACCTGCAAGTTGATGGTATCTGCTGTCCTGAGGAAAGCTCAAGGGAATCGAGCTGAAACGATGACTTTTTAGGTAAAACTAGAAATAAATGTTAGGTTTTAGTTTTCTAAAGTCCAGAGAGATAAAGATATATCTCCAACAAATTCCGTAGTGCTTTACAACGGGTGGACAAACATGTAATTGTAACCAGACAAGTTTGACGCATAGAAACAGAGGAGCGGAGGGCCCTGCTCAATAAGCTTAAATGCTAGAGGGAGTGAGGTAAAGTGACAAAAGGTAAGGGAAGTACTAAGAAGTACATTGGTACAATACTATTCAAAGAAGACTTAGTGTGGTTTTTTTTGGGATCCATTACCAGTTTAATTGATGTGCTTTTGTGAAAAAGTAAGTTTTTAATGATATTTTTGAAGGAGTGGAGACTGGGTGAGCGTCTAACAGAAAAGGGAAGGGAGTCCCACAGGAATGGTGCAGCCCTAGATTAGTCTTGGATGTGAGAGTACAAACAGAGGATAGACACAGGTCTTGGCCCGAGCAAAGGGGCCTAGACGGGACATACTTGTGTATTAGGGAGGATAGATAGGTGGGACCAGCATTATGCAGAGATTTAAAAGCAAGAACCAGAATTTTATATTGAGCCCTATATCTTATGGGAAGCCAACACAGGGAATGACAGAAGGGTGAGGCGTGGGAGGTTCGGGCAAACAGGAAGATGAACCTTGCCAGGGCATTCATTATAGACTGCAATGGGACAAGTTGGGAGCACGTAAGACCACTGAGAAGTGGATTGCAGTAGTCAAAGTGAGATAGGATAGTGATATGCCATCTTAGCCACATCTGGCGTTAAGTAGGGGCTGATGTGCGCAATGTTTTTGAGATGGAAACGGCAGGATTTGATGATAGTCTGGACAGGAGGGGTGGAGGAGAGGACGGAGTTAAAGAACACCTAGGCAGCAAGCCTGCATGGTGGAGCTGATGGTAGCACCATTAATGTGGAGGGAGACAAACAGGATTAGCAACACTTGAGGGAGGAAAGACCAGAAGTTCTGTTTTGGACAAGTTGAGCTTAAAGAAATCGTATAGTGCCAGGAAAACAAGCCAGTTTTCCTGACACTATGGTGTAAATAGGTTCCCACTGATTTACTCACTGAGAATAGGGGAAGCATCCTCTAGTGGCAGTCAGGGAGACAGTCACTAGAGGCTGGATTAACTTTGCAATGTAAACAGTTACTCTGGAACCGCTATGTTTTCAGCTGCAGGGTTAAACTAGGGGGACCTGGCACTCAGATCACTTCATTGAGCTGAAGTGGTCTGGGTGCCTATAGGGGTCCTTTAAAGAAGTGGGCATCAATCCAGTTAGAAACACAAGTCAAGAGGGGCAGGGAGAGATCAGGGGAGGACAGATAGATTTGCGTGTCATCTGCATAGAAGTGATATTGGAAGCCAAAGGACCTGGTGAGTTGACCAAGGGAGGCAGTATAGAACCGTAGGGGACCAAGGACTGAACCTTGGGTGACACCAACAGACAGAGGTTGTGAGGAAGAGGCTGAGCCAGAAAAAGAAAACACTAAAAGAGCACTGGGTGAAGTAGGAGGAGCACCAGGAAAACAGAAATTTGTACCTACCGTAAATTCTTTTTTTCTTAATATGGTGGCAGTAACTGAAGGGATTTGCTCCTCCCTGTGGACAAGACATCTTAGGAATTAATCTTTTAAAAAAAATAAATAAATAAATAAGGGACCCTCCCCCTTTAACCTATAAAGCGCTGTACCACCAAACCGACCCCAGTACGTGACAAGAAAGACAACACAGACCAATATCTACTGCAAAAAATTATTTAAAAACAAAAGGGAGGGGAGTAGTACTGCCACCATATTAAGAAAAAAAGAATTTACGGTAAGTACAAATTTCAGTTTTTTCTGTCATATGTTGGCAGTAACTGAAGGGATATATCAAGATCCTCATCTGGGCGGGACTTAGGCCACTAAAGCTTGTAACACCTGCTTCAGAGTATATGTCTAGCCGATAGTGCTTGATAAAGGTGTTAAAAGATGACCAGCATGCTGCTTTGCAGATGACCTCTGGAGATGCAAGTGCCTTCTCTGCCCATGAAGTAGCCATTGCTCGAGTTGAATGGGCCTTAAGTGTAGCTGGAGACTGAAGACCTGTCATAGAATATGCCAATTCTATAGCCTGAATGAGCCAACGGGACAATGTACCGCGGGAAGCTACTTTGCCCTTGAGGTGCCCTGAAAATTAATGAATAGATGATCCGAATTTCTGAATTCTTTTGTTCTTGCTAGATATACCAATAACGCTCTTCTGACGTCCAATTTCTGCCATTTGAGCTCTTAAGGAGATGAAGCATCGCTATAAAATGAAGGTAATAGGATTGGCTGATTAACGGTCTTAGAAGACAACACTTTGGGTAGAAAAGACGGTCTTGGATAAAGAACAACCTTGTCTTTGTGAAAAATGGTGAATTCATCCGAGGAAGATAGAGCGTGAAGTTCTCCCACTCTTTTAGCTGATGTGATGGCTATCAGAAATAAAACCTTGAGACACAAAATCTTTATTGGAACCAAAGGTTCAAAGGGATGAACACTTAGAGCTTGTAGGACCAGGATTAAATCCCACGTTGGAAACACAGATCGCCTAGGCGGTCGTTTGAGACTGATGGACCTGAAAAATCGTCTGATGAAAACATTGGCAGCCAGATCCTTAATTAGGAAAAAACTTAAGGCCGATATTTGAACTTTGAGTGTGGAGACACCCAGCCCAGCTGTAAACCCATCTTGTAAAAAATGGAGAATGTTATCTATAGATGGATGCAATACTGGGCACTGGTGTTCCTTACCCCAGTGTAGAAACTTAGATATACTTTAGGATTTGGTCTAAGATGTAGATTTTCTAGTAGCGTGGAGCTAGATTGCTATTGTCTTCCTGTAAACCTTGGTTTTGAAGGATGTCTTGCAGTAGCCAAGCTGTCAACCTGAAAATTTCTAGAACTTTCAAGGGCAGGTCCCTGTTCACAATGAGGAGATTTGATCTGGGAAATTCCCAATGATTGATGGCCATCTCCTTTATAGCCGCAAACCAGACTGTTTGGCCAATATGGGATTATCGCCAATACTCTCGCTGTCTGTTCGTATCCTGAGAAGGACCTTTGGGATTAAAGAGGTTGAAAAACATTAGCCAGTCGGAAGTTCCACTCTTATCGATCAAGCGTCTATCCAATTGGGTTGATATGTTCTGCATAGGGAGACGAAATTGTGAACCTTTTTGTTTGAGGCTCTTGCAATCAAGTCTACTTCTGGAAGACCGAATCTTTTTGTCAGGATTCTGAAGATTTCCAGGTTCATAGACCATTCTTTTTGGTCCCACTTTCCTCTGCTTAGATCGTCGCTGCCTCTTATGTGAACTGCCGCGATGTCTTCCAGATTTTTTTGTGACCATGCCATAAATTTCTGCACAAAGACCGGAAAGGTTCCTTACTTTGGTTCCTCCTTGGCAATTGATATACGAGACTACCGTCCGATTGTCTGATTGGATCTTCACTGCTCTTTGAAGTATCCAAGGCCTGAGGTGATGTAGGGCATAAAGTACTGCTAATAATTCTCTGAAATTTGCAGATTCTTTCGCCTCCCCTAATGACCATCTTCCTTGGAACACGGTGGAGCCTAAGTGAGCACCCCAACCTGTCCTTGAAGCGTCTGTAGTGACTATCATCCAATCTTTTGGTCGAAAAGATAATCCTCCTGAAAGGCATTCTGAGGTTTTCCACCAATTAAGCTGAGTTTTTACTTGAGGGGATAACAAGAAAATTTCATCTAAATCTTCCTCCTTTTTTTGACCAGGTAGTGAGGATATTCCATTGTAATGGTCTGACCTCTGACCTTGCCCATTTGACAGCTGGAAAGGTGACAATTAGAAGGCCCAAAACACCCACGGCCTGTCTGAAAGAACAAGTTTCCATCCTTTGGAGATTGGAAATCCCTTCTCGGATTTTCCTCCTTTTTCGTTTGGGAAGAAAAGTTGACATGTAGACTGAATTGATCGTGAATCCAAGAAATTCTCTCTCTCGTGGGAATGAGCATTGACTTCTTTCGGTTTAGGATCATGGTTTTGAAGAAACGTTATAGTGACCTGCAGCCGTCCAAATAAGGGATGATTGAAATACCTAATTCCCTCAAATGAGCCGTTAGAGGAGTAAGGTTCTTTGTAAATATCCTTGGGGCGGAAGTCAGACCAAACAGCAGAGCCCTGAACTGGAAATGAAAGGTGGATCTTCCTTTTTTTATAGCAAGTCTTAACGGTAGCAATTGGAACATGCAGATAAGTCTATTTTTACCATAAAGTCGCCTATACGTGTATAATAAAAAAAAAAAAAAAAAAGAAATAGAAGTGATTGAATCTGTGATAGGGGATGAATTGGTTATTGTACTTTAGGTCCAGAATGGGTCAAAATGAGTGGTCTGGTTTTGACACCAGAAATAATCTTGAATAGACTCCCCGAAATGTTTGTTTTACTGGTACTCTTTCTATCACTCTTTTTTGTAACAGCAGCATGGTTTGACAATATAGGGCTTGTGATCTTGTTGCAGACTGGTATGTGGATACCAGAAACTTTGTTCTTGGTTTGTCTGTAAATACCATCTTGTGCCCTTGTTGGATCATATTTAGAACCCAAGGATTTCTTGTGGTCTTTTCCCATACTGGAAAATATTGTTGGAGCCTTCCTCCCACACTTCGCGTCAGAAACGTCTCTATCTCTGAAGGTTCTTTTAACGTCAACCCTTTGTTCGAATCTTCGATTTTTATCCCTTCTTTGAAAAAATTGCGGTCTCTCTTGATAAGATCTATTTTTATACTGGTAATTTCTGTATCCTGATCTCCAGGAACTTCTAAGCGCCTTCTTGGTTTCTGACATTTGCCTAATGATTTCTTCTAAAGGAGCCCCAAATAATAGTTTTTTCTAGTGGAAGCTCACAAAGTGCTGATTTGGACACAGAATCCGCTGTCCAAGACCTTAAACCATAAGGCCCGTCTTGCTACCGAAGACAGTCCCATAATTCTGGATGCCAATTTTAGAACTTCTACTGACATATCCAAATGGTATCCATTTGCCAAGTGCATTTTCTGAAACGAGTGGTTAAGTTCTTTAACCTGGTCAGAAGATAAAACATCTTGTATCGTATTTAGCCAGATATCATTTGCTCTTGCAACCACTGCTCCTGCCAGCAAAGCCCTGCATTGGAAACCGGCTGTCTGGTAAGCTCGCCTACAAGAGGTTTCGGCTCTTTTATCCATTGGATTCTTTAAAGCTGAAGTTTCCCCTATGGGGATAGTGGTCCTTTTAGCAATCTGCGCGACCTGAATATCTACTTTTGGGAGATCTTCCCAGATAACTTCGCCAGCCAGTCTGAAGATATCCTTGAAGTGTCTGGAAATAAAGGCACGTTTTTCAGGGTTTCTCCATTCCCTAAAAATGAGATCGACCAAGCTTTGCTGAACAAAAAAAAACAAAAAAAAAAAAAACACTTTTTTAGGATTCTCAGAACCCTGAGGTAGGATTGTTAGGTTTACTTCCTTTATAAATTTTCGAATTTCATCTGAAGGAAACCCCACCGGTTCACTTGAAAAGGATCCTGAATCAAATGAATCAATTGGGGAAATATATTCCCCAGATGAGCTTTCAGATGTAGACGATGACCTTCTTTTCTTGATCCTTTGTTGTATCGGGGATTCCACCTTTTTAGACTCCTTAATCGTCTCCAAGGTCTAGGCCAGATTTTCTTGGAACCAGGTTAGGAAAGATTGCATATCTTTTTGCTTATCTCTTTCCAAAGAATTTGCGGTACACTGACTGCACATCATCTTCCTTGATCCGTCTGGGAGAGGCATTGCACATTCACTGCAAACTAGATGCTTAGATTTTACCGTAGCCTTTCTAGGCATGTGTAACGGAGCTCCTTGTACTCCGACCGAGTACCCTCCGTTGATGGATGCTCCTAGCGCTTCCTGAGGACTCCAAACACTGCAGCCGACACCACAACCACCGCAGACTCCACAACCGCCGTAGCTTAACTGGAGTCTCGCCGTCTTCCTTCCACCCTGGATCAGCTTCTATCCTCCAGGACCGTGTGGGGAAGACCTCTCCTCCAGGAGAGCGTAACAGGAACAGCTCTTAAAAGAACTAAGTGATTAAAATCTCAAGGGAGTATGCAGAGCATAGCAATCCCCAGTGTGATATAGCAGTTCCCTCCAATAACGAGACAAGGCTACGTATTGAGGGTCAAGAAGATCTGATGTTTAATGGCACACACTCTGCTTTTATGAGATTCTGCCCATGCAAGGGAGACACCCACATAATTAGCAGTATAACCAATCGGAACAATATACATTCGGGGAAATTCCCATCCCTCAGATAATCACATAACATAATTAAAACAGAACAGTAAAAATACAGTTTTTATACATGTACTATAACTTCCAAACTACACATCCAATCTTCATAAAAATTACATATTTGGAATCAATCCATTAAGGGGAGCAACATATTAAAAAATGGCACAAATCAGACAAGGGGTTCAAAAGTTAGCAAAAGTGTCTTTTGGGGCCTGGCTGGCAGCATGGTTTTCTGGCCCAAACCGGTTTTACAGAGGCCTCTATCCTGGACAATGGGGAAAGTAATCCAATTATCCAGGGATAGAGGCAGACTCCATTAACCACATGTTAGCAAAAGACACAAAAAGACATAACTCCTATTGAACTGAACAGAACCCCCACATTCAACCTATCCCCAGATGGCTTGGATCTGAGCGCTCAATATATCCAAACAGCGCTCAGATCCCACAAATACAGTCAAATCGCCATACACACTAGGTCCATAGTCATGGGGCAGAAGGCTGGCAATTAGGCTTCTCCATAACACAGGGAAGCAGGGCAATTTGTCAAATAAAATAACAGTTACAAATGGCAGTTTGTAACAGCATGGAGGCAGCCAGTTTTTCTTTGTCCATGTCAGGATAAGCTGGGCTAGACATATCTGTGAAGAATATATAAATGGAGGTTTTTAGCTTGATAGAATTTTTTTCCCAGAGAATATTTTAAAGTAAAGATTATTTTTAATCTCACCTCAAAATACTGTGGCGTGTGGGGGCAGGTGACAGACACTATGTACTTCTTCTGACCTGCATCCATGCAGTCAGTAGGTACTGCACAGCTTCTTATATTCACCGGATTTTCAAATTTTCGGTCTTTTTTTTTTTTTTTAATGATATGCCTTTAAGGTTCCGGTATGCGCATGCGTGTTAGCGCACCCGGAAGCTTAGGTGGAACGCAACACCTCCCGGTCGTGCGTTCCACCGCTGTGCGCATGCTCAGAACGAGCTCCACCTCCAGGAACCTAGTGCCGGAAACATTCTCGGCATAAGAAGATCAAATTCCACTTGCTCCGTAATGATTTAGGAGCATGGGTCTCTCAGTATACCGCCCGGGCAGCTCTCGGACCGGGATCCCCCAAACAGACAACCCGTGTGTCTCACCTTATGGATGTCCTGTCCTTCCCTCTCGGGACAAGAAAGGAAACTGGGGTAGGTTTGGCGGTACAGCGCTTTATAGGTTAAAGGGGTAAGGTCCTTTTTTTTTAAAGATTAAATGCTAAGAAGTCTTGTCCACAGGGAGGAGCAAAACCAGTCAGTCAGTTACTGCCACCATATGACAAAAAAAGAGCAATATCTCGTAGACCGAGATTACAGAGGATGAGAAGGAGCTGTTAATGATCAACAGTAGCAAAAGCAGCGGAAAGGTCAAGAAGAATTAGGATAGACCATGAGATTTTGCAGCGAGTAGATCGTTTGATACTTTGGTCAGAACCGTTTCCACAGAGCGCTAAGCGGGGACCAGACTGAAGTGGGTCAAGCAGAGAATTGGACTCGAGGAAGTCTGTCAATCTCACATGCACAAGTCTTTCAAGGATTTTGAACGCAAAAGGGAGTAGCGAGATAAGGTGGTAGTTGGATGTTTTTTTTTTTTGTTTTTTTTTTAAGAATCGGGGTTACAGTTGCATGTTTGAAGGGTAATGGAAATATGTCAGAGGAAGTGACAGAATTTTAGTGATAGGCAAAGCAAGAGAAAGATCTTGTCAGTGAAGTGAATATATATAGATATATATCTCTCAAGTTTTACTTTTATATTAATATCAAAATACACTTATGGCTATATATCTATATATCTATATATATATATATATTAATTAATTATAGTAATAATATACTTTATTAAATTTATTATAATAAAAAAATATATAAAATAAATCTTTAAAAAAGGTTTAACTTTTTAGTGCCTACTAAAAAATACTGGATATACCCCATTTTTAATACTCTGGGTTGTCTACTTCTGCAAACGGTATGCCACGATGGGGGTAATTCACTTTCCTGGGTACCATATGGTTTCAAAATGCAACATAGGCGTGGCAAACCAATCTGGCAAACAGAAATGTGCAAGCCATATATTGACCCTGTAACCTTCCAAAACACCATAAAACCTGTACAAAAGGGGTACTGTTGTACAAGAGAGACTCCACTAAACAGAAATAGGAGCGTTTATAAACAGTAAAATGTATGAGGACGATGATATCATTAGTAAATGTACAGTTTGTGTGTGAAAAAAATGCAAAAAATAAATAAATCACTATGAATGCTAACAGTGGCTAGGGTTTGTGAATAAGTGGCTACTAAAAAAAAACTGGACATACCCCATTTTGAATACCCTGGGTTGTCTACATTTGCAAATAGTATGCCATGATGGGGAAATTCTCTTTCCTGGACTATAACATGGTCTCAAAGGGAACATAGCTAAGCTGGCAAATTTCAATGTAAAAACTAAAATAAGAATTATATTTGTCACTGTCACTTTCCAAAACACCATAAAACCTGTACATAGGAGGTACTGTTGTACTGATGAGACATCGCTGAACACAAATATGTGTACTTTAGAGTAGTAAAATATATAATTATGATATCATCATCAGGCAGTTTTTTGTAAAACTTTGGCCAGGGTTTGTGACTAAGTAGCTACTAAAAATCACTCAGCATACTCCATTTGAATACCCTGGGTTGTCTACTTTTCTAAATGGTATGCCATGATGGGGTTAATTTTCATTCTTGGACCACAGGATTGGCTGAGACTGACAAGGAGGCAGATCAGGGGCAGAACCAGCATGATTCAAACACAGCCCTGGCCAATCAGCATCTCCTCATAGAGATGAATTGAATCAATGAATCTCTATGAGGAAAGTGCAGTGTCTGCATGCAGAGGTAGGAGACACTGAATGTTTGGATGCATTTTAGGCAGCCATGATCCAAGAAGGATCTCTAACAGCTATCTGAGGAGTGGCCAGTGAAGTTATTACTAGGCTGTAATGTAAACACTGCATTTTCTCTGAAAAGACGGTGTTTACAGCAAAAAGCCTGAAGGTAATGATTCTACTCACCAGAACAAATTTAATAAGTCGTAGTTGTTCTGGTGACTATAATGTCACTTT
>OW240914.1:246628933-246639162 GCA_933207985.1 Pelobates cultripes
CTACACACCCTCAAAAACCCACAAAAGATAAAATAAATGTACTGAAAGGGTTATTTGTTTATTTTTTAAATAAAAATAACTCTAAAAAAAGGTCAGCCAGATCACAGCCCCTCTGATCACAGTGATCACTGATACAGTACTGTACAGCAGATATACTGACAGGGCCGGATTAACATAGGGGCTGATGGAGCTGGAGCTCCATGCCCAGGCCCATGGAATAGGCCTATTTAAAAAACACACTGTTTTTAACACACTACTCTTAGGTTTTTGTTTTTAACACACTACTCTTAGGTTTGCCACCTGACTGGTATTTTACCGGCACAGATGGTATTTGGGGCTGCCTGGCCGTGCCAGTATTGCAGTAATACTGGCAATACAAATGCAGATATTTTTCTCAGTATAAACGGAGATAACTCTGCAATACTAGCACCGGCCAGTAGGGGTCACTGTGTGTGGAGAGAGACAGGGATAGGAAGTTACAGCGTATGCCTCCCTGCCTCTCTCTACTCACTGATCCACGGGGGACCAGCTACACAGCACAGAGACAGCCTGCAGAGACAGCCAATAGCTCAGGGAAGTGAGAGATAAGGGGAAAGGCAGCAGGGAGACTAAGGGACACTGGGAGACCTGGGGACACTGAAGGCACATGGGTATGCTGGGGGACATTGGGACACTGATACAATTTAAAATAGTACAAAAGTACTAAAAGCCCTAATCAGTCTGATCACAGTGTTAAAATGTATATAAAACGGTGTATGGGGTAAAAACAAATAGAGATTTCAGTACTTCCTTTATTACAAGATACATCAATAAGACACATCAGATAGAGAGAATTATCAGGAAATTTTGGCCCATTTTAAAACAAGATCAATTTTTTTTTAAATATCTTACCGACTAAACCACAGATTATTTACAAAAAAACACAACATTTAAAATCCATTCTAGCACCTAGCACTTTACCCCACATCAAATCCTCCAATGAAGCCACTACCTCAGGTAATGATGCTGACAATTTCCTTAGGGAAAAACCAAAAGGTTTTTTTAAATGTGGGCACTGTAGCACATGTAAATTTCAAAAACAAAAAAACAACAGAATTTAAATGTACCACAACTAAGGAGACTTTTAAAATTAAACATTCCATAAATTGTCAAACAAGGAATGTCATTTATCTTCTTGAATGTAAATGTGGCATTCAATATGTGGGACGTATGAAAAGGAAACTACATGTCAGAATCCTGGAACATTTTAATGGCATTAAAAGAGGAAATATAAAACACAGTGTCCCTAGACACTGTATAAACTGCCCTGATTTTAACTTCCAGGATTTTAAATGTATAGGGATAGATGCTAT
This sequence comes from Pelobates cultripes, assembly GCA_933207985.1. NCBI lineage: Eukaryota > Metazoa > Chordata > Amphibia > Anura > Pelobatidae > Pelobates > Pelobates cultripes. Next base: position 246,630,286 of record OW240914.1, read on the forward strand.
TACCCACCACTGGAGAGGAGGAGATATTGAGAAAGCTTTAGCTATGAAAGAAACAGAATGGGTACATAGACTTAAAACTTCCTCCCCTAGTGGTTTGAATGTGGAAATAGATCTGTTTATTTTTATGAATTGATCGATTATGCACATATTAATGTTTTAATTTTTTGTATCCTTTTCAGAAAAGACTGGAACTTCATTTAAGATATATATATATATATATATAATTTATATATATATTTTTTTTTTCTCACCATTGGTGCTTTTTTAAATCCAGGTTTTAACCCTAGTTTATTATTATTCTCATTATATATATATTTTTTCAATATTCCTGCAGTTGGTGCCCTTGTTATGCCCTCCAGCCTGAGACTTTTGATGATGCTTCCTCCTTATTATTCTTGATTATCATGTGTTTTTATAAAATATGGTTTTGTGCTATTAACTATTTAATTATATATATATTAGTTTTATTGGTATTATATACTTTCTGTATTGTATTATGCCACAGAATAAGGTTTTTAAAAGTATTTAGAGTAAATAAAATTAATTTATGCAACTATGTTTATAACTATTTTAAAGAATGTATTATTGTACTATTATATTAGCACAAGAGGTTGTTCCACTCCGTTTTTTGCCTTTGGTATAATAGTAATAGTCAGTCAGATCAAGTGGTCTGACATTGACTAATGTCCTCGAGCATACAGCAACAATAAAGTTTTTCTGCATGTCAGGCTGGACGCGCAAGCATGCGTGGTAACGTGCACTATCACGTTTGCCGCGATGCGTATGCGCATGCGGAAAAGCCACGCAAAATTGAAGATTTAAAAAGCTGGAACAGCCGAGGACCCACAGCTCTTGAAAAAGTTGATGAGACGAAACGTGTTGAGCGGAGAAGCTTACCAACACCCCCTGAAGACTTGATTTTTACATGTCATTCTTGCCTGGTGCCTCTTTATAAACAGACCTATAAGGAAAAGATCCATCCTTAGAAGACATTGACATTGGACCTGTTTTTAAAGGGGACTTAACCCAGAAGGGGTTGACAAGCGTGTTTACACAATTAGATATATGTTTCTTTGTGCCATCTTCCTTGTGAGTGTATATTTCTGTTTTTATTGTTTTATCCTGTGTCATTAAATGCTTCACCATATATACTTTCATTTTTTATCTCTTATATGGTCATCATGAGAAATATATGGTAACTATACTCACGACTGGTGATTGTGGCGCCCCCATTGGTATATATTTCTGTACTATACCCTATATATATTGATCACAGTGTTAATGCTGTGATCAGTACTGAAAGGGTTAAAAAAATCACCTTTTTTAAACTTTTAAAAAGTTTTAACACTTTTTTACATATGATCAGCAACGACCTGAGTCTCTCTCTCAGATCAAAGTAATGTGAGGAGAGGGGCAGAGACAATGTGTCAACCAGTGATTTTAAATCATTGACACATTGTAACAGTGATCGCAGCGACTGGCTGTCACTGCGATTACATGCTGCAGATCACGGTCATTGTCCACAGGGGGGCTGCATGGGTTGCCAGGCATGCCCCCCGACTGCAATCTGCAGGGCGCCTATGACAAAGGGGGAATGGCTGCGGTCACGTGTGTTAGCCAATTCATGAATTAGCTGACACATAGTAACACTGATCGCAGTGACTGGCTGTCACTGCGATCAGATGTTGCAGATCGCGGTCATTTGCCACAAGGGGACTGCCTGGGTTGCCAGGCATGTACTCCAAGGCGGCGGCCACGTGGGCGGCCAGAATGTTCTATGCCGCCTGTCAGCGTTTACAGCCAGCCCCTTAAGGACGGCATAGAACATACAAACTTATTAAAAGCTGTGACCGGTACAAATGAGTCTACTTGGTAGTCGCCCTCCTGATCAATCTAAGAATTCACCACGTATGATTGCAACATATGATGCAGGATGGGATCGGGTGAAACAAGGTATTCAAAAGTTTTAGGCTCTTCTAACTGAAGATATACACTTTAAGGAAATTCTGGGCCCCCACATTAACATCACGGAACATAGAAATAGAAACTTGAGAGATCTTCTATCCCAGCCATTTCCACCACGCATGGTTAGGGGCCGAGGAGGAGTCAGTAGGTTCCCCCTCTATTGTATCTTGAGGCCCAAACCCGCCGCTCATGGGTGGGTGCCTGGGGGGACAGGATAGTATCTTAGGGCCCCTACCCGCCAGACATGGGTGGGGGCCTGGGGGGGCAGTAGTTCTCACCACCTATTGTATTTTGGTGCCCCCAACCGCCACTAATGGGAGGACACTAGGTCCCTTGTTTAGTGGCCCCCACTCTTGGTGCACAAGTTGGGCTCGGGGGGGGGGGACACATTGTCCCCCCGTTAATTATTTTTATAGGAGCCTCACTAAGGGGCACTTTAGCAGAGTAGTTGTGGGTCTTTTTAACAACTGTTTAGTAGACATGCCCCTACTCGTGGTATAGCGGTACTCGCGGTATAGCGACTAGGGGCAGATTAATTACTATTAGTAAGTAATCTTTACTTAGTATTAGTCAATTTGGCCGAAAGACCAATTTAGGTCTTTCAGACTTTTAGTAGATAACTCCCTAATACCTTGGGAATTAGAGAGCTATTTACTAAGCGGCTGCAAGATTGCGTCCTAACATAAATGGACAAACTGTTCTCATTCTGTTAGGTCTAAATTTGGTAGTTTTTCTGAATTCTGTTAGGATGAAATTCGAACGCCGAATGAAGCAGCAGGAGGGGATGTGAGAATTGTGGGAAATATGCTTTGACTACAGGAAATGGAGTGGACTTAGCTCCTCCCCAGGGTCTGGGAAAACTGGGAAAGAGTAGGGAAAATTTATAGGATAAAATATGCCCTACTTTGTCTTATGTTTTAAAGAAAACAAGATCAGACAGGAAGAAAAGAAGAACAGATCCTGAGGGAGGGAAGAGGAAGTGATTGGGGAAAGGTAAGTTTGGCATGACATTGCTGCTTAATTTTCTTTGCTGCTGAGGGAAAGAGAATGCATAATAGGAGCCTGTGTCCTTAACCCCTTAAGGACCAAACTTCTGGAATAAAAGGGAATCGTGACATGTCACACATGTCGTGTCCTTAAGGGGTTAATAAAATCACTGATTTAAAAAAAAAAAAAAACACCTTGACACAACTGGGTAATCCCTAAATCCTGGACTGGTAAGGGAGCTTTGAGAAATGGTTCAGGAACCACTGGGTTAGAAGAAAAACAACTTCAGTAGGTATGTATTCTTTTTTACAGGTATTAGTTTTATTGCAAACGTCCTTATTATTAGGGTGAGAAGGTAGGTAGGGTTATTTATTTTCAAAGCTAGGTTGTGACAAACCCTTGTAATTTCCTTTGTCCCAGTTATTTTCCCTGCATTCGGTAGATTGGCCTATCCAACAACGACCACCCCCCAGGATCATTTAACTTCAAAGAAAACCACAAACCTAAGTGTTTTCTCTGTGTGTCCACTGTTCATATAACTGAACAACAGATGTGCTGGAAAACGGCAGCCATTTTGTCTCCCGAAAGCAGGCAGCGATACTTGGTCGTCGAGTGTCTGGAACTCTAAAGCGGACACTCTACACCGCGAACACTAGTGATTTTGGTAAGGCCTGCTTCTTTTCACAACAAGCCAGGAGAGCGCTGTTCGATAGGATTGTTTGCATGAACAAGGTGAACAATTGCTACCTATGAGCCAGGGGAACCGTTCGACTTTTGATTAGTTTTGGAACTACCGAAGGTGACCGACGCTACCACTATTTCTCTGGAACTAATTTAGGCAGGCGTCATGTGTGCAGTTGGTCAAAACGTTACCCCGGTGGCAATTCGGCTGTTTTTGTGGAATCTGAGCACTATTTGGATATGTTGCACACTCAGATCCAGGCTAACCAGGGATATAATACTCATGGGAGTTCCTATGTATGTTATATGTATTTAGGGTGTTTTATATTTTGTACCTCTAGTGCCTGGGAGGTAATTAGATTAAAGGACCACTATAGGCACCCAGACCACTTCAGCTTAATGAAGTGGTCTGGGTGCCAGGTCCATCTAGGTTTAACCCTGCCTGCTGTAAACATAGCAGTTTCAGAGAAATTGCTATGTTTACATATGGGTTAATCCAGCCTCTAGTGGCTGTCCCACTGACAGCCGCTAGAGGCGCTTCCGCGCTTTTCACTGTGAAAATCACAGTGAGAAGACCCCAGTGTCCATAGGAAAGCATTGAGAATGCTTTCTAATGGACTGACTGAATGCGCGCATTACTCTTGCCGCGCATGCGCATTCAGCCGATGACGTCGGAAGGAGGAGGAGAGTCCCCAGTGCCGACGGAGCCCGGAACTGGAGAAACAAGTTTGTTTTCCTGGCACTATAGTGGTCCTCTAAGCAAAGTACACTCAATTATCTCCGAGAAAAACAGACTCCGGGGCGTGTTTTACCTTCGTAGTCCTTGAGACCCCATGCTGGGGGTCTGTGTATAAAAGTGGGCCTTCTAGCCATAATAAAACATTCCTGTTGTACCCTTCTGATGTTTGGGTACACGAAGAAGAAGCGCTTGATTTTAACCACAATCTACTGGGATTTCGGGAGAGTACAAACCAGCGTACAATGCGAACGGGCTATAATCCATCAAGCTTCTAGCATTTTGGGAGTGTGTGAACAAATGTACTTCACAAAGTACAAGGGATTCGTTACAGAGATGGCTAGGGGATCTCTTAAAGGACCACTATAGTGCCAGGAAAACAAACTCTTTTTCCTGGCACTATAACACTATAGTGTTAAGTGGTCCCCTCCACCCTCATGGACCCCCCTCCCGCCGGGGACTGACTGAATGCGCGCGTGGCTCTTGCCGTGCATGCGCATTCAGCCGATAACGTCGGAAGGAGGAGGAGAGTCCCCAGCGCCGAGGGAGCCCGGAGCTGGAGAAACAAGTTTGTTTTCCTGGCACTATAGTGGTCCTCTAAGCAGGCTCGGACTTGCCATCGGGCATACCGGGCAAATGCCCGGTGGGCCGCGATGGCCGTGGGGACGAGGCCGGCAGGGAGATCACAGGATCTCCCCGGCCGGCCCCTGCAGGGCCAGCGCTATCCGAGCGCCGGCCCCGCTGTGTGCCTCCATGGGCCGGTGGGGAGATCAAAGATCTCCCTCACCAGCCCAGAGGCAGGGAGATGCGGCCGCAGGCTGGGGAGGGAGGCAAGAGAGAGGACCCGGCAGAGCTCTAACAAGCAGCTCCGCCGGGTCCTCTCGCGGGATTCTGAGCGTTGCCGCGGTTACTGCACACAGCACCCAGACACACACAGCACCCTCAGACACACACAGCACCCCCAGACACACACAGCACCCCCAGACACACACAGCACCCTCAGACACACACAGCACCCTCACTCCCACACATATACAGTATATATATATATATATATATATATTATATATAAAATAACCCTCAGTGAGTTAACAGACAAAGAAAATTAGAAACCTAGAAAGTGACGGCAGATAAAAACATCCTCACACACAGCACCCCTCTTACACAAACACACTGCACACCTCACACATACAATACGTCCAAATATATATATATATATACACACACACACACACACACACACTACAGCACCCCTCACACTGCACCACTACACACATTACGCTCCAGATACACGCTAGATCCCTTACCCTATATGCACTCTTAATCTTCTACACACACACACACTCTTCTATACACACTCTGGGTCCTTTACACACTAGATCTCTTACACACACACACACTGCACCACCTACACACACACTACATACCTTGTAAGCAAACACATACAACATTCTCTAAACACACCCTCTCTACAACCCCTACACACTACGACACCTATACACACACACTACTGCAAACTCGCTACATCCCCTATAACACTATGCCTCTATACACGCATTCTCTACAGCCCTTAGCCACACATATTACACCACAAAATTGACCTATTTATACAATACCACACCACACTCTACACACAGGCAATCCCACAAGCATCCGCCAAACACATGCACCATACACTTTCCTGGCCCTTGTGGAGACACCAAAGACAATTTAAAAGCAAACACAGCGCAAGCATGTTATTACATTTGCTTGCGCTGTGCAGAACAAATTCAGGGCCTTTTTCTAATGCTAGAGCTCTTCAGCGGGGCTCTGCGCATTGAACCAACATGCTCACTTTCAGAAGGGGCGTACTTGTCATTAGTGATGACAAAAAACACCCTCTCTGGCCGCGCCCCCTTCTTGGGGGGCCGCTCTAATTGAAAAATGCCCGGGCCTAATTTTTTTCCCAGTCTGGCCCTGCCTCTAAGCAAAGTACACTCAATTATCTCCCAGACAAACAGACTCCGGGGCGTGTTTTACCTTCGTGGTCCTTGAGACCCCATGCTGGGGGTCTGTGTATAAAAGTGGGCCTTCTGGCCATAATAAAACATTCCTGTTGTACCCTTCTGATGTTTGGGTACACGAAGAAGAAGCGCTTGATTTTAACCACAGTCTGCTGGGATTTCGGGAGAGTACGAACTAGCGTACAATGCGAACGGGCTATAATCCATCAAGCTTCTAGCATTTCGGGAGTGTGTGAACAAATGTACTTCACAAAGTACAAGGGATTCGTTACAGAGATGGCTAGGGGATCTCTTAAAGGACCACTATAGTGCCAGGAAAACAAACTCTTTTTCCTGGCACTATAGTGTTAATAGGTCCCCTCCGTCCTCATGGGCCCCCCTCCCGCCGGGCTCTAGGGGGAGGAAGGGGTTAAAGGCTTACCTTTCTCCAGCGCTGGGAACTCTCCTCCCTCTTCCGCCGAATGCACATGCGCGGCAAGAGCCATGCGTGCAGTCAGTCCATAGGTAAGCATTTCTCAATGCTTTCCTATGTACGCTGGCGTCTTTTCACGAAAATCACAGTGAGAAGCGCGGAAGCGCATCTAGCGGCTGTCAATGAGACATCCACTAGAGGCTGGATTAACCCTAATGTAAACATAGCAGTTTATCTGAAACTGCTATGTTTACAGCAGGCAGGGTTAACCCTAGATTGACCTGGCACCCAGACCACATCATTGGTCTGGGTGCCTATAGTGGTCCTTTAATATTTGAGGGAGGGATATGTCACTATTTGGAGTGGTAGACAGTGGCACAGTGGTATTGTTTAATTATTTGGTGCCCCCTCCCACCACTAGGTCCTCCCCTCTGAATATTATAATTATGGCCACCACCGCCGGCATTGGGTGCATGCCAGTGGATGACATTAGGGCTCCCACCCGCTGATAATGGGTGATGGCCGGGTGGGACACCTTATATTATAATAGACTAAACCAGGGTTTCTTAATCCAGTCCTCAAATACCCCCTCTCCCAGTACCGGACTTAGGGATTACACTATTCTGTCTACAGAGGTTTTTTTTTTAAATTTATTTCTAAAAAACACCTTAGACACAACTGGGTAATTCTAAATATTGGACTGTTAGGGGGGGTACTTAAGGAATGGGTTGGGAACCACCGGTCTAAACCACTGATTATTGGTCTGGGAAAATGATCATGGAGTTTGTCTTCAGCTGCTTAATTAACAGCCAGTTAATTCAATATCCAATCTTCCCATGTTACTATACATTTTCTGTGACCCACTCTGGCACATCCCCCCACCTTTGTGGTAAAATATGAAAAAATAAAACTATTCAACACTTTAAGGACGGTGGCGTACTAAGGCGTCCTTGGGGACCCGGTTCTAAATGCCGGCGGCATAGTACGTCCACGCCGTCCTTCCCACTTACCTGATCGCTGGCGATCGCGATGGGGGAACTTGCCTGGCATCCCAGGGAGTCCCCCTGCGGCTTATCCGGCCCTCCTGGTCCATGTGATCGTGATAACGTCGCGATCACATAGATGGAATAGCCGTCCACAGCAGTGCCTGGAATGACAGGATATCAAAATACACTTAGAACAATATATATATAACTATATATGTATAGATATAGATATATAAAAAAGAAAAAAAAATTACATACACACATATATATATATATATATTGTAACAAACCACCTCTTTTACAGGTAGGATTGTCACAGATCTTGCAGTAACCACAGCCTTCTAGGGTATACAAAGTCCAGGACACATTCAGCTCAGTTTTCCTTTTTATTCAATAAGAAAACAGGTGCTTTAAATAATAACAAATAAACAAAATCCCTTGCTCTTACTTGAGCTCTTACTAGACAGGAATTACTCTCTGTAATTGGGTGGCTTTCCCACTTACCAATTTTCCAAAAGAAATGGCTTTGCAATAAACACAATTGTCTTTCACTCTCCTAGCTGTCTTTTTCTCCCTCACTCTGCAGCAGGCTGCCCTCTTCTTTTAACCCCTTCACGACCGAGGACGGTTCAGGACCGTCATCTGCATTTTTGCATTGCCGACCGATGACGGTCCTGAACTGTCCTAACGGTCTGAGTTACTTACCTGATCGCCGTCGTTTCCCCGGCGGCGATCAGCGTTGCTCCAGTTGTGGGGAGACTGCCTGCAGCCCAGACAGTCTCCCCACACTGAATTAGGACCCCTGTGACCATGTGATCGCTCAACAAGCGATCACATGGTCACAATAGGTGTCCATGTGTCTGCCTGCAGGGGGACTGTCTGTGCTGACAGGCAGTCTCTCTGCTAGTGTAAAATAAAAATAAAAAATAAAGTTAGTGTTAATAAAAAAAAAAAAAATTATATATGTGTATATATGATATATAGACATATATTATATCTATATAATATATGTCTATATATCATATATATAATGCCATATTAAGTGTATTTTTATATTAATATGTACTTATATTAATATAAAAATACACTTATAATTAAATTACACAC
>OW240914.1:246639262-246702782 GCA_933207985.1 Pelobates cultripes
GGCCATCACCTTCGGATGGGAAGTCTATTAAGTCCCCAGTCGCTGGAACCTGTTGCTGTACAGTCAAACAGTCGTCTATAATTATTTTCAAGCTCCCACTCCAGGGTGGCCAGATAGGTCAGGTATTATATATTTTATATATGGGAGATCTGTTGAAACTTGGGAAAATATCCCCCTTTAGTAGGTTACAGAATAAAGTTAACCTACAAGCAGGGGAGTTCTTTACATAGTTAAGACTAGTAAACGTTTTGAGATCAAAACCTATTAGTTAAGGTCAGAATCAAAATATTATTAGACGAAAATAAAAAACTAGTCTCTAGAATAAATAAAACTTTATATAATTTAAAAGATAAAAGAAAATTGCACGGGATGATTAAATGGTAAGAGGATATGGGTGAGGAATACCCACTAGAAATATGGTATAGTTCAAAAAGAACGCTCAAAAAAGCAGTAAACAGTATCAATATATATGAGACCCAAACAAAAATCATCCATAGATGGTACAGAGTTCCACAAATTTTGTACAAATATAATCCCACTAATAACAAATATTGTTGGAGATGTAATTTAGAGATAGGAATTTTTTTTCATATATGGTGCAGCTGTTTGTTATTTAGAGAAATAAAACAAACAATAACTAAAATTATAAAAGATGTTTTGAATATACAGGTAGCATTGGATCCCCAACTCTTTCTTTTTCACTTTAATTTACCAACTAATTTAAAATCTGAAAAGTACCTTATGATCCATATTATGATGGCTGCAAAAGTGTGTTTGGCACGATATCGGAGATTGGACTCAGTACCAGGATGGGGAGAAATAAACACGCAGATTAATTATCAACTAATAATGTAAAAATATGCATTTAAGAAAATAAATAATATAAAGATTTACGAAAAACTATGGAACACCTGGGCGTTATTTCTATCTAATCACCTCTTAGAAATATGATATAGGAACTGACATTACTTCCCCACTAACCTGTTGAGTGATTTATTTATTTTGTACTGGAGGCAGTTGAGAGAGAAGAGGAAAGATGCTCCCCCAGAGCATTTAATACAGTATGTTTCTATATCTAGGATGTATGATTTATATGTTGTTGTAAGGATAAAGATTATAATAAAAAAAATAAAAAAAAATAAAAAAATCTCCTGACTTTGGACTTCTTACCCTCCCATGTAGTATCCTACGTCATGTTCCTTACTTCCATCCCCTCAACATTACACCACCAGCTGGTATCCAGTCCATGTTTACTCATCTAATGTTATCTGTACAGTAAGTTCCCCTGTCCTTTGGAAAGACATAGCTATGAGAATGGTTAGTAGTTTAAAGCTAGGAAACACAGACTGTACAATCTGACTGTTCTGTATTTGTACTCGCCTTTTGTCACTAAAAGGCGTCTCCTTCAATACTCACACATGTCCTCCTCTAGTTGAGTTTCTAATGACAGGTTTCACAGTAGGTTCCTGTACAAGCCTCATTATACTTTGTTTACGAATTAGGGTTGGTCCTAACCTCCAATCTGCTAGTTAAGACTCATTCAACTTAATTACTATTAGTGGCAGAATCAAGTATTGGTTTCTTGCTAGGGCCCTTCTGACAACCCATTTATTTGTGGGTGCACCTACCATATTAGCCTAATCAATGGGAATCCCAATAATATCTGCACAATTTTATTATCTGCTACTCGTTCTTTAAAGTTCCCAGCATTAGGCCATGGTATTTGGCCTATCTTAAGGGCAACAGAAGCAGCCTGACTAGGAAAATGTAATATTCCTAATTTTCAAGTTGCTCCCAGTGAATCGGTACCAGTGGCATTTGCATGATATTTAGTGAACTGAGCATTCTACTTTGCCACCCGTCTTACGTTTTGAGCAGAGAGATGCAGAAGAGATGCATAATCTCTCTGTAGGCTCCTCTTGTACGTCAGTACTGTCCTTCAGTAATACATTATCTACACAAGTGTAACGATTATGGAACCGAATGCCATACCCTGAAGCAGATTGTATCTGGTACATCCTTTGGAACTCTGCTGTCTCGATCAACCTTTGGCCCCTGCATCAGTTTTAATTTCTGGAGATACAATAGACTTGATTTAATTGCAGTTCAGTCTCCCCGCAGAATAAGTCCAGTGTATCAGGGAAAGGGAAAATCCACTCTGAGCAACGATGCCTGTTTACCATATGGATCTGCAGTCTCTCCTTGGTCCTCTGAACTTTACCATGCACCTTACACAAGGGAGCTCATTCATTTCCCATCCGCTCAACCTGCTCCCAGGTTCACCTGTCAACAATAGCGCTGTTACATTCAAAACATGCTTGAGCAGTCCTGTTCATGTAGCTAAACTTTCTATCCCACCAGAACAGGGAAACCATGTTCACTCCGCCATAGTTCTGGGAGCACAAACTTGTAGGATATGAATATCCATTTTTGCTCTATATCCTAACTGTTCATGTAAGGGTTAATTTGAATCAAGAATAAATTTGGAATTGTATCTCATGTCACAATGACTTATCTATTTACGGGAAATGTTATTGGAACATGATTTTGTTATTTACATGACATGACATGACATGATAAGGATTCTGGAATGACCTTGTTAATTGTCCAAGATTTCGGTATTTGTAATCATCTGGGTTTTATCCAATATGCATACATTATGTAACATCGAATTATAACTAAAAACAGATGTTTATAACTTGTGAAAAACAATGTCATTGTCACGCCCATATGCTCATTTTTCCCCCTCCCATCCTGCTATGAAAATGGGGTATAAATATAACTGACGTATGAATACAATTTGAATTGGTTATTGAACACGTCTCTGCTATTCATTTCCAATTTCCAGAGCTCTGTATGAGTTGGCAAATATCCATCATCCACAAAGGGCCCAGGCTGATTTTATCCCCAACAAACTGGTGTCAGAAGTTTTTGGGTGCAATTGGGAACGGAGTAGCAGGTAAGAGGGTCTTTAGCCCCTTGGGGACACAACTTCTGGAATTTAAGGGTATCATGACGGAGTATTTCTGTTGTGTGTCCTTAAGGGGTTGGGGACCCTGCTTCTGCCATCCTCCCACACATTGCATTTCTTGTTTTAATGGGGTTTTTCACTATTTACATTTTTAAAGGGGATTTTCACAGGATAATGTCTTTGGTAGACATGGTATTTTGTTAAGTCTTAGGTAGACTTCTATTACTCCACGGGTTGGAGGATTGCCTTTGGTAGGTAGTAGTAGTTATGTGCACATTTCCTCTTTGGTAAGAGGTTCACCTTTGGCCAGGTGTTAAAAAGAATTTCAAGCCTTTGGTAGGCTGTGATGTCCTGTGATGTACATTTACATATGGGAGACGTCCCTAGATCCCTCTTTGGTAGAGGTTGCCTTTGGTAGGTTATAAAACAGATTTCCAGTCTTTGGTGGACTGTGGTATTTATTTAACGTAGATGTCAATTTTTCAGACTAAAATGGTTATTAAAAAAAAAAAAAAAAGGGGGTTAAAAGGTATGATGGATGTTTGGCATTACTCCGGCTTGCTAATTTATGTGCTATTTTATGATGTGCAACGCTGATTTTAAGCATAAAGTCTTAATTGAGGGAATGTAAAAAGTACATCTAATGGTGATGAGGAATAAGAAAAAACTAGAGGTTATTTAAGGGGGGCTACAAATTCTAGAACTAACATGATTTCTCTGCATGTATGTTTGTTTGCATAATGAGCCCCTTATTTTTATACTTGGTCAAAAGTACTATAAGCCCACTACACTTTTTCATGAGAGTGGGATGTATGATTGTTTATATGATGAGCCCTTTATTTTCATATTGGGACAAAAAGTCACTTCATTCAAAACGTCAAACACCACATTCTTTCTGCCCTGTGTGTTTGTTGTAAATTTAGATGATTATGAATTAGAGAGCAAAATGTATATTTTCAGTGTTCCAACACATGCTTCATATTGTGCTGTAAGCTAACTTGTAGTATTCCAGTACGTCACATGTTGTATGTGCTTTAAATTGTATGTATTCTGTAAATTGTTGTATGGGAATGCTGAGATTTTATTGCTTGCGACCCAAACTGTGAAGAAGTGGGTTTGAAATTTTGGTCATGGAATATAGGATCAGAAAACCATCATAGGCGTGCGCACGGGGTGTGCCGGGTGTGCCTGGGCACACCCTAATCCCCGTGCGCACGCCTATGGCTTGAGTCCTGCAGGAACAGCGTTCCTGCACTTTTTTTGAGCAGGAACGCTGTTCCTGCAGGCACTCAGCGCCCCCCTGTCTCACCTCTTGCCCCTGTCATGGGGGAGGGGGGGCAAGAGGTGATGGATAACCCCCCCGCCCCGCAGTTCAGCCGCGGCGAAGAAGCTCTCTGCTCTCTGCTGTCTGCTCCCTCTCGCCGCGCGCTGATGCCGGGAGCCGGAATATGACGTCATATTCCGGCTCCCAGCTCCAGCAGACAGCCCGCGCGGCGAGAGGGAGCAGACAGCAGAGAGCAGAGAGCTCCTTCGCCGCGGCTGAACTGGAGAAAGGCGCCCGCCCCCACTGGACCCCAGGGACAAGTCCACCAGCACTCCAGGTAGGAGGCTGGGTGGACATTTAAAAAAAAATATATATATATAATAATGTGTGTGTGTGAGTATGTGTGTGTGTCAGTGTGTGTGTGTCTGTGTCAGTGTGTGTGTGTCTGTGAGTGTGTGTGTTTCTGTGAGTGTGTGTGTGTTTCTGTGAGTGTGTGTCTGTGAGTATGTATGTGTGTGTGAGTGTGTGTCTGTGAGTGTGTGTCTGAGTATGTGTGTGTGTCTGTGTGTGTCTGTGAGTATGTGTGAGTGTGTGTGTGTTTCTGTGAGTGTGTGTGTGTTTCTGTGAGTGTGTGTCTGTGAGTATGTATGTGTGTGTGAGTGTGTGTCTGTGAGTGTGTGTCTGAGTATGTGTGTGTGTGAGTATGTGTGTGTGTGTGTGTGTGTGTTTCTGTGAGTGTGTGTGTGTTTCTGTGAGTGTGTGTCTGTGAGTATGTATGTGTGTGTGTCAGTGTGTGTGTGTGTCTGTGAGTATGTGTGTGTCTGTCAGTGTGTGTGTGTGTACATATATATACACATATATATATATACACACATACACACGCAGAGCCGGCGCTATCTGAGTGCCGGCTCTGCTCTAAGCCTTCATGGGCCGGCGGGGAGACCAAAGATCTACCTCACCGGCCCACAGCAGCTTGGAGGGAGGCAGTAGAGGACCCAGGGAGCTCTAGACAGAAGCTCCGCCAGGTTCCTCTCGCGATATCTGAGCGTTGCTGTGGCAACGCTCAGATCTTGCGAGAGTTAACTCTAGCCCCGCTAGAGTTCACTCTCCACTGGACCACCAGGGATGGCACATGGCAGCAAGGATTTACTAATCTGCCAAATCCCTCCAAACATACAGTACACACACATACAGCACCTACACACATACAGCTCACACACACACAGTACACTAACCGCACCCTCACAAACACACACAGCACCTTTAAAAAAAACACAGCACCCTCACAAATAGCACCCTCACAGGACAAACATACACACACAAACACCCTCACACACAAACAGCACAGTCACAAACACGCACCCTCACACACACATAACACTAACAGCACACAGCACACTAACAGCACACACAGCAGTGTGTGTGTGTGTGTGTGTTTATATATATATATATATATATATAGAGAGAGAGAGAGAGAGAGAGAGAGAGAGAGAGAGAGACATACACACACACACACGCGCGTGGCGTGTGTTTGTGCTTTAGGGTGCACACCCTAATGCAATTGGCTGCGCACGCCTATGAAAACCATGGACAAAGGTTTTTACCTGTGTTGATATGACTTTTGGAAACTCAAATTGACCGGTCAAAATTTTGCCATGCCTTTAACATGGAGTAGTATAAATATTTTGAGTCTTTGAGAGTTCTGACAAATGCAGGTGATACCATGTCTGTGTAATCTGGTCCAAATGTTCTATAAGCGTATAAGAGAGAAATTCCATTGACAGGTTTCATATGTTGCAACTGGTTAATGCAAGTGTTATACAAATGTTTAAGTCAAACGTGTTATATGGCCGTACGGGATCCCTTCTTTAAAAAAGAAAAAATAAACCCTTTGGTACCAGAAATCTTAAATAAATCCAATACAAACTAAAATTGGTATACCTTACAATAATATGTTCTGAATACAGCTGTTAGAAGTTTATTCTGTGTGAATGATGATTGTCATAAATGTTTGTTTTGGTTACTCATTTTGAAGTGCGCAGTTTAATTGTCATGTATGTTAATGGGTATTTTGCTGTGTTATTTTAAATTATATTTGAATAAGTTTGTCTTAGTATTGATACAGATGAAAATGGTAGCGTAATAATCTATTAAATAACTGATTTATTAGAGAATACTAGTCCAAGAGCAATATGAGTTGTAGTCTTAAGAAAGAAAAAAGAGGGAGTCTGTTTTTGTAAATTTTAGCTGATTTCCAAAATTCTGTTGCAATAATGGACTTCCTGCCAAAATTTGACTTTCCTGTCCAGTTGCCAGGTGCTCTGATCTAATCTTAAAGCAGTACTGCTTGCATTGTTTGCAGACATGCATAATGCACAAATATGAGAACCAAATTATGTCCGTCACATAGTGTGACATTTATTAATTTATTTTGGATTGAGTTAATTGCCTGTCCATGAATATGCTTTTGGTATTGGCATGTCTGCTGGATATCTGCTACATGTTTTCTGTGCTATAAGTTGATGTGTGATATTACAATGAGTATGAAGAATATTTAAAGAATATTTGCATGTCATTAACACAAGCCTTTAGTGTCTTTTTACAACAGATTAAAAAAAACGCTGATCAGCCAACAAGAAAGGGGCCCCTGGGAAAGAAAAAGAAAAAATATATCATTTGCTTTTCAAAATCGTGGATCCACGTTTCAGTATTAGTAGGGGAGTATTTAGAGTTAACGCTACTTTTAAAGTGCATTGCATTATTTAAGAAAAGAAAAATGTGTTACGTTATATGGTTATATAACAAGAAAAATTATGGATGTATAGGATAGGTTTTTTCCAAGATTAAGATTCATTTAGTATGCCTCATTGATTATAGGAAAATTATGAAATGGTATTTTTAATAGAGATCAGATAATTTCTTTTGAGGCAATTCTAAACTACTGTATTATATTTGTATTGGTATATTGAAAGCATTTTGCAGACCCAGAAGAGAATAAATAATATAATAATTATAAAAGGAACCATACTATGGGAAGAGGTCACCCTATTAAATTGCTAAGGGGTTAAACTCATTTTGATAAGCATATAAAATTTAGTTTTTGTGTTTAGAATTTTTGATACTCAATTTGAACTCAATTGAAGTATTAAAACCATATCCTTGCAAGTGTAGGAAACAGCTGCAATATGATTTTAATATTTGCAATATATTAGTGTTCTGACAATGGAAAAGTTCCTAACCGCATGTCTGTATTACACCTATGACCCAGACTGTCAGTATTGCAAACCCTATGTGAAGACTCTGCTTTCACTGTTTATGTATACACCCCTAGACCGTGCTATACATGCACAATAAATCTTCAAAAGCCTATTAATATTATATCTGTGTGGTACACAAATAGGTGTACACAAAGAGGGGGTGTGAGTTAAGTCATCTCGACCTTCATATGGAATATGCTTCCTCCTTGTTCACTTTTGGTCAAACTGTTGGTCTGTGACTGGCCCTCTTTGAACTGAATTTCTTGGGAAGATTCATGAGAAAGATACAGAACGTTGTTTTGGATATAAAGAAAGAGGGAAAAGTATGTTGTATCGGTCACAAAAGGATTGTGATCTTAAGCAGGCGAGACAAAGAAAGTTTGGAGGTGATAGATTGAATCAGAAAAGTTTTAGAGGCAGAGGTAGAGAATTTGATCAAAGGATTTAACTTTTGTAGAGATGGTAACTTCAGCACTGTTTTAATTATGGATAGCATGGATTCACCCAAAGGTGCTTGTGGTGAACCCGGTTCTCCTGGTCAACCTGGCCCAGCTGGCATTCAAGGACTCCCACCCTGGCAGGTTCCTCAATACCAACCACAACTTTCAAGCTATACCCACACCCAACAACCTCAGCCTAATACACAGATGGTTCATGTTTTTAATACTTTATATATAGTTTTGATAGATAAAACAGTATTAATGCTGGCTCTTAGAGGATGTACAAGCTGAAGTTGGGACCTAGACATTGTTTGCATAGGCTGTGCAATGTGAAATAACTAAAATAAAATAGGATAATAAGTATGCTTAGTCAATTTGTAAAGTGGTATAATAGAGGCATCTGCAATAAATTAAGTGGGTTTCCAAGACCTGACAAGTGAGAGCAACTTAATATAACATATGTCTACAGTTTGCTGTCCCTTCCTTATCAGAGGCCACTTGCAACACAGCAAGACAACTCTTCCGAAACCTGTATTAAACAAAGCACTTTAGAACAATAGTAATTTATTTTGTTTCTCCTATTTCATTCCTAGTTGTTCTGAAAAAAATATATTGTTTAAGTGGGATAACTGTATGGAGGTTCCAACATGTATTAAAACATGATCACACACATCGGGATCTATAAAAGGTTTCGGTTTCCAAAGATGTTATCAGGGTCCACAAAATTTTATTAAAGTAATTAATTGAGATTATCAAATCAAGGTTTAAGTTTAAGAACAGCATTTTATTGGGAATTATACCAATATGTATATGTTAGTGTTTTAGTACTCAACAAGCATTTATATAGAATGAGTGCTTCTCTCATCCATACAAGGCATTTTAAAGGGAAATTATGTATTAAAATTTTATAAAGGACATAAACAAAACTGAGAGACGTACATGTTACACTAGTTAAGAGTTTAACTTTAGTCTCTAATTTGAGTTTAGCCTAGATAATTAATTTATTGATGTCGTACTGATCCTTGTGTTTGTATGATTATAGAGACCGTACTGGAGTATTTGTGCTGCCTGATATTTGGGACTACACACCAATCTCTCTGGCTGACCTACCTTTTTTGCAATTAAATCTGTTTGGTCAAAAACCATGCTGGCCGAAGAAACTGAGATGCTTACTTATGAGGACATAAACTAACTTGGAAAGTCCTGAAGATGCAGTGCTGTCTAATGCCGCTATTTCTGTATTACCCTTTCAACAATTGGGGTGTTGCACAGAGTATTGTGGTGAACATCCAGCAAACAGAAGAATTAAGAACTATGTGGAAGCTGACATTGTCTTGTTGTCAGCCATATTGCTACCCTTAGCTATGTTATGGTGTCTAAGATTATGGAACAAAGTTTATGGTGTCTAAGATTCTTTATACTCCTTGAAAGACTTATAATATTTTTCTGGACTATGCTGGACTATTGAACTATTTTGTTATTTTTATTTTTGTAGAGTTAGCCGGAGAGAGAGGAAGTGTTAGCTTACTCAGGCATGGATGTACTATGTGTGTCATTGATGTATGTTGAGTGTACCAAGGATGGATTCCAATGTATTAAGTGTGGATATGACTGGACTATCGAAATAGGGATTTGATTAGGAGGCATAGGACGCAAGGTCATGATTGGGATTATTGCTAGAATTGCAAACTGATTAGAAATTATCTTATGATTTAATATGTAAGTGGGCCTTTTCAAACTCATCAAGAAGTGTTTCCCAATCCCGATACCTGAGCTATTTACTTACAAAGTGCAGGTTTTATAAGTCACTAATGCTGTCAACGTGAGGGGATGACATGTTTACACAGTCATGGCCCTCACTTAGAATTTACCCAGATGTGCTTTTTTTTCTCAATTATGAGTTTTTGCCACTGGGATTTTTGACCTGGCCCAAGTTCACTGGGTGGACTGGTAATCCAAGACCCTGGTCCAAAGAGGGGAAATAGATTTTATTCCCATTTTTGAATATATGTGTTTACGTTGTGAATTATAATAATAATATTCCCGTTGTTAGGAATAATACACTTTGACTGTTTTGATCCAAGGCTCAAGTTACAGATAACATGATGTGCAGTATGTTTAAAATTGGTTAAGATGTCAGCTGTTTGAAATATTTAACTTGTACACTTAAAAGATGTGTACAACAGATGATTACAGAAGCTGAAAATCGACAGCTCGATCTCCTCTTAAAGGGAAAACCTACGGCATAGAGCAAATGGGGGAAATCGAGGTGAAGAAATAAGGAAAGTCCCGCAGACGTGATTAGCACGTCTGAATATACCTCCTTTCGTTTCTCTGCCGCAGGCCTCCCATGGATATTCCATAAGGTAGATCACGATATGATCTAAAGAGAGGAATTGTAGGATATGAATATCCATTTTGCTCTATATCCTAACTGTTCATGTAAGGGTTAATTTGAATCAAGAATAAATTTGGAATTGTATCTCATGTCACAATGACTTATCTATTTACGGGAAATGTTATTGGAACATGATTTTGTTATTTACATGACATGACATGACATGATAAGGATTCTGGAATGACCTTGTTAATTGTCCAAGATTTCGGTATTTGTAATCATCTGGGTTTTATCCAATATGCATACATTATGTAACATCGAATTATAACTAAAAACAGATGTTTATAACTTGTGAAAAACAATGTCATTGTCACGCCCATATGCTCATTTTTCCCCCTCCCATCCTGCTATGAAAATGGGGTATAAATATAACTGACGTATGAATACAATTTGAATTGGTTATTGAACACGTCTCTGCTATTCATTTCCAATTTCCAGAGCTCTGTATGAGTTGGCAAATATCCATCATCCACAAAGGGCCCAGGCTGATTTTATCCCCAACAAAACTGGAATGCCTTAATCTGGCCAGAAGGGCCTGCTTTTATACATTTCAGAGTCACAGCAAACCCGCCCAGGACACTCCCACAAAATGTCCCCAAAGTGTATTTTCATCATGACTCAGCGATAAAACATAAAATATGAAAAACACATCAAAATACATATTTTCCACAAAGGAATCCCCACAGTCTACCCGGATAGCCAGGGTCCGAGCGCCCAACATATCTGAAAAGCGCTTGTATCCCACGAACAGAGCCAAAATGCCACCAGGGTAAAGTTCTGACCGGCCATGGTCCTATGCCTAAAACAGTTCCTGGGCGTTTGGTGCTTTTGCCGTTCAACTTCGGGAGTTCTCTGTGAAAGAAATACCGAACACACAATCTGGCTTGTTGGTAGCGTTTGTTTGTCGGAATTCTCCTGACATGTGTGAGGAAGAAGCAGGTGTTCGTCAAAGTTCAGCGGTGTTCGGGAGCTTCAGTGTCCGATTTGAGTTCCATTCGATCGACGGCCAAACACCTCTGCCTGTATTTGCGCAAACAAGATAGCTGCCGACACAGTTCCCACATGTACGTGCATATGAATAGCGGCCCCCCAGCATCACAATTAGAACCCACAATGATTTACAGATAGAAGTGTCAGGAGAGGTGAACAAGTACAGAAGTGGTCTGCAGTTCGTGAGTTGATTCGGTTCCTGAAAAGAACAAATAAATCTTATGAACCAAGTCTTTTTCTGAGCCGGTCCCATGACCCATAGTCCTGGGGTGGGAGGCTGGCTTGCAGGCTCCTCCAGGAGCTTGTGGCGAATGTCCAGACCAAAGTGCGTTTGTCACACCGTACTCAGTCGATTCCATGGCGGCGTTTACATATTTTTTGCCACCTCAATGTTTAACTAACTCTTAACACCTTAAAGTTACTTGAATACAACCGTTAACATTTTCAGGTCATTCTAAAAGAATACAGGCTGCTCCTACTACCTCTAGTAATATATAGAGTCATATGCCATATATATCCCTCAACCTGAGTGGGAATTGAGACATGCATTTTAGTATTGGTTATGTAGTGTCAACACGTATTCAGTGTTAAACTGTTAAACTGTTGCCCTCTTTTACAGGCCTACCCAAAACATTGGTTCCGGCACACCACAACCGACTTACACCATCATTACTGTAACGGACCGTTTTGCACACAAGGGGTAAAAACCGTTTAGGCAATCGGCTCCCTTTCCAGAGATACAGGCACAGCTACTGCAGAACACCAAACTCCCGAACTGGATACAAAATAGCACTCCAACTCCCGAACTGGAACCTCCCAAATAGCTGCTAGCAGACGAACAGGAAAAGCAGACAATCAGCTTACACTCCTGGCAATCAGTCTCTAACAGCATACAGTGAATCCCCCCAAGAATGAGACAAGGCTCTGTGTTGAGGGTCAAGCAGTGGTCTGAGGTGCTGGCACACCCAGCCTGGTTTTTATTACAGTCTTGCAAATACAGGACCGCCCACAGGGAGGTATAAAATATCCAGTAACATATTAGTTACAACCCACAGATTCCCTCCCCCTTATCCTGAGAGGTAACCCAATTACACATACTTTTTACCACAATGCATCCTGGCTTCCTCTCCTCTGCCCAGGAGATAATTGAGAAGTAATTAAATTATCTCCCAGGACAGAGACAAGACTCCATTATGCACATGGGGACACAAAACAAGCATTACTGTTAAAATACACCAGGTAAGACACATTACATTAAAACTATACATTTAACATATCCCCAGATAGCTCAGGTCTGAGCGCACATTATTAAGTGAATGGCGCTCAGACCACACGAATACAGTTTAATCGCCATGGAGCCAAAGTCTTTACAGTCAGTTTCATACGAATGGGCTCCATGGGATTCCTATCTGGGGTATAACACATTCAAACAAATCTACCGAACCCCAGGCAGAAAAGCACGAATGAAGCTTTTCTGCAGGTAAAAAAGATGTCTTTTAACAGGGGGCCATAGTCCAAAGGCAGCAGGCGAGCAACCAGGCTTCTCCAATGCAATGTGGCGAGATTGGTCTCGTCACAATTACTATAACTCGGCTTATTGCATACGACCACAAATGAGAAGGTTGAGCTGTTAGGCGAAGCCTGTAATTGTAGGAGGAGTTACCCGGCCTGTAAATACACAGACCTCCCTTTTCTCTGGGCTGAGACTGCCTGGTTCTTCCCACCCACCACTCTCTTTATTAAGCCATTCATCTTGGTGGGCCCTCTTTTACAGGCCTACCCGAATGTCGGTTCCTGCACACCACAACCAACTTACACCACCATTATTATAACTCGGCTTATTGTATACGACCACAAATAAATATAGGGAAGCAAAAAACAAACAAAAATTGTGATTGAAAACCCCTTCCACCTGAAGTCTGTGGATAGTTAATACAATGTTAAACATGGTATACCATGAGACATGGTATAATGAGAAAAATGACTGGGACATAGCAATACCAGGGTACTCTTTATACAGAAAAGACAGGGCAGGCAAGACAGGAGGAGGGGTGGCCCTGTATGTGAAGGATAGCATAAAATCCAGCTTAATAAAAGTTAGTGAGGCGAACATAGAGTCCATTTGGGTTATGTTAGAATTTGGTAATCACACAGTAACTTGTGTAGGTGTGATTTATAGGCCCCAGGACAAATAGAAGAGTTAGATAATCAACTAGTTGAGAAAATAGCTAAAATGACAATGAAGGGGGAAGTTATCATGGGTGACTTTAATCTTCCTGATGTGAATTGGAAAACAAAATTAGCTACTTGTGCCAGGAGCACACATATTCTAAACTCCCTACTGGGATTGACTCTAAAGCAAGTCGTTGAGGAGCCAACTCGTAAGGAGGCCATACTAGATTTAGTGTTAACAAATGGAGATTTGGTTTTAGATATAACTGTAGGTGAAAATTTAGGATCCAGTGATCATCAGTCAGTGTGGTTTAATATAAGAACAGTGACTGAGTCACACCACACTAAAACAAAAGTTTTAGACTTTAAAAAAACAGACTATTCTAAAATTAGAATATGTATAAAGGAGTCATTATCAAATTGGAGCAATTTAATGGAGTCCAAGAGAAATGGGATTATTTAAAAGTTGCACTGCTGAAAGCAACAGAAAATTGCATTAGGCTTGTCAGTAAAAGCAAAAAATTCAAGAAACCACTATGGTACTCCGCAGATGTGGCCAAAATAGCATTTAGTAATTATAAAAAAAAAACAGAGTGAGGATGACAGAATGCTCTATAAGCTTAGGAAGAAAGAGGCTAAGCAACTTATAAGAGCTTCCAAATCACACACAGAAGAGAAAATAGCACAGTCAGTAAAAAAAGGAGACAAAACATTTTTTAGATACATAAATGAGAAAAGCAAAGTAAAACAAGGATTAGTTAGATTAAAAACAAAAGAAGGAAGGTATGTAGAAGAGGATAAAGGTCTAGCTGACTGCCTCAATTAATATTTTTGTTCAGTATTTACAGATGAAAATGAAGGAAAGGGACCTCAGTTAGGAAAAAGGACAAATGAGTCATTTATTACATGTGAGTTTACAGAGGAAGAGGTTTTATTTCAACTGTCAAAAGTAAAGACAAATAGGTAAATGGGACCAGATGGAATACACCCAAAGTTATTAAAAGAGCTTAGTGGTGCACTAGCAAAACCATTAATAGATTTATTTAACCAATCATTGTTAAACAGGAGTAGTCCAGAAGATTGCAAGTTAGCAAATGTTGTGCCTGATGTGGAATCAATCAATTAATTGATTATCTTGTGTATCTGTGCCCGGCCAAATTAAAGAAGTAGTGCTTGCACGCTCCTAAAGTAATTCACACCAGACACAGATTTCGGGTTAATGAAAAACTTGAGGAATGTTTATTCTGAGGGGACGGCATGCCCCTTATAAAGCAATCAGAGGCACATGGTGAGAACAATGGATGAAGCACATGGTAAGAACAATGGATGGCGGCCATTTTAACTCACAGACACTGTTTGGACTTTTCAACACGGTGCCATCTTGCCGGTATTTGGTGCACAGAGACATCGTGCAGTGGTTTTGGACTATACAATAGGGGACACATTATACAGTAATTGTTTTTCATTTAGCCTGTATATGTTCTGTGGACTCTGCATTAAACTGTATCTTCCAAAGCACTGAACGGATCTGGGTGAATTTTGGATATGTGGTTCACCCAGATCCCCTGGTTCCAATGACTTTTTATGGGGTTATTGCATGTTTTGGGGTCCCTGTGATGTGTTTTATGATACTGTATTTCTCTGCCTGTGATAATTAGATTAACCATTGTGTTCAGTAATCATATCACAGGCAGAGGGGAGGATTTTGTGTGGGAGTGTCTGTGTGTATTGTACAGATTGATTGGTTGTTCTGTAAAACCCTGTGGGCAGTACTAAATTTGTGGATTGGGAATAAAAGAGGCTGTATGTGCCAGTACAGTCAGTTCTGCTTGACCCTCAAAAACGAAGTGTCGTCTCATTATTGGGGGAATTGGATTGTATGCTGATTGCCAGGAGTGTAAGCTGATTGTATTCTTTTCCTGTTCAGCTGCTTACAGCATTTATATGCTTGAGAGCATTCATATGCTTCTCCGGTTCGGTGGTTGTGGTGTTTGCTGCAGTGCTTGGAGCCCTCAGGAAGCGCTAGGAGCATCCTTCAATGGAGGTACCCAGTCAGGGTGCCAGGTGATCCGTTACAGTGTTAGTCGATGTCAAAGGGAAACTCCCTAGCAGCCATTTTAGGTAAATAACATATAAAGTTGAATAATGCTGATTGTAGGTATGCTGAGTAAATAGGCAGTTTACTAACATAAATTGAGTTAATATTTTTGTCCACAACAGTGTCCATTCACAAGAAAGGTAGTAGGGAGGAGTCGGGCAACTATAGGCAAGTAAGCCTAACTTCAGTAGTGGGGAAAGTAATGGAAACCATGTTAAAGGATAGGATTGTTGAACATCTAAAAACACATGGATTTCAAGATCAGAGACAACATGGGTTTACTTCAGGAAGATCATGCCAAACTAATCTTATTGAGTTTTTAGATTTCTTTGATTGGGTAACTAAAATAATAGATCAGGGTGGTGCAGTAGACATTGCTTACCTAGATTTCAGTAAGGCTTTTGACACTGTTGCACATAGAAGGCTTATCAATATACTGCAATCTTTAAGTTTGGGTTCCAATATTGTTGAATGGGTAAGGCAGTGGCTGAGTGACAGGCAACAGAGGGAAAAATTACCACAACAATAGGACACAGTCTAAAATTAGAGGGGCAAAAGTTTGAAAATAATATCGGGAAGTATTACTTTACTGAGAGGGTAGTGGATGCATGGAATAGCATTCGAGCTGAAGTGGTAGAGGTTAACACACTAAAGGAGTTTAAGCATGCGTGGGATATGCATAAGGCTATTCTAACTATAAGATAAAGCCAGGGACTAATGAAAGTATTTAGAAAATTGGGCAGACTAGATGGGCCGAATGGTTCTTATTCTATGTTTCTATGTAAACAAAAATGTGCACACCAGTCAACCTATAAGACTTGCTTTTCCCTCAGAAATCACACATTTGCAATGATATTACTACTGCAAAGGATTCTGGGTGGGCATATGTGTGGGGGACAGCCATCACTAAGTATCATGCCCACTGGTCATTTGTGTGTTTTCCACTGTGTCCTGTTGGTATCTCCCAGAGCATGAGATCGTTATCTGTAACCCATCCTCCTTCTCCTACCTGGGACAAAGGATTGTATTGAACTTAATAGAGACTGGTCTGTGCTTCAAAATCTGTACCAATAAAGGGTTGTCAGTAGTGATGTACCGAACGGTTCGCCGGCGAACGGTTCCCGGCGAACATAGCATGTTCGCGTTCGCCACGGCGGGCGAACATATGCGCGGTTCGACCCGCCCCCTATTCGTCATCATTGAGTAAACCTTGACCCTGTACCTCACAGTCAGCAGACACATTCCAGCCAATTAGCAGCACACCCTCCCTAGCAGACCCTCCCTGGAAGGCATCCATTTTAGATTCATTCTCAAGCTGCATGCTTAGTGAGGGAAAGTGTAGCTGCTGTTCATTAGATAGGGAAAAGCATAGCTAGGTTAGGGTTAGGGTATGCTTTTTTTAAATTTATTTTTCTATGTAATGTAATTGCACTTAGTTGTCTGCCACTGCTGCCAGCTTCTGTGTCAGGCTCACAGTGCGTACTGTGCCCATTTCCCCAGTCAGTGCCACCACTTACATCTGGTGTCACAATAGCTTGGATTTAAAAACAAAAAACTTTTTTCACTGCTATAGATTGAATAGCAGTCAGTTGTCTGCCACTGCTGCCAGCTTCTGTGTCAGGCTCACAGTGCATACTGTGCCCATTTCCCCAGTCAGTGCCACCAATTACATCTGGTGTCACAATAGCTTGGATTTAAAAGCAAAAAACTTTTTTCACTGTTATAGATTGAATAGCAGTCAGTGTCCTTAAAGCGGGTGTGTTACGCTAACAGTGGATACGCTGACAAGTGCCACTAATTAGATCTGGTGTCACAATAGTTTTGATTTAAAAAACAAAAAACTTTTTTTCACTGTTATAGATTGAATAGCAGTCAGTGTCCTTAAAGCTGGTGTGTTACGCTAACAGTGGATACGGTGACCAGTGCCACCACTTAGATCTGGTGACACAAAGCTTGGATTTAAAAACAAAAAACTTTTTTCACTGTTATAGATTGAATAGCAGTCAGTGTCCTTAAAGCTGGTGTGTCAGCCCTACAGCGTGTACTCTGCCAGTTTACAGTGCCACTCATATCTGGTGTCATAATAGCTTGGATTTAAAAACAAAAAACTTTTTTCACTGTTATAGATTGAATAGCAGTTAGTTATCTTCAAGCACCATCGTGACACCGCCACGACTTGTAGGCAGGCCTGCTGCCACCTCCTCTACTCCTCCTACTCCATCCTCTTCCATAACCTCCTCGGCTGAGTCCTCTTCTGCTGCTGCGTCTTGCTCCACATCAACGGATAGGGGACGTAACAGTGATTAAACTGATAAAAATAGTACTAAACACACCACTCCTATCTGGTGGCACATTAGATTGTACACGCAGTGCCCCAAATTTGTTGTGATCTGTGAGTAAGGTAAACGGTTGTCGATACAAGTAGGTTGCAGCTTTTTGAGGGCCCACACCACCGCCATGCACTCCTTTTCAATGGCAGTGAATCTACTTCGCTATGCAAAAGTTTACGGCTTAGATAAAAATCAATGCCGTGTACACGTCCACTGATAGGAGACGCGGAAGGTATTAAACTGATAAAAATAGTACTAAATACACCACTCCTATCTGGTGTCACATTAGCTTGACCGCGCAGTGCCCCAAATTTGAAGTAAGAGGACCGACCAAGCCTCTTCTTCCATCTCCCTGTTACAAAAATCAATGCCGTGTACACGTCCACTGATAGGAGACGTGGAAGGTATTAAACTGATCAGAACAATACTAAACACACCACTCCTATCTGGTGTCACATTAGCTTGACGGCGCAGTGCCCCAAATTTGCAGTAAGAGGACCGACCAAGCCTCTTCTTCCATCTCCCTGTTACAAAAATCAATGCCGTGTACACGTCCACTGATAGGAGACGCGGAAGGTAGTAAACTGATAAAAATAGTACTAAACACACCACTCCTATCTGGTGTCACATTAGCTTGACCGCGCAGTGCCCCAAATTTGCAGTAAGAGGACAGACCAAGCCTCTTCTTCCATCTCCCTGTTACAAAAATCAATGCCGTGTACACGTCCACTGATAGGAGACGTGGAAGGTATTAAACTGATAAAAATAGTACTGAACACACCACTCCTATCTGGTGGCACATTAGATTGCACGCGCAGTGCCCCAAATTTGTTGTGATCTGTGAGTAAGGTAAACGGTTGTCCATACAAGTAGGTTGCAGCTTTTTGAGGGCCCACACCACCGCCATACACTCCTTTTCAATGGCAGTGAATCTACTTCGCTATGCAAAAGTTTACGGCTTAGATAAAAATCAATGCCGTGTACACGTCCACTGATAGGAGACGCGGAAGGTATTAAACTGATAAAAATAGTACTAAACACACCACTTCTATCTGGTGGTACATTAGATTGCACGCGCAGTGCCCCAAATTTGTTGTGATCTGTGAGTAAGGTAAACGGTTGTCCATACAAGTAGGTTGCAGCTTTTTGAGGGCCCACACCACCGCCATGCACTCCTTTTCAATGGCAGTGAATCTACTTAGCTATGCAAAAGTTTACGGCTTAGATAAAAATCAATGCCGTGTACACGTCCACTGATAGGAGACGCGGAAGGTATTAAACTGATAAAAATAGTACCAAACACACCACTCCTATCTGGTGTCACATTAGCTTGACCGCGCAGTGCCCCAAATTTGCAGCAAGAGGACCGACCAAGCCTCTTCTTCCATCTCCCTGTTACAAAAATCAATGCCGTGTACACGTCCACTGATAGGAGACGCGGAAGGTATTAAACTGAACAGTCTCTATTCTGCTCTTGCATTTCTATTTCTTCATAGAAAACTAAAAAATTCTGAGAAGACGTTGGCAGGGCTATTCACTTGTGTGATCTGTCATGAATTGTCATTTGAATGTTATTTTGAACTGTGGGGCACAAGAACTTGAATCTGACAAAATGGCTGCCATATACACATCCACTGATAGGAGACGCGGAAGGTATTAAACTGATCAGAACAATACTAAACACACCACTCCTTTTTTTTGGTGAGGTTTTACAGGACAGAGTGCTTCTCCACGGGACATGTTAACTCACGGGCAGCTGGCTCATCAAGGAACCAGAGCAGCTTTCCATGTACAGGTAAGACACGTGCAGCCGGTAAGGGTTCAGGCTCTTCTTCCTGGAGGATACGCTGCAAGCCTGTTGAACGAGGTGACCTTGCTCGGGTCCCAGGTGTACGGTTCCTAAAATGGCTGCCATATACACGTCCACTGATAGGAGACGCGGAAGGTATTAAACTGATCAGAACAATACTAAACACACCACAAATAAGGTTTCTCTCCTGTATGGCTCCTCAAATGATGCTTAAGATTAGAAGCGGCTGAAAAGCATTTCTCACACTCCGAACAAAAATATATTTTTTTAACATTCTCTCCACTTTGAACGAAATGACGTTTGGGAAGAGATTAACATAATTAAACACAGGCAGTAAAAATACAGTTTTTAGCCATACACTGTAACTTTAAAACTACACATCCCATCTTCATAATTACATATTTGGAATCAGCACACTTAAAACATAAACATAACCAAAAATCAGCCAAATCCATCCAGGGGTTAAAAAGTTAGCTGGAGGTCCCTTTATGACCGACCGCAAGCACATTTTCCTGCCCAAAACAGTTCCATAGATTTGGGCTGTGAGGTCGGTCTATTTCAGGCTGAAAAAACGACTAAGTCCCATCGCCGAATGGGACTTAGTCTCTGCAGCTGTAAAACCAGTAAGGGAGAAGGTAGAGCTCAGCGGTGTTGGCGGAAATGTGTAGCCGATTTTAGTTCCAAGAATTTGGCTACAGATACCGCTGACCTCGTCGAATGATCAAAGATGGCCTCCGCCACGTGTTCGGCAAACGAACAAAGACCTCCCAGCATTGTCAATTAAGCTGCGGTTAACCGCAGCTTCTGGGAGGTAAATTGCCTGCACACTTCCACTTCTGGGTGGTCTGCCTGTGTGGTACTTGGTTCAATAAGCCCCATTTACTGAACCAAGTGGGAAATAGCCAGGCAGGCACAAAGGGTTTGCACCAGGTCTGGGGACACAGGGGACACCGTCTTAAAGGGGCAGTGTCCCCAACAAGTCTGGGGACACGGCCTTAAAGGGGCAGTGTCCCAATCTTCCTGATGTCCCAAAAAAGGTGTTTAAAGGGCCAGCACCAGTCACATAAAGAGTCCATAAGCCCCAATATGCCCACCGACAGTCTTAAAGGGCCATACACACCAAATAAAAGTGCATACATTTTCACAATCTCCCAGGGGCCATAGTCATGCGGGAGGAGGCTGGCAAATAGGCTTCTCCACAACCCAGGGAAGCAGGGCAATTTGCCATTTAAAGGGCCCGTTACAAATAGCAGTTTGTAACAAGGTGTCAATCCATATCTGCCAAGTGACCGATGTAGGGGGAACAGTCCCTATTCTGCTCTGTGTCAGTGTGTATCATGGTCTGAGGACAGGTGTCAATCCATATCTGCCAAGTGACCCTCATGTAGGGGAACAGTCTCTATTCTGATCTGTGTCAGTGTGTATCAGGGGCTCTGAGGACAGGTGTCAATCCATATCTGCCAAGTGACCCTATGTAGGAGGAACAGTCCCTATTCTGCTCTGTGTCAGTGTGTATCAGGGATCCTTAGGACAGGTGTCAATCCATATCTGCCAAGTGACCCGATGTAGGGGGAACAGTCCCTATTCTGCTCTGTGTCAGTGTGTATCATGGTCTCTGAGGACAGGTGTCAATCCATATCTGCCAAGTGACCCTATGTAGGGGAACAGTCCCTATTCTGCTCTGTGTCAGTGTGTATCAGGGATCCTTAGGACAGGTGTCAATCCATATCTGCCAAGTGACCCTATGTAGGGGGACCAGTCTCTATTCTGCTCTGTGTCCGTGTGCATCAGGGGCTCTGAGGACAGGTGTCAATCCATATGTCAAGGTGTCAATATGTCATATGTCAGGTGTCAATCCATATTCATTGTGATTTAGGAATGTTAGGTGATTTCTGCCCTTTATGGATTAAAACCAGACTCTGTATCAACTGTGTAATTTTCCATGGGAGTTTTGCCATGGATCCCCCTCCGGCATGCCACAGTCCAGGTGTTAGTCCCCTTGAAACAACTTTTCCATCACTATTGTGGCCAGAAAGAGTCCCTGTGTGTTTTAAAATTCGCCTGCCCATTGGAGTCTATGGCGGTTCGCGAACATTTGCGGAAGTTCGCGTTCGCCATTCGCGAACCGAAAATTTCGGGTTCACGACATCACTAGTTGTCAGTGGTTTTACCTCCACAACTATGTGACATCCAGTTACTGGGGGGAAAATGGATGCCTACTTGTTGCTTGTTGTAAGGGTTCCTGAATGACTGAAGAAAGGGAATTAGCTGAGGTAATTGGTCGGGTTACCTTGGGTTCGATTCAAAGGAATCCATGTTTCAAATGGAATGAGGCAAAAATGTAATTCTTTGTTAAACTAATTTGCATATGCCCACCCAGAATCCTTTGCGGTAATAACAGATTTGGGATTTCTGTGGGAAAAGCAAGTATTGTGGCTTGACTGGTGTGGAGATTTTTGTTTAACATTGTATTAACTATATATATATATATATATATATATATATATCCATCTATCTATATAATTCATAATTAATGAAGGCGTGTCCTGATTCTTCATGTGAATGGTCGCATATCCCGTGAGCTCCCGTGCTTTGATCGCAAAAGAACCGACTTTACCCTATAAAATGCTCCTATGGAGAATAAAAAGAAACCCTTAGCCTCCCAGGACCATCTGGAACTGGGCTCCAGCAAAGAATCTGGTGATTTGGATCATTATTGTCAAGATAAAGTGAGGGCCCTGGCCCCAGATGAAGATAGCAACATGGCGGCGGCATCTCAGATCTCTGACTCACCACCTCACAGGCCAGTGCTCTCCAACCACTCAATAATATCCAAATATATGGAAATAAAGGAGATATTACACAATCAACCTTCCAAGGCAGATCTGGCATCTATGTTAGCACGATTGGAGGAGACTACGCAAGGGCAGATCTCCAACATTGCAAAGGACGTGCGCCATGTGGGATAGAGAGAGGAGGAGCTGGAAGATGAAAATCTCTGCACAATTGCAGCAATAAAGGCCTTGGAAACAAGACAGGAGGGGATCGAAAACAAGTTCCTCAATATGTCCAGAAACTTAGAGGACCTCAACAACAGAAGCAGGCGGAACAACTTATGCCTGAGAGGCCTACCAGAGGCCCATGAGTCCCTGGAAAATCTCCAGGCCACACTACAAGCTCTATTCAACAATATCCTACAGAGACCTGGAGACACCCAGTCCTGCTGGATAGAGCTCATAGGGCGCTGAGACCCAAAGGCCTCTCACAGTATGCACCGAGAGACATCATCTGCAGAGTTCATTACTACAAACTGAATGAAGACATACTCTGTCTATCTAAAGATTTTCCCACCATGTGGCAGGACAACTTACAACTCCAATTGTTCCAGGATCTAGCCTGGTCAACTCTACAAGGCCGCAGGGCGCTACGCCCAATCACTGTGCTGTTGCAAGAGCGGATCATTAAATGTCCTTGGGGCTACCCATTCTCATTCTCAGTTATCCGAGAAGGCACAACATATAGCATAAGGATAGCGGCAGATACACCTGAGTTTCTCAGACAACTTAGATTACCCCAGCTGGAAATGCAGGACTGGTACCTGGATACACCTCAACCTGTGACACAAGCACTACCCCAGAGGCAAAGGAGAATGTCCACCACGGGTAAAAAGAGAACCACTTCCAGACAACTCTCACAACTACCCAGCACCAGGGCTAGACATGAATCTTCACTTACCTGAACCTCCACTAGGGACTGTTCAATCCAGGACTCTGCCGCAAGGGTCCAACATTTTATCACATGAAAATCTCCTATGAATGAGGGGTATTGTATAAGCAATGTTTAGTAATTGAATACCTACTTAGGCACTTTACCTCCTCATACCCCTCTCCCATCCCCTCGCCATACCCCCCTCCCGTCACCTTGCCATCCCCTTACCCCCTTCTCTCCCACATCCCCCCTCCCGCTCATATACATAGGGAGAAATGGAAATATTTGCTGCACTGTTGGTTTATACCATGGTTTATCTGACAGTGGGCTAAGCAAAGTATTAAGGTTTAATGGTATAAGAATTTGCATAATGGCATACACTCCCCCTCTCCCCCTCCCCCCCCAGAACAGAGAAATGGAAATGATCAATACCCGAAATGGTAAATGCCCCCCATCATACCCTCCCTCACCACCTCCCTACCCCCGCTTCCCCCTTCTCCCACCCTAACACTTGAAGCACAGGAAAACGCAAGATTTGGTATATATACCAAATCTATATGTGTCAGGCTGGGAGGTGATGTGCCCAGGAGGAAGTACCACAGTCACTGGGATAATATATTGTGATTAAGTTGTAAATATATTGACCGGAGAGCTGATCTCCTGAGGACCACATGATCCAGGGGAACAAAGCACTCTGGACTATCCCTAGTTGCAGGGCTGCACAGGTGACATGCACCAGATGATATAAGCACCTTGGGGCCTTCCCAAGCCACTAATTACCCAACGTAATACGGTTACATCCAAAATTTGTACAAATAAGCACTGACGTGCATTTATATTTGCTATGCTCACGATTTACAGAGAAATTGCTGGTACTGACCACACTAGCATCTACCCTATAAATTTTCGTCCGATACTACCTAGTATCAACCAGAGTGTCTTTCTAACAAAAGCGCCCCCACCCAACTTTGTTGGGCACGAGCGGTGTGCCAATACAAATTTTATTGCATCCATATAAGTACATCACTCCCGTTCCAACCAGCCTCTTGACTGGGAGACACGCGTCCTTCGATATTACTATATTTAGTAATCTTTTATAACAATACTGGTAATGTCACACTGCCAAATATATACAGCACCCAATGTAACACTCATAGAGAATACAGATATATATACTTCCCAATAATTGCTCCCTGTAGTTTAAAGCGAAATACTTCACATGGGATCTATAAAAAACAAATATAACCACACATAGTGTAACCTGTATAGTAACAAAAATGGGAAATAAGGTATAATGTTTCCACTCACAAATATAGAGCTGTGCCAGGCTCTATGTTATCAGCATAAAGGTGCCAATCACTGGCTGTGAAGATATTTCTGATGTAGGGAGTGCAGAATTATTAGGCAAATGAGTATTTTGACCACATCATCCTCTTTATGCATGTTGTCTTACTCCAAGCTGTATAGGCTCGAAAGCCTACTACCAATTAAGCATATTAGGTGATGTGCATCTCTGTAATGAGAAGGGGTGTGGTCTAATGACATCAACACCCTATATCAGGTGTGCATAATTATTAGGCAACTTCCTTTCCTTTGGCAAAATGGGTCAAAAGAAGGACTTGACAGGCTCAGAAAAGTCAAAAATAGTGAGATATCTTGCAGAGGGATGCAGCACTCTTAAAATTGCAAAGCTTCTGAAGCGTGATCATCGAACAATCAAGCGTTTCATTCATAATAGTGAACAGGGTCGCAAGAAGCGTGTGGAAAAACCAAGGCGCAAAATAACTGCCCATGAACTGAGAAAAGTTAAGCATGCAGCTGCCACGATGCCACTTGCCACCAGTTTGGCCATATTTCAGAGCTGCAACATCACTGGAGTGCCCAAAAGCACAAGGTGTGCAATACTCAGAGACATGGCCAAGGTAAGAAAGGCTGAAAGACGACCACCACTGAACAAGACACACAAGCTGAAACGTCAAGACTGGGCCAAGAAATATCTCAAGACTGATTTTTCTAAGGTTTTATGGACTGATGAAATGAGAGTGAGTCTTGATGGGCCAGATGGATGGGCCCGTGGCTGGATTGGTAAAGGGCAGAGAGCTCCAGTCCGACTCAGACGCCAGCAAGGTGGAGGTGGAGTACTGGTTTGGGCTGGTATCATCAAAGATGAGCTTGTGGGGCCTTTTCGGGTTGAGGATGGAGTCAAGCTCAACTCCCAGTCCTACTGCCAGTTCCTGGAAGACACCTTCTTCAAGCAGTGGTACAGGAAGAAGTCTGCATCCTTCAAGAAAAACATGATTTTCATGCAGGACAATGCTCCATCACACGCGTCCAAGTACTCCACAGCGTGGCTGGCAAGAAAGGGTATAAAAGAAGAAAATCTAATGACATGGCCTCCTTGTTCACCTGATCTGAACCCCATTGAGAACCTGTGGTCCATCATCAAATGTGAGATTTACAAGGAGGGAAAACAGTACACCTCTCTGAACAGTGTCTGGGAGGCTGTGGTTGCTGCTGCACGCAATGTTGATGGTGAACAGATCAAAACACTGACAGAATCCATGGATGGCAGGCTTTTGAGTGTCCTTGCAAAGAAAGGTGGCTATATTGATCACTGATTTGTTTTTGTTTTGTTTTTGAATGTCAGAAATGTATATTTGTGAATGTTGAGATGTTATATTGGTTTCACTGGTAATAATAAATAATTGAAATGGGTATATATTTGTTTTTTGTTAAGTTGCCTAATAATTATGCACAGTAATAGTCACCTGCACACACAGATATCCCCCTAACATAGCTATAACTAAAAACAAACTAAAAACTACTTCCCAAAATATTCATGTAACGGATTTTGCACACAAGGGGTAAAAACCGTTTAGGCGATCGGCCCCCTTTCCAGAGATCCAGGCACAGCTACTGCAGAACACCAAAACTCACGAACTGGATACAAAATAGCACTCCAACTCCCGAACTGGAACCTCCCAAATAGCTGCTAGCAGACGAACAGGAAAAGCAGACAACAGCTTACACTCCTGGCAATCAGTCTCTAACAGCATACAGTGAATCCCCCCAAGAACGAGACAAGGCTCCGTGTTGAGGGTCAAGCAGTGGTCTGAGGTGCTGGCACACCCAGCCTGGTTTTTATTACAGTCTTGCAAATACAGGACCACCCACAGGGAGGTATAAAACAACCAATCACATCACAGTTACATCCCACATATTCCCTCCCCTTATCCTGAGAGGAAACTCAATTACACATACAGTTAAAACATACTTTCTACCCAACTTTCATAACTCCAAAACCATACATCACATTCACATAAAATTACATATTCACAATCAATCCATTCAGGGGAACAACATATTAAAAAATGGCACAAATCAGACAAGGGGTTCAAAAGTTAGTAAAAAGTCCTTTGTGACTAAATGAAGCATGGCTTTCTGGCCCAAACCAGTTTCAGAGTCTTCTATCCTGGAGAGTAATTCAATTATCTCCCAGGACAGACACAAGACTCCATTAAGCACATGGTTGCAAAAAGACACAAAACACTTTAAAATACATAAAGTCACATTTATTACATAAAACACAGACATGTAACATATCCCCAGATAGCTCAGGTCCGAGCGCACATTATTAAGCGAATGGCGCTCAGACCACACGAATACAGTTTAATCGCCATGGAGCCAAAGTCTTTACAGTCAGTTTCATACGAATGGGCTCCATGGGATTCCTATCTGGGGTGTAACACATTCAAACAAATCTACCGAACCCCAGGCAGAAAAGCACGAATGAAGCTTTTCTGCAGGTAAAAAAAGATGTCTTTTAACAGGGGGCCATAGTACAAAGGCAGCAGGCGAGCAACCAGGCTTCTCCAATGCAATGTGGCGAGATTGGTCTCGTCACAATTCAGCTTTGATATTAATTAGTTTTTTGGGTTCATTGAGAACATGGTTGTTGTTCAAT
The DNA here is from genome assembly GCA_933207985.1 of Pelobates cultripes. Classification (NCBI taxonomy): domain Eukaryota; kingdom Metazoa; phylum Chordata; class Amphibia; order Anura; family Pelobatidae; genus Pelobates; species Pelobates cultripes. Next base: position 246,666,665 of record OW240914.1, read on the forward strand.
AATAAAATTAATCCTCAAAAATACAACTTGCCTAATAATTCGGCACTCCCTGTATTTTATTTATTTCTGTATTGAGTTCCACCCCCATAGTGCCCTGCAGTGCATAATTTTTATATAATTTTTTAATAAATATATTTGCACCTATACTTGGAGTTTCATCTGCCTGAATCACCTGGATCGCTAGCCAGTATTTGGCACCCCTGAGCCTGATTTACAGAGCCTGGTACGGCTCTGGACAATGTGAGTGGGAGTCATATATTCATTGATTATTTATCAGTTATTATACAGTTCGCATTATGCTGTTTCTTTTTTTTAGTCTATATCCCAATCAAGCTCTACGCTGTTTGTATTGCAATCAAGTTCCATATTGGTAATATTATTTATTTTTGTTGTGATCACATTGGGGAGGTGTATATACTGGTATATGTCTCTTTAATTGTACTCCTACTATCTGGTGCATAAGGGAAGCATTAGGGTACCACTTGTTGTATATTTTCACTATATACGAAACTGTCATAATTTCAGTGAAGCGCCTACGCACTATTTTTTCTTTCGTATATATTTCTGATGTAGGCCCACAATGGTTCCAAAACACGGGTTATTAAGAAAAATATATAAGATAAAAACAGGACATTTGTAAGAAGTGTGTAGAATAATACACTTACACTACCTATACAAGTCCTTAATAAAAGAAGAAAAATGCAAACGCGTTTCGACTTAGAAAAGTCTTCCTCAGTGCAACATGAAGTTAGATCACTGCTACCTTTTATATTTTCAATTGTTCTTGTTTAGTCCGATTTTTGCAGCAAAAAAGTCCCACCACTTCCGGGTTGCGACAGAAAGTTTCTGTACTTCGCGTGGTTCATGACGCCGACTTCCGGTCACTATGGGCGCTATTACGGCGCTCACTTGAAGTCACGTCCTGTTACTTGTTGAGCAAAGAAGTAATGAAACGTCCATATTGAAAGAGGGCAGTGATGCCAAATGGTTGTAAACTTGTAAAATTCCAGTTTTTTACACTATCCCTAAAATTCACAAAAACCCTGTTGATCCACCAGGGAGACCGATTGTGTCTGGGGTGGGCTCATTATTGAGCTGCCTTTCGGAATATGTGGATAGACTACTGCAACCCTTAGTGACGTCTCAGCCAACTTACTTGAGAGATTCAACACAGCGTCTACAAGATCTCAAAAACATCAAATGGACTGACAACTTTTTTTCTGGTGACTTGTGATGTCACCAGTCTATATACAGTTATCTCACATCAGTTGGGCTGTGAAGCAGTCAAGTATTTTTTAGAGGGCCACCTTTTACCTTCAGAACAGATAGATTTCATTATGAGTAACATAGAACTTATACTACAAAATAATTATTTTCGGTTCGATCAACATTTTTTTCTTCAGCTGGTGGGTATTGCGATGGGAACCAGTTCGCATCCAGTTATGCCAGTCTGTTAATGTCCTTTTGGGAGGAATCCTTCCTAGGCATGGAGGGTACTTGGGGTGCGAACTTGGTTCTCTATCGCAAGGGGGTACCACTAATCTTGGATTAAAATGGAAATTCAAACCAAATTAGGTACATAATTAAAAAATATTGGCATGTCCCTAAGACAGATAAAGAACTAAATGCAATTTTGGGGGAAAAACACAATGTAGAGGGGCACAAAATATTAAAAACAAGTTAGTTAAAAGTTTTATAAAAGATCCTCCAGTAAGAAATATGTTTAATTTTCTATAGTACGCAATAAGGATCCAACATTTTTGAGCTTCATGGCTATTTACCAGAAAAAACATAATTGGAGGGGGGAGAATAATTTTAGAGAACTCAGTAGGGTGGAAAGCCAATGAATTTTTCAATTATATTCTCTCCATCCAAATGGCTTAAATCTAGATTTTGATTTAGCTCATTTTTTTTATGTTTATAATTAATTAATTAGTTTTTTTAATAATTTTTTTATAATTAATTTTTATAATTTGATACCATATTTTTATAACTTTATATTTATATTTTTTTCCATTTTTTATTGGCTTATAATAACTACCCTGGTGCAGTTCCCTATATTTCTATTTATACCCCATAAACTACATTGATTGTTTGTACAATAAGTCTTTTTTAATTTTGTTTTTATTGAGATTGTGTGGATATTATTAAACCAATTTGGCATCACTGCCCTCCTTCAATATGGACGTTTCATTACTTCCTGGCTCAACAAGTAACAGAACGTGACTTCAAGTGAGCGCCGTAAGTGACCGGAAGTGGTCGGACTTTTTTGCCACGAAAATCGGACTAAACAAGAACAATTGAAGATATAAAAGGTAGCAGTGATCTAGCTTAACTTCATGTTGCACTGAGGAAGACTCATCTAAGTCGAAACGCATTTGCATTTTTCTTCTTTTATTAAGGACTTGTATAACATGGCGGTAGTGTAAGTGTATTATTCTACACACTGCTTACAAATGTCCTGTTTTTAACTTATATATTTTTCTTAATAAACCTTTTTTTGGAACCATTGTGGGCCTACATCAGAAATATCTTTGCAGCCAGTGATTGGCACCTTTATGCTGATAACATGGAGCCTGGCAGGGCTCTATATTTGTGATTGGAAACGTTATAGCTTATTTCCCATTTTTGTTATTATACAGGTTACACTATGTGGGGTTATATTTGTTTTTTTTAGATCCCATGTGAAGTATTTCTCTTTAAACTACAGGGAGCAATTATTGGGAAGTATATATATATATATTCTGTATTCTATATGAGTGTTACACTGGGTGGTGTATATATTTGGTAGTGTGATATTACCAGTATTGTTATTTCTTTGTAAGGTGATTGGGAACACCTATATCTATGCACACCCTATAAGAAATTTGAAGCGCCTAGACACCTGTTAAACTCTTTGAGTACTTTTTGTAGTAATCTTTTATCCCAGTTCAATAAGTTCGTTTTAATTTAATATATTATTTTTTCCTTTATTTCAATCTAACTTCACGAAATTGAGAGTGACTATTGTATAGAGTTGGGGTTCTTAAAAGTCAAGCTTCTGTCTGGGCAAACCATGGTAAAACAATTGAAGATAGTCTCACACAATGTTAAAGGTCTCAACTCACCTGAGAAGAGACAGATGGCCATAAGAAAATGTAAAAAAATGAAAGCAGACATAGTGTTTATATAGGAGACACATTTCCGTGGTGCAGAGGCACCTAGATTTAGACACAGACAATTCCCCCTATGCTACCACAATAACTATACCATCAATACATCCAGGGGGGTGGCCATCCAAGTGGGGGCAAAAGTCCCCTTTACCTATACCCAACAGATTACTGACAATTCAGGAAGGTATATTATTTTAAAGGGACAGCTGGGGATATCCCCAATCACCCTGGTCAACATATACCTACCGAACAAACATCAATGCGCCTCACTTAGACGCATATTGGTGATGGTACGCCGCCATATGGAGGGTATTCTCATAATAGAAGGGGATTTCAACATGTCTCTAGATGCACAGTGGGACAGCACTGCAAAAAACCTGGCCTATATGGCCTCCGCTAGAACACAGATACACAAAATACTCCATGAGGGTCAACTCATTGACTGCTGGAGGGTCCTTAACCCAAATATGAAGGATTACACATTCTACTCTAACCCAAACCAAACGTAAACGCGCATTGATTTATTTCTCACGTCACATAAAGACTTAGCGCCCATATAGGAAATATAACCTGTTCTGGTCATGCCCCTATCTCCATTTTGGTGACCATCCAGACATTACCTAACCAAAATACCAATGGAAATTAAACCCCCACTAAATTAAACCCACCGGTGCACAAGGAGATAGCAACCTCATTACCAACTAATTCCAAATCAATGAAACACCTGATACCACCTGTTCCACACAATGGGAGGCACATAAGTGTGTGATTAGGGCAGAATTAATCAAATGGGGCTCTCACTTAATGCGAGAGAAATCCAAAACTAGGAATAAATTGATCCAGGAAATCAAGGACCTGGAAAGCACCCATAAAACAACCCTTTCAGACACAGAGTATGGTAAATTAACAAACCTTCCATCTGAACTCAAAATACTGCTAAATGACAACACCAAAAAAGCACTGCTTATGGACCAAGCAACGCTTGGCACCAGATGGCTGACGTGGCTCAACACCATTTATTCTAATCCACCGGCCTGCATCAAGGTAAATAGGATATTATCGAATACACTATCCATCACGAATGGCACCCGGCAGGGATGCCCCCTGTCTCCCCTGCTCTTCATCCTGGTTTTAGAACCATTACTCCAAGTGGTGCACAACAATGACAACATTGTGGGTATTTTAGTAGGATCACACAGTTTCAAAGTGTCGGCATTTGCAGACGACCTGCTCTTTACACTCACCAATCCGACATGCACTCTCCCGCATCTAGTGTCGGCAGTAACTGATTACAGCACATATGCCAACTTCAAGATTAATGCTGAAAAATTTGAAATTCTCAATCTTACTGTAGGGGTGAAAGAGGTGGAAAGACTCAAGAGAGACTTTCAATTTGATTGGGCTCCGAAATCCATCAAATATCTAGGAATAAATATCACCAGACGAGCTACAGAATTATACAATTCGAATTTCCCCAACTAATAAATGCAATTCAAACTGATTTACACAAATGGGACAAGCCCCACTTCCGTTGGTTGGAAAGAGTCAATGTCATCTCTATGAATATACTTTTCCACATATTATACCTAATGAATACCATACCCATAAATCTTCACAAGAAAATTTTTAAACTCATTCGACCACTTTTCACCACATATATTTGGGCAGGGAAGAAACATCAGATTGCCTACCACATTCTTACTCGATCTAAACACAGGGGTGGGATAGGACTACCGGACATGCTCCACTACTACTACGCCATACATAGACTGGTCAATACAACCTCCATCCAAGCTCTGGATCACCATAGAACAAGCAGCTTCACATACTCCACTAGACGCCCCCCCCCCTTGGGCATACACAGGAACAGTGCACTTTCCAACTCCCACGCCATAGGAGCTACCATAGCAGATTGGAAAAAAATAGTTCATCTCCCAGACGTGTCCCCAGGGATATCACTGAGATACCCCATATCACACAATATCCAGTTCCCAGTGGACGTAAAAGGTCTCAATCTACCTATACAATTCCAATTAGACAACTTGGCATACATACCACTAGACAGTGTCTGGGGCACGAATGCTGTCAGAGATATCTCAGGTAATACCACAACCCCTGGCACAGACATTTCAATACTTCCATTTGACACACCTCAATGCAATTTTAGGAATGACCATCACATATACAGATCTAGGTACAGAAACCATGTGAAACATATCAGCCAAATGTTTGTCACAAACAAGCTACAATATTATATTATGCAGGATGACTCAAAAGCTAAAATCTATACATTTGCTGCGAAGCCCAGATAGTAGTATGCCTAAAAGAATCTCCATGAATATCAGAACAGAGGTCAGTAATGGGACTTCATGTTCTTTAACTGAAATAGTAAACCTGGTAGAATGGTTTGGTGACTGAAGGACCTTCCAATGTCATTTGAAATACTTGCAATAACCAGCATCAAAGTTACATGTAGCATATGAATCTTAAAATAATACCTTTTATAGCAGAGATGAAATTCTAATGTTCCCCTTCACAACAGGGGAATCTGTGGGAAATTCTGATACTTAACCTCTTAAGAACCAAATAAATGCCAGCAGTGACATACATTAAAGGGATTGCCAAACTCAAGGTCCCCAAGGATAAAATAGCAGAATATTGAATATAACAAATAGCACATTTTTTAACTTATAAAGATTATGCATTAAGGAAGTTAACTAATTTCTAAAGATTATTATAAACCCTCCAGAGCATTGAGCTGAAATGTGAATAAACATTATAAACCAGACCAGACATAGTGAATTTTGCATAAAATAAAACATGATCACTAAAGTTATGACCAGGTGAAACAAAAAGCCAATTTTAGATTTAAAATCAAAGGTAAATTAGATTAGAAAAAGTAAAGGATACCGATAAAAACAGTTAGGTAATTGCTTCAAAGTTACTAACTCAAGGGAGCAATAAATAGCCCAAGTACAGGGAGTGCAGAATTATTAGGCAAGTTGTATTTTTGAGGATTAATTTTATTATTGAACAACAACCATGAACCCAAAAAACTCATTAATATCAAAGCTGAATATTTTTGGAAGTAGTTTTTAGTTTGTTTTTAGTTTTAGCTATGTTAGGGGGATATCTGTGTGTGCAGGTGACTATTACTGTGCATAATTATTAGGCAACTTAACAAAAAACAAATATATACCCATTTCAATTATTTATTATTACCAGTGAAACCAATATAACATCTCAGGAAGAAGTCTGCATCCTTCAAGAAAAATATACATTTCTGACATTCAAAAACAAAACAAAAACAAATCAGTGACCAATATAGCCACCTTTCTTTGCAAGGACACTCAAAAGCCTGCCATCCATGGATTCTGTCAGTGTTTGATCTGTTCACCATCAACATTGCGTGCAGCAGCAACCACAGCCTCCCAGACACTGTTCAGAGAGGTGTACTGTTTTCCCTCCTTGTAAATCTCACATTTGATGATGGACCACAGGTTCTCAATGGGGTTCAGATCAGGTGAACAAGGAGGCCATGTCATTAGATTTTCTTCTTTATACCCTTTCTTGCCAGCCACGCTGTGGAGTACTTGGACGCGTGTGATGGAGCATTGTCCTGCATGAAAATCATGTTTTTCTTGAAGGATGCAGACTTCTTCCTGTACCACTGCTTGAAGAAGGTGTCTTCCAGGAACTGGCAGTAGGACTGGGAGTTGAGCTTGACTCCATCCTCAACCTGAAAGGCCCCACAAGCTCATCTTTGATGATACCAGCCCAAACCAGTACTCCACCTCCACCTTGCTGGCGTCTGAGTCGGACTGGAGCTCTCTGCCCTTTACCAATCCAGCCACGGGCCCATCCATCTGGCCCATCAAGACTCACTCATTTCATCAGTCCATAAAACCTTCGAAAAATCAGTCTTGAGATATTTCTTGGCCCAGTCTTGACGTTTCAGCTTGTGTGTCTTGTTCAGTGGTGGTCGTCTTTCAGCCTTTCTTACCTTGGCCATGTCTCTGAGTATTGCACACCTTGTGCTTTTGGGTACTCCAGTGATGTTGCAGCTCTGAAATATGGCCAAACTGGTGGCAAGTGGCATCGTGGCAGCTGCACGCTTGACTTTTCTCAGTTCATGGGCAGTTGTTTTGCGCCTTGGTTTTTCCACACGCTTCTTGCGACCCTGTTGACTATTTTGAATGAAACGCTTGATTGTTCGATGATCACGCTTCAGAAGCTTTTTGCAATTTTAAGAGTGCTGCATCCCTCTGCAAGATATCTCACTATTTTTTACTTTTCTGAGCCTGTCAAGTCCTTCTTTTGACCCATTTTGCCAAAGGAAAGGAAGTTGCCTAATAATTATGCACACCTGATATAGGGTGTTGATGTCATTAGACCACACCCCTTCTCATTACAGAGATGCACATCACCCAATATGCTTAATTGGTAGTAGGCTTTCGAGCCTATACAGCTTGGAGTAAGACAACATGCATAAAGAGGATGATGTGGTCAAAATACTAATTTGCCTAATAATTCTGCACTCCCTGTATATATAAATAATGAGGATGTATATAAACCTCCAATGCATATACTAAGATTATATGAGTCAGATTAAATGAGCCTGTGTATGGAGGAATCACTTCCAGTTTGTGTACACACAGGCTGCTTAGCTACGCAGATGCCTAGCGAGCGTCATCACGTTTGGTCACGTGCCTATGCACTTCAGGGTTCAGACGAGTCTGGGATTGTCGCTCACACATTATTGGTAAGTAATTACCTTACACTTCATATATATTCACATTGTTTACACTGTTATGTTGATCTTGAAAAAGACCCTTGTATGGGTCGCAACGTTGATCGGGACAAACGTATGTGATTTAAAAATAAAGTAAAAGTTTTGAAGAAAGAAAGACCTGTGAGTGCACCTATTTTCTATTTGGATTTTTATATATATATATATATATATATATATTATGTTACAGGGTGTCAGTCTGATGTCCTGCTTTCTACTTCTATTTATTATTGTTAAGACACCCCTGGCACACAGGAGTGAAACCGCCGTTTAGTTAAGCTTCCCCTTCCTCAGTAATGCAGGTTCAATTTGTATATACCTCAACCGCACGAACTGAAGCCAGGGGAATGCGCCAATATCCCGAACGGGATCCGTACGAGTTCTCCAAACTCCCGAACAATAAATCCACGAATCGCAGCTAACAGCCGAACAAATATATTCTCCAAGCGGCTTACGTTCCCAGCAATCAGTCGCTAACCGTGTGTAGTAAATCCCCCCCAATAACGAGACCAAGCTCCACATTGAGGGTAAAACAAGAACTGGCTTTACTGTGGGCTACCCGCCCGTATTTATGCAGGTCTCCCACCTGGTGGACACTCCCCTAGGGGACCAAATGGGAGACTGTAGTTACAGACAGACATGTAGCACTTTAGGACATACAGGCACAGAATATTCCCACAATGCATCCTGGTTTCCTCCCCTCTGCCCTAGAGATAATTGAGGATTGAGAGTATTTTGTGATTGACTCCATGGGAGTTAAGTCCATTCGTATAATCCAAACTCCTGAACGGACCAGTGTTCGCATGCCTTGACGAATGAGAATGGCGGTCGGTAGTCTTAGCGGTGTTCGGTAGAAAAAGTGTCCGTTTTTAGTTCCATAGAATCTGCGCCGAACACCGCTGGTCTTTCACGTGTTTTAAAATGTCCGCCGCCTCGTTGTCGGCATACGAACGACGACCACCCTGAATTCGGTTATAATTAAGAGGTGTCTGCGGTTAACCACAACGTTCTAATTGAGGCCAAGAGGTTAACCAGCAGCACACTTCTCTTCTGGGTGGCCGTCCGTTCGGTAGTTTCATTCGGTTATAAGTCCAAAAAGACGAATAGGGGCATACGGACAGGCAATTCCGCGAAAGGAGGCAAACTAGACGAATCAGCCACACTAGTCTTGCAGATGGATCTGTCACAATTATTAAGTAGCTAAAGTAATACAGTATAGCTAGCTTGAAAAACCAAATGGTCAGTAGGTTTGATTATATTACAAGATACTCATGCTTTGAAAGGGTTAAACTCGCATTTTTCTTCCGTACTTGTGTCCTTGTGCCTGACACCAGCTTTCGCTATATTTTTATAAACATCTTGCACTTGAAAAAAGAGCATTCTTTCTAGCACCTGCAATTTCTAATTGGATTCCTAATTTCATTCATTTGCATTAGCTAACAGGAACTAACTAACAGCATTACGAAATGTTATATGAAAAGTTATACTTTCGATTCTGAAACTCCTATGATTGGTTAATGTTGCAGTTGATGTATACACCCCTAGACAAACTGTGTTTTATATATAAGATGTACTAGACATTAAACCTTTAAAATGCTTATTGATAATCCATCTGAAATGGTGTGACTTATTTGAGTATTCCCCGCAGCTTATTACAGAGACAAAGGGAAGCAGAAACGTGTTAGTGCATAAGTCCATGGCAGTGTAAGGGGTTCCAGACCCTGTTGTGATTTTCAACTGGAGGCTCTTGCTGAAATAGACCACTGCAAGATTTACCGGTGAGTACACAGATCTTGACTTTTTATGTGTTTAGCCGTCCTTACTCCAGGAGGTATTGTAGTTGTCTATTTTTAACCTGTTGGAGTCTGTTATTTAGAGTCACCTCTAGGGTGATGTCTGTTATTGAGAGTCACCTTTAGGGTGATGTCTGTTATTTAGAGTCACCGGTAGGGTGATGTCTGTTATTGAGAGTCACCATAAGGTTGATGTCTGTTTAGGTAACTTAGTTAAGGAGACTCTAGGTGAGTCTATTGTGACGGTAGTATAGGGTATCACCGTCAAGCATTCCCTTCTTTCCATAAAAGAAAATCACCCAATATTCCACAAGTAGAAATATCCCTGGAATCGCTGAATAATCCACACATGAGCCAAAGCTTAATGCTGGAACAAAACTTTACTGGAAGTAACAACAACAGGTATTCAAGCTACAGTTTCTTTTATGCCCTGCTCCCATGCAGGGGAGGGACACACACGTTATCTACAGCAGCCAATAAAACAGAGGTTACAGCCCACACAAAATCATCCCCTCTGCCTGTGATTCCATTATCTTACACAATAGAAGATGCAATTATCACCAGCAGGAAAAATACAGTTTTTACAGCATAGTCATAACTTCTAAAATATACATCACATTCACATATATTCACAATCAATCCATTCAGGGAAACAACATATCAAAAAATGGCATGAATCAGACCAGGGGTTCAGAAGTTAGTAAAGTATCTTTTGGGGCCTGGCTGGCAGCATGGCTATCTGGCCCAAACCGGTTTTACAGAGCCCTCTATCCTGGAGACAATGGGGAAAATAATCCAGTTATCCAGGGATAGAGGCAGACTACATTGAGCACATGTTCCCAGTAAAACACAAAAGGATACAAAAATTCATAACTCCTATCATACTGAATTGAACGGGCCAAATCTCCCAGGGTCCATAGTCACAGGGCAAGAGGTGGGCAAGCAGTCCTCTCCAGGCACAAGTGGCGAAGGGCACTTCGTCACAGTAATAAATCAATGAATAAAGTAGCAGGGAGGAAAAGTATTGAATGAATGGAGGGGTATTCTTCACAATTGCCCCCCTTTTACTCCCTGCTCCGGCAGACATGACTGGACCTTTCCGGGTCCAGTGGGGCTGACGGGCTGCCAGTCATTAGTCCCAGAATAAGTCTGTTTGGTGGGCCAGCTCACCTACAGCATTCAAAGGGCCAGACATCCCCAGGTCCATAATCCCAAGGCAAGAGGCCGGCGAGTAGTCCTCTCCAGGCGCGCAGGTCCCTGATCTTCCGTCTGTCAGTACCCCGGTTAGTCAGGCAGCCCACCCACAAATAAAAATTAGCAAAGTAGCCCCCCCACGATAACCAGTACTAGCCTGTAGGTTCAAGTTTGTAGTGGGACAGCTCAACACCCTCGGTCTCCCTGGTGCAGCTAGGCAAACTGCTGGTGCTGCTTGGGGGCAGAGGCCAGCGGCGCTCTGCCCTGCTGCCAGCTCTTCCGCTGGGATACCCCGTGGTAAGCCAGACTCTGGACCCAGAGAAAAGGGGGGGGCAGAGGCTAACAGTGCTCTGTCCAGATGTCAGCTCTCCTGCTGGGAGGGGGTCAGTGGGTATCATAGGCTCATCCACTGCCCCTAGGACCCAGTTGGGATGTAGCTGGGGAGGGGAAGTTTTGCTTACCTCCTCCTCCTGGCATCCCTGTGGGGTTGGTTGGGGATGTGGACCGCCAGTCCTGCATCCCTGTAGTACTGGCACAGAGACCGCGGTCCCATCTGCGCCAGTGTAGTTAGGGTTGTTTTCCCCCTCACCCGGTATCTCCTGCTGCGGTGGGAGAGGGGGGCCCGGCTGCCCCCACTCCCAAGGACGCTGGTTGCTGTAAGGTGGAGGGATCTGCCATCTCCTCCTCCTGGAACTCAGGCCGCCGCTGGGAAGAGAGACCGGGTGTCTCCTCTCCCTGGGAGATGTACTGCCGCTGGGGATCTGGGCCGGGTACCCAGCATCCCTGTAGGGCCGGTGGAGAGACCTCGGTCCCATCTCCACCTGCCATCTGTGTGTGTCCGCAGGACACGGTTATGAGGTCCACTACCTCAGGTACCTCTGGTTGGTGGAGGGCGCTGGTTGCTGTACGGGGGAGGGATCTACCATCACCTCCTCCTGGAACTCAGGCCACCGCTGGGGAGAGAGACCGGTTGTCTCCTCTCCCTTGACAACACACTGCCGCTGGGGAGTCAGAGCGACTGTCTCAACTCCCAGTGATGATGGTTGCTGCAGGGACGAGGAACCGACAATCTCCTCTACCTGGGATGCTGTCTGCCGCTGGGAAGAAAGACCAATTGGCAACAGCCCCAATCTCCGCAATCGGCACTCGCATTCCCATGCCGCTCGATTCTATGCAGCCAATTCGAGCATAGTTGCCAGAATCGTCTCTGTCGACGGATTCGGGCCATATCTGGATAACCGCCTCTTCATCTCCTCTCTATAAGCGTCGCCCTCAAAGCGATAGGTCATGTTTGCTGTGAACAGGGGCGCTGTACGAATACTAGCGTTGCCCTCAAATTGTAATTCCAAGCGTTACCGGTGCCTCTGCGCTGCTTCTCCTTGCACTCGGATGCCATCCCACCGCTGCCACCAGTTGTGACGGTAGTATAGGGTATCACCGTCAAGCATTCCCTTCTTTCCATAAAAGAAAATCACCCAATATTCCACAAGTAGAAATATCCCTGGAATCGCCAAATAATCCACACATGAGCCAAAGCTTAATGCTGGAACAAAACTTTACTGGAAGTAACAACAATTGAACGGGCCAAATCTCCCAGGGTCCATAGTCACAGGGCAAGAGGCGGGCAAGCAGTCCTCTCCAGGCACAAGTGGCGAAGGGCACTTCGTCACAGTAATAAATCCATGAATAAAGTAGCAGGGAGGGAAAGTATTGAATGAATGGAGGGGGATTCTTCACATCTATATATTGATTTATTGTCTGTTAAGTTAGTAGGGGATTTATAAGTTTGGTGCACTTTGCCCCCTGGAATGAGTGGAGCAGTTTCTCCTACGATATTATGTATATTTCTTTCTGCTTTCCTCTTATTATTTTTAGAGCTTAAGACTGATGACTTGCAGTTGCACATTCTACCGAATGGGGTCTGATGCAAATGTTATAGGAATGTACGATTTGTGTGATTGTCATTAACTTATTAAATGAGCCCAATATTTTTTATTATGACATTGGGACTAGGAATACATGTCTGAGATGAATAAATTATTGTTAAAGTGAATGAGTTATTAAATTTATATGAGCCTGGAACAGGACTTGCCCATAGATTTGTAATATGGTTAAGCGAGCAAAGCAGGAAGGGGAATTGGATGTACTTGTCCATCTAGGGACTAATGACTTGGCTTGCAATGAGGTTTCAGAGGTAAAGGAAGTTTTTAGTGTTTTTGCCAATGATATACGGCAGGTTGCTTCCACACTGTCATTCTTTGAAGTTCTGCCTATGCATAACACTCAGAACGACAGGCGGATGCGCATTAGGGACTTTAACTTGTGGCTTGGTGAATGGTGTCGGGAGCAAGGATTTGGCTTTATTTCTTATGGTAGCTCTGTTTGGAATGGAAATAAACTGTACAAAAAAGATGGTTTGCATATTTCTCAAAAGGGAACAAATGTTCTCAGTGAGCAGTTCAGAGGTAAAACATCAATCCAATTGCCCCCCAAAACAAGGACAGAAGGTACCTGTAGCAAGTGTGTTAAAAAATAAATGATAAGCTTAAAATCATGGCTACAAATGCTCGCAGTTTAGGGAATAAGATCCATGAACTTGTGGCAATAATGGCAACTAATAATGTAGATTAAGTCGCTGTTACTGAGACATAGTATAATGAGAAAAATGACTGGGACATAGCAATACCAGGGTACTCTTTGTATAGAAAAGACAGGGAAGGCAAGAATGTGGGAAGGGTGGCCCTGTATGTGAAGGATAGCATACAATCTAGCCTAATAAAAGTTAGTGAGGCAAACATAGAGTCGGTTTGGGTTATGTTAGTATTTGGTAATCACACAGTAACTTGTGTAGGTGTGATTTATAGGCCCCCAGGACAAATAGAAGAGTTAGATAATCTACTAGTTGAGGAGATAGCTTAAATGACAATGAAGGGGGAAGTTATCATCATGGGTGACTTTAATCTTCCTGATGTGAATTGGAAAACCAAAATAGCTGCTTGTGCCAGCAGGACACATATTCTAAACTCCCTACTGGGATTGTCTCTAAAACCAGTCGTTGAGGAGCCAATTTGTAAAGAGGCCATACTAGATTTAGTGTTAACAAATGGAGATTTGGTATAAGATATTACTGTATGTGAAAGTTTAGGATCCAGTGATCATCAGTCAGTGTGGTTTAATATAAGAACAGTGAATGAGTCACACCACACAAAAACAAAAGTTTTAGACTTTAGAAAAACAGACTTTTCTAAAATTAGAATATGTGTAAAGAAGTCATTATCAGACTGGAGCAATATCAATGGAGTCCAAGAGAAATGGGATTATTTAAAAGTTGCACTTTAGGGCCCCCACCCACCGCTCAGGGGTGGGGGCCAGGGGGGGAGGACATTAGGTCCCCCCTTATTAGTATTTAGGGCCCCCACCCACCGCTCAGGGGTGGGGGCCAGGGGGGATGACATTAGGTCCCCCCTTATTAGTATGTAGGGCCCCACCCACCGCTCAGGGGTGGGGGCTGGGGGGGCAATAGGTCATCCCTTTAGTTTAAAAGCCCCCACTCGCACATCGCAGGTGGGGGCTCGGGAGGGGGGACCCTATTTTTTTTTTTTTTTTAACAGTGAGCAGGCTGCTTAGTATTAGTAAATTTGTCTGAAAGACCAATTTAGGTCTTTCAGCCTTTTGGTAGATAACTCCCTAATAACGTGGGAATTAGGGATTTATCTACTAAGCGGCTGCAAGAGAAGTCCCGAAGTCCCAAAATTCCAAAATGCAGAAGTTCTGAAATTCCGAAGTTCCGAAGTGTCGAAGTGCCGAAGTACCGAAGTGCTGAAGTGCCGAAGTGCCGAAAGCATTATAAATGCTTTCCTATGCGACCGGCTGAATGCGCGCGCAGCTCTTGCCGCACGTGCGCATTCAGCCGACGGGGCGGATCGGAGGAGGGGAGCTCCCCGCCCAGCAGTGGAAAAAGGTAAGTTTTAACCCTTTTCTCCTTTCCAGAGCCGGGCGGAAGGGGGTCCCTGAGGGTGGGGGCACCCTCAGGGCACTATAGTGCCAGGAAAACGAATATGTTTTCCTGGCACTATAGTGGTCCTTTAATATTTTGATTAGTAATATTGCAGAAGGTCTGGATGGTAAGGCATGTCTTTTTGCTGAAGATATGTAACAGGGTTGATGTTCCAGGAGGGATAAGCCAAATGGCTAATGATTTAGGTAAACTAGAAAGATGGTCAGAGTTATGGCAACTGACATTTAATGTGGATAAGTGCAAGATAATGCATCTTGGATGTAAAAACCCAAGGGCAGAGTACAGAAAATTTGATAGAGTCCTAACCTCAACATCTGAGGAAAGGGATTTAGGGGTGATTATTTTTGATGACTTAAAGGTAGGCAGACAACGTAATAGAGCAGCAGGAAATGCTAGCAGAATGCTTGGTTGTATAGGGAGAGGTATTAGCAGTAGAAAGAGGGAAGTGCTCATGCCATTGTACAGAACACTAGTGAGACCTCACTTGGAGTATTGTATGCAGTACTGGAGACCGTATCTCCAGAAGGATATTCACACTTTAGAGAGAGTTCACAGAAGGGCTACTAAACTGGTTCATGGGTTGCAGGATAAAACTTACAAGGAAAGGTTAAAGGAACTTAACATGTATGTATGCCTGGATGAATCTGTCCAGGGTCCATACCTCTGTGGTGGGTGTGAGCGAGTGGCTTTTCTGCAAGCTCAGATTGGAGATCTGGGGAGGCAAATTGTAACACTGAGGGAGATTGACAATCTTGAGAGGCGTCTGCTCACTGAGCAGAGTTAAATGGGTGCAGGTAGTGGATTGGGAGGAGATGAGATAGTTGGTGAGCAGGCACATAGCTGGGTAACAGTGGGCGAGGAAGCAGGGGGGAAGGGAAGAGGAAAGGTTTAGCTAGTTCTGATCTTGTGCAGCCTAACAGATTTGCCTGTTTAAATGAAGATGTTGGGAGCATCAGCTCAGGATTAGCTGTACTGCAGGAAGCTGTTCCTTCTAACAGCTGTGGGAATAGCCCTTCTAGTACGGTGTGGTTGAAAGGGTAATGAAGGCAAGACAGGTTGTGGTGGTAGGGGACTCTATTATTAAGAGAGTAGATAGGGTAATCTTCCACTCTGATCGTCTCATTCTGACAGTTTGCTGTCTCCCGGGTGCTCGGGTCTGACATGTTGCCGACAGATTGGGGGATTATTGGGAGGGTCTGGGGATGACCCAGCTGTCATGGTCCATATTGGTACCAATGACAAAGTCAGAGGAAAATGTAAGGTCTTAAAGAATGAGTTCAGGGAACAAGGAAGTAAGCTAAAGAAAGGGACCTCCAAGGTAATATTTTCAGAAATATTACCAGTGCCGCGCACTATAGCAAAAAAGCAGCAGGAGATTAGAGAGGTTAATGCATGGCTGAAGTCTTGGTGCAGGAAAGAGGGTTTTGGGTTTTTAGAGCACTGGATTGATTTTGCGCTTGGGTACAATCTGTATTGTCATGATGGATTGCACCTAAATGGAAGAGGGTCTGCTGTGCTGGAGGATAGGATGGCTAGAAGGTTGGAGGAGATTTTCAACTAGTAGTAGGGGGGAGGGTCAAAGCAATCTAGAAAATGGAAATAGGATAGAAAGGAGATGGGCTCAGTATAAGGGTGGTGCACATGGGGGGGGGGGGGGAAAGTCTGTGAATAGAGTGGAGGTATGTAATATTGATGAAAATTCACAAAGAATAAGAATTTATGGTGAGGTATGTTTGTATGTCAACCATGAGTTAAAGTCAAATCCTAGGCATGTGGAGCGTGACAAGGAAAATGTGGAAGCTTTATAGGTAGATATCTGCTTGGGGCAAACGAAGGCAAATCAATTATTGGTTGGGATATGTTATAAACCACCTAATGTAAATATTAATGAGGAGGAACTGCTGTTAGAGCAAATTGGGAAAGCTGCAAATCGGGGTAACACATTAATTATTGGAGATTTTAATTACCCGGACATAAATTAGGATAGAGTGACTTGTACTTCAAGGGGAATCAGGTTTTTTAATTTGTTAAATGACACCTGTATGTCACAACTGGTACAAGCACCAACTAGAAAGGATGCCTGTCTGGATCTCGTTATAACAAACAATGTTGATCTTTTGACCAACATTCCAGTAGGGGAGCATTTGGGAAATAGTGATCACAATATGGTAATTTTTAAAATAAACTCAAAAAAGCAAAAGCAAGTGGGGTATACTAAAATGTATAATTTAAAAAAAGCCAATTTCAATAAGATTAGGGCAGCTCTACAACATATAGACTGGCATAAACTCCTTAGTGAAAAAAACACTGAGGATAAATAGAAACTATTCAAACAAATATTACAAAGGTACATTTCTCAGTATGTACCATTGGGTAATAAATATAAAATAAATAAATTGAAACCAATGTGGCTTAGTGGAGAAGTAAAACAAGAGATTACAAATAAGAAAAGGGCATTTAAAGCATTTAAATCGGACAAATCAGAGGCATCCTATATAAGATATAAGAAAACAAATAATACTTGCAAAAAGGCAATTAAAGTGGCTAAACTAGAAAATGAGAAATTGAAATGCAAAACCAACCCCCACATTGTTTTCAAGTACATCAATTCTAAAAAAACAAAAAATGAAAGTGTAGGTACACTGGAAACATAGATGGGTCCGTTAGCTAATGAAGACTAGGAAAAGGCAGAGATTTAAAAAAAAAAACTATTTTTCTTAAGTATACAGTAGGACCTTGGTTTACAAATTTAATGCGTTCTCCAGGACGTTTCTTATTGCGAAACATTTGTAAATCAAAACGTGGTTTCCCATAGGAATGCACTGAAAATCAATTAATCTGTTCTGGAAGTCAGAAAAAAGTCAAAATGAGCTGGCATGGAAACCAACCCACAAGGCAGAACACACAATAAAAGGCATGCAAACGACAAAGCTCAGCTCCCTACCTTTCCATAGCTTGAGAAATGCGCCAAAAAGTCCCAAAACAACTGCAAACAATTTCCAGAATGGCTCCAAAACTCGATGCAAAAGCCGCTCCAAAACCTCCATACTTGGTGCCACGTGCTACCCACAGGCTCCAGCATGCAGCGAGTGGTGCTATAAACCTCCCAGGTGCAATGCACCCTGTGGAAGCTTGCTTTGTATTGCAAAATTTTTTTGAAACCGAGGCATTATTTTCAATAGATTTTCATTTGTAAACCGAAAATTATGTTAACCGAGGCATTTGTAAACCGAGATCCCACTGTATATTAATGAGGATCCTATGGCAAGAGATATGCAAATGATTGCTGCAAAAAACTTGCAGATAACTTGTGATTGGATGACTCGAGTTAGGCAGTTAAAGAAAATTTATGTAAATAACTAAAAGAACAAACTTCAAACTAAAAGAAATTGGTCTAGATGAATATTGGCTTAACCCCTTAAGGACTGGACCTTTTTTGCGATGTTGTACATTTGCGACCAGGCATATTTTTACACTTTTGTGGTGTTTGTGTTTGGCTGTAATTTTCCGCTTTCTCATTTACTGTTCCCATACAAATTATATATTGTTTTTTTCAGGACAAAAGGGGCTTTCTTTACATACCATTATTTATATAAACTCATGTATTTTAATTTAAAAAAAATAAAAAAATATGATGAAAAATTGAAAAAAATACATGTTTTTTACTTTTACTTGAAAAATCTTTTACTCATCTACAAAAGCGAATGAAAAAAACTGCTAAATAGATTCAAAATTTTGTCCTGAGTTTAAAAATACCCTGTGTTTACGTGCTTTTTTGCTTTTTTTTGCATGTTATAGGGCTATAGGTACAAGTAGGATATTGTGGTTTAAAAACATACATTTTTAAAATTTATCAATAGTGACATTATAACACTATTATCTGTCATAAATCTCTAAATAACACCCCACATGTACATATTTTTTTTAAAGTAGACAACCCATGGTATTCAATATGGGGTATGTCCAGTCTTTTTTAGTAGCCACTTAGTCGAAAACACTGGCCAAAGTAAGCATTCATATTTGTTTGTGTGTGAAAAAAGTAAAAAAACTAAATTGAACGCTAATTTTGGCCAGTGTTTGTGACCAAGTGGTTACTAAAAAAGACTGGACATACCCCATTTGCAATACCTTGGGTTGTCTTCTTTTGCAAATGGTATGCCATCATGGGAGTAATTCTCATTCCTGGGCTACCATACGCTCTCAAATGCAACGTAACCAACCTGGCCATTTTCAATGTAAAAATATTTGAACCATATATTTGACCTTGTAACTTTAAAAAATGCTATAAAACCTGTACATGGGGGGTACTGTTTTACTCGGGAGACATCGCTGAACACAAATATTAGTGTTTAAAAACTGGAAAACGTATCACAACTATTATATCATCAGTAAAAGTGCTGTTTGTGTGTGAAAAATGCAAAAAAAGTCATTTTCACTGACAATATCATCGCTGTGATATGTTTTACTGTTTTGAATCACTAATATTTGTGTTCAGCGAAGTCTCCCGAGTAAAACAGTAC
Source organism: Pelobates cultripes (assembly GCA_933207985.1). Classification (NCBI taxonomy): domain Eukaryota; kingdom Metazoa; phylum Chordata; class Amphibia; order Anura; family Pelobatidae; genus Pelobates; species Pelobates cultripes. The sequence continues at coordinate 246,686,131 of OW240914.1, forward strand.
CCCCCATGTACAGGTTTTAGGGTGTCGTAGAACGTTACAGGGTAAAATACAGTGCTAGCAAATTAAATTCTCTGGAATTTCGGCCTGGGTTGGCAGGCAGGTCCCTCAAATTGCAATCAATAAAATTACTTAATTATGTAAAATATTACATAAATACGCACGTAGAATTTAAATATATATGCATATTTATATATTTGAAGTCTATGTGTATATTTATATAATTATTTATGTAATTTTGTATATGGACATATGTATATTTCGTATTATTTTTATTTATTTATATATACATAGATATATATACAAATTCATTCTAAGTGTATTTTGATATAAATAGATATATATTAATTTTAAAATACAGTTAGAATAAAATTTCAAATAGATATATAATTTTTTTAAAATTTTTTTATTATTATTTAAAAATAATTATTTAACTTAAATTACTTATTATTTATATTTTATAATAATATATATATACAATATATATAGTTATTATATATATTATATATATACGTGCGTAATTTAATTATAAGTGTATTTTTATATTAATATAAGTACATATTAATATAAAAATACACTTAGTATGGCATTATATATATGATAGATAGACATATATTATATAGATATAATATATGTCTATATATCATATTTATACACATATATAATTTTTTTATTTTTTTTTATTAACACTAACTTTATTTTTTTTATTGATTTTACACTAGCAGGGAGACTGCCTGTCAGCACAGGCAGTCCCCCTGCAGGCAGACACATGGACACCTATTGTGACCATGTGATCGCTGTGTTAAGTGATCACATGGCCACAGGGGTCCTAATCTGCCGTGGGGAGACTGTCTGGGCTGCAGGCAGTCTCCCCACAACCGGAGCCACGCTGATCGCCGCCGGGGGAACGACGGCGATCAGGTAAGTACATTGCACCGTTAGGACGGTTCAGGACCGTCATCGGTCGGCAATGGGAAAATGCCGATGACGGTCCTAAACCGTCCTGGGTCACGAAGGGGTTAAGGATAGAGTACAACGAGAATGGTAAATTTTCAGGCTGGACAAACGTGGTAAGTGGTGTCCCTCAGGGTTCTGTTTTGGGACCGCTTCTATACAACATATTTATAAATGATCTTGAAATAGGCATTGAAAGCCATGTATCAGTGTTTGCAGATGACACAAAACTTTGTAAAGTAATAAAATGTGAGCAGGATATTGCTTTGCTGCAGAGGGATTTGAATAGATTGGGAGACTGGGCACTAAAATGGCAGATGAAATTTAACGTAGAGAAATGCAAAGTTATGCACTTCGGGGTCAAGAATGCACAAGCAACTTACACCCTAAATGGTAGTGAATTAGGGATAACCACACACGAGAAGGATTTGGGAATTGTTATAGACAACAAATTAGGCAGTAGAGATGAGTGAACCCGAACTGGAAAGTGCGGGTTCATACCGAACATTACGGTGTTTGGACCCCGGAACCGAAAACGGACATTTCAGTGTATATTCGGGTTGGAGTTCGATGTTCAGCGATTTAATGGCGCGTTTTGAAAGACTGCAGGGCAGCCAATCAACAAGCATTTGACTTGTGTGCCCTTAGAAGCCATCACAGCAATGCCTACTAATGGCATGGCTGTGATTGGCCAGTGCAGCATGTGACCCAGCCTCCATATATAAGCTGGAGTCACGTAACGCCGCACGTCACATGAGCTGTTATTAGTGTAGGGAGAGGATGCTGCAGCTGTGAGGGACAGATTAGGAAAGAATTCTGGTGTTGAATCTGCAAACTACAGGGATTAGTTTTGTGGGTGCTATACTACATTTTTGTAACTTGCCCTGAGCCCAGTGCCACAGAGAATGCAGTGCACTTGCAACTGCATGTGTGCCAGGCACATTACTTTAACCCTGTTCTGATAGCTCAGGGGGCAACATCTAGGCATTTTTAAATACTGCAATTCTTTTGGTGCTAAATAGTACTTTTGCGTACTGCATGTCTTGCAGTCTAAAAAAAAACCTTAAATACTACTGTTACATTGATGGTTTAAAAAAATGACACTTTTTTGTGCTAAATAGTACATTTGCGGCCTGCAGTGCACTTCATATCTGAGAGTCAAATAGAACCGTCAAATACTGTGGTTACATCGCACTTTGAAAAATTCAAATTTTTTGGGTGCTAAATAGTATTTGTTTTGCTGCTACAAAGTACATTTGGGGTGTGCACTTCATATCTGAGAGTCAAATAGAACCGTCAAATACTGTGGTTACATCGCCGTTTTAAAAATGCAAAAAAATGTTGGTGCTAAATAGTACATTTGGGGGGAGAACTTCATATCTGAGAGTCAAATAGAACCGTCAAATACTGTGGTTATATCGCAGTTTTAAAAATGCAATTTTTTTTCAGTGCTAAATAGTACATTTGGGGTGAGCACTTCATATCTGAGAGTCAAATAGAACTGTCAAATACTGTGGTTACATCGCAGTTTTAAAAATTAGAAATTTTTTGGTGCTTAATAGTACATTTGGGGTGTACACTTCATATCTGAGAGTCAAATAAAACCGTCAAATCCTGTGATTACAGCGCAGTTTTAAAAATTCAATGTAATTGGTGCTAAATAGTACATTTGGGGTGTGCACTTCATATCTGAGAGTCAAATAGAACCGTCAAATACTGTGGTTAAATCGCAGTTTTAAAAATTCAATATAATTGGTGCTAAATAGTACATTTGGGGTGTGCACTTCATATCTGAGAGTCAAATAGAACAGTCAAATACTGTAATTAAAGCGCAGTTTTAAAAATTCAATGTAATTGGTGCTAAATAGTACATTTGGGGTGTGCACTTCATATCTGAGAGTCAAGTAGAACCGTCAAATACTGTGGTTGCATCGCAGTTTTAAACATTCAAATTTTTTGGGTGCTAAATATTACATTTGGGGCGTGCACTTCATATCTGAGAGTCAAATAGAACCGTCAAATACTGTGGTTACATCGCACTTTGAAAAATTCAATTTTTTTGGGTCCTACATAGTACATTTGGGGTGTGCACTTCAAATCTGAGAGACAAATAGAAAAGTCAAATACTGTGGTTACATCGCAGTTTTAAAAATTCATATTTGTTTGGTGCTACATAGTACATTTGGGGCGTGCACTTCATATCTGAGAGTCAAACAGAACCGTCAAATACTGTTGTTACAGCGCAGTTTTAAAAATTCTAATTTTCTTTGGTGCTAAATAGTACATTTGGGGCGTGCACTTTATATCTGAGAGTCAAATAAAGCGCACTTTTAAAAATTCAATGTAATTGGTGCTAAATAGTACATTTGGGGTGTGCACTTCATATCTGAGAGTCAAATAGAACCGTCAAATACTGTGGTTACATCGCACTTTGAAAAATTCATATTTGTTTGGTGCTACATAGTACATTTGGGGCATGCACTTCATATCGCAGTTTTAAAAATTCATATTTGTTTGGTGCTACATAGTACATTTGGGGCGTGCACTTCATATCTGAGAGTCAAACAGAACCGTCAAATACTGTTGTTACAGCGCAGTTTTAAAAATTCTAATTTTCTTTGGTGCTAAATAGTACATTTGGGGCGTGCACTTCATATCGCAGTTTTAAAAATTCATATTTGTTTGGTGCTACATAGTACATTTGGGGCGTGCACTTCATATCTGAGAGTCAAATAGAACCGTCAAATACTGTGGTTACATCGCACTTTGAAAAATTCTATTTTTTTTGGTGCTAAATAGTACATTTGGGGTGTGCACTTCATATCCGACAGTCAAATAGAGCCGTCAAATTCTGTGGTTACATTGCAGTTTGAAAAATTCATAGTACATTTCTATTTTTTTTTGGTGCTAAATAGTACATTTGGGGCACGCACTTCATATCTGTGTTTCAAATCGAACTGTCAAATACTGTGGTTACATTGCAGTTTTAAAAATTCATATTTTTTGTGGTGCTAAATAATCCATTTGGGGTGTTCCCTTCATAACTTAGAGTCAAATAGAACCGTCAAATACTGTGGTTACAGCACAGTTTTAAAAATTCAAATTTTTTTGGTGCTAAATAGTACATTTGGGGTGTGCACTTCATATCTGAGAGTCAAATAGAACCGTCATATACTGTGTTTACATCACAATTTGAAAAATTAAAATTTAAACCATCTGTTAGTTTGGTGGGTGAATGCAAAGAATGAGGATAGCATCAAGTAAGGAACATGGCCCTAGTCGTGGTGCCGCTGATGTTGGTGGAGCTCCTGTTGCAGGGAGAGAATGTGGTCGATCTGTGCCAGCTACACGCACAAGTGAAACACCTTCCTCAGGTGCGAGTAGGCGACAGAACCTTTAGCGTTATTTGGTAGACCCGAATGCCGCTCTTCGAATGGTGAGGCCAGAACAAGTAGATTGGATGGCTGACAGTGCCTCCAGTTCCTTCACATTGTCTCCCACCAGGTCCCCTGCTGAAAGCTCAGAGTTGGCACCTGCAGCCCATGGCCATCTGTCTTTCACCTCACCCCCTTACAAATCAGCCAAGCAGTCTGAGCCACAGGTCATGCAGCAGTCTCTTATGCTTATGACTCTTCTGGCAGGGTTTCCGTGGGCCATCTACCTAGCCCTGCCCCAGAAGTGGAAGAGATTGAGTGCGCTGATGCACAACCACTTATGTGTCAGGATGTGGACATGCGAGGACCATCGCAGCACGTCTCTGATGATGATGATGAAACACAGGTGCCAACTGCTGTGGCTTTCTGCAGTGTGCAGACCGGCAAGGAGGGCAGGGTTGAGGAGTGGGTGGAAGATGATGTGGAGGATGATGAGGTCCTAGACCCCACATGGAATCAAGGTCATGCGAGTGACGTGTGCAGTTTGGAGGAAGAGGCGGTGGTCGCACAGAGGCACCAGCCAGCATAAGAGGGAGCAGGGTGCAAAAGCGTCCCCTAGACAGTACGCCTGCTACTGCCCACCGCACCCAGGTACTGAGCACACCAAAGCCAGCTCCAAGGAGTTCCCTGGCATGGCAGTTCTTCAGACAATGTGCTGACGACAAAACACAAGTGGTTTGCACGCTGTGCAATCAGAGCCTGAAGTGAGGCATAAACGTTCTAAACCTGAGCACAACCTGCATGACCAGGCATCTACATGCAAAGGATGAGCTGCAGTGGAGTAAGCACCTCAAAAACCAAGAAAGGTCTCAGGCTCCTCCTGCTTCCTCTTCTGCTGCTGTTTCGGTCTCTTCCTCCACCTCTGGAGTGACAGTGGCACCTGACACCCAGCAAACAGAGGATGTGGCAGCAACGCCACCACATCCGCCACCGTCCCCAAGCATATCCACACTGTCCCATGGAAGCTTTCAGCTGTCCATCTCCCAAACACTGGAGAGAAAGAGGAAGTACGCCCCTACCCACCCGCGATCCCTGGCCCTGAATGCCAGCATTTAAAAATTCCTGGCCTTTGAAATGCTGTCATTCAGTTTGGTGGAGACGGACAGGTTTAAAAATCTGATGGCGGTGGCTGTCCCACAGTACATGGTTCCCAGCCACCACTACTTTTCCGGGCGAGCCATCCTTTCCCTGCACAACCAATTGGCGGACAAAATCAGGTGTGCACTGCGCAACGCCATCTGTGGCAATGTCCACATAACCACTGATACATGGACCAGTAAGCACGGGCAGGGACGCTATATCTCCCTAATAGTTCCCTTATTTACCACTATAATGTCTTAAAGCATAGAACTTAGTAGGGCTAACCATACAGATATCTTAGCCATAATTTTATATAGTGTAAGAGATCTTCTATTTAACATATATAAATAATTGAGAATACAATATAAAATAAGGATTGTCTTGGAAGCAAGATTGTCTTTTGGATATTTATTATATAAAAATATAAATATAAAATCCATTATAGCAGAGTTTATAAAATTAAATTACATGCTTGCAAATATCATTAATAGGTTACATACCCTTCTGAACATGTCATCATGTCAGCCTCTCTGTCATTTTAAGATGGAGCAGCGTCTGTCTCCAAGTCTCTCCTCTGTGTCTTAACATTTAAAAGTACACCTATTTATACCTTAGGTGTCTCCATTTTAGGTTACTGTAGTTCAAATATGAAAAAGTAACACTTCTTTTACTTTATTCAATTTAGACCTCCCTTAACTTGGCAAACATACAAGGCCATAACTAAAGGGTGTATACGTCATGGAAATTTTCCTGACTTAGTTCAAGATGGCATCTTAAAGTCTGAATAGGTTATCTGTTGTTTATACTAAGTCGTAAGTGTACAGTCGTGGGAGATTCCCGGAAGTTCCATTAACTTGGGGTTACCACAGTATATTGTGTACTGCAAGTGTCGTAGTATAGCCTTGAAGCTTGTTTATGCATTATTGTTATTGTAATTAGTCTGGGACAAAATGGCGCAAACATATTATGCACTGAAGTTATTGCTTAAAGAAACAGTTATGAAAAACAATATGTTCCATTTCTAACACCTTGTCAGTTTGCAATATCTCTTAAAGACAAAGTACACAGTTTAAGAAATACAACATTTCATTCTAAAACTTGTAATATTTGCATTTGCCCGTAACAGTAGTGGCGGCTGGGCCTGAGGCAGATAGCAGTTTGGGTATGTCCTTCCACCACCGAGGATTGCAGGGCATTTCTCTTTGCCTCCTGTTGCCTCCTCCTCCTACTCCGCTTCCTCCTCCTCTACCACTTCCTCATCCAGTCAGCGTAACACCTTCACCACCAACTTCAGCACAGCCAGGGGGAAACGACAGCAGGCTGTTTTAAAACTCATATGTTTGGGGGAAAAACCCAACACCGCGCAGGAGCTGTGGACTGGCATGGAACAACAGATCAATGAGTGGTTGTTGCCACTGAGCCTCCAGCCCAGCCTGGTGGTGTGCGATAATGGGCGAAATCTCGCAGCAGCTCTGGGCCTAGCCGGTTTTACTCACATCCCTTGCCTGGATTTGGTGGTGCAGAAATTCCTGAAAAACTACCCAGATATATCAGAGCTGCTGCAGAAAGTGCGGGCCGTCTGTGTGCGCTTTTGGCGTTCTCACCCTGCTGCTGCTTGCCTGTCTGCGCTGCAGCGTAACTTTGGCCTTCCCACTCACCCCCTCATATGCGACGTGCCAACAAGGTGGAACTCCACCTTGCACATGCTGGAGAGACTGTGCGAGGAGCAGCAGGCGATAGTGGCGTTTCAGCTGCAGCACGAATGGGTCAGTCGCTCTGTGGAACAGCACCACTTCACCACCAATGAGTGGGCCTCCATGCGAGACCTGTGTGCCATGTTGCACTGTTTTGAGTACTCCACCAACATGGCCAGTGGTGCTGATGCCGTTCTCAGCCTTACTATGCCGCTTCTATGTCTCCTTGAAAAAATGCTTTGGGTGATGATGGAAGAGGATGTGGCACAGGAGGAAGAGGAGGAGGTCATTTCCATGGTTATCAGGCCAGTCATTCACCAGTGGCTTGTAGGGTGGGTTCATGCACCAGCATAGGCCAGGTACACAATTGTCCAGCCAGGGCACAGTTCTGGAGGATGAGGAGGAGGAGGAGGAGGAGGATGAGGAGGATGAGGAGGATGAGGAGGAGGAACCGTGTTCACAGCAGTGTGGCTGGGGGATACGGAGGACACAGACGATACACCTCCCACAGAGGACAGCTTGTCCTTGCCTCTGGGCAGCCTGGCACACATGAACAACTACATGCTGCAGTGCCTACGCAACGACTGCCGAGTTGCCCACATTCTAACTTGTGCTGATTACTGAGTTGCCACCCTGCTGGATCCCCGTAACAAGGACAACGTGCCGTCCTTAATTCCCTCACTGGAGTGTGATCGGAGGATGCGCGACTACAAGTGCACACTGGTAGGCGCGCTGCTGAGGGCATTCCCAACTGACACCATGGGCTCAGTGGAAGCACAAGGCGAAAGCAGAGGAGGAAGAAGAGGTCGCCAACGCAGCTGGGGCACCGCCAGCACCTCAGAAGGCAGGGTTAGCATGGCCGAAATGTGGAAAAGCTTTGTCAGAATGCCACAACAACCAGCACCACCAGCTGATATGGAACGTCTTAGCAGGAGGCAGCATTTCAGCAACATGGTGGAACAGTACGTGTGCACACGTCTACACGTACTGACTGATGGGTCTGTCCCATTCAACTTCTGGGTCTCCAAATTGGGCACATAGCCTGAGCTTGCCCTTTTTGCCTTGGAGGTGCTGGCCTGCCCTGCAGCCAGTGTATTGTCTAAACGTGTGTTTAGCACGGCAGGGGGCGTTATCACAGACAAGCGCAGCCGCCTGTCCACAGCCAACATGGACAAGCTCACGTTTAAAATGAACCAGGCATGGATCCCACCAGTCTTGTCTGTACCTTGTGCAGAATAGACACTTATACCGGCCCCATCCAGCCATTGTAATACTCAAGTGCACTTATTCTTTGTATTCTTTTTTTATATGTCCCAATATTTTGGGTGCTACCTGTGGGGATATTTATGGGATGATAATATTAAGCAGTCGAGAATTGCCCACTATTTCAATTCACTTAGATCTTAGAGATCGTTTATCAAATAAGTGAAAAGTATTCCATACAATTAAATCACAATTTGTTATAAAAATAGATTTATTTATTGTAACAAATTAATTAACAAATAATATTAGGCAGCATGCATGATAATAATCAGTGAATATTTAGTATAACATAAATATGCAATACAATGGAATGGCTATACACGTTTCAATGGCTAACAGCATCTTCTGTCACTTAATAAGATTTATGAGGGTAAGCTTCATGGACAAAAAGCAACTTCACACAGAGAAGAGCCATAAAACCTTGGCTAACAGTTAAAACAACTGAGTAACCCTTTCAATGCTGGCTAGATCATCCTAGGCAGATAGTATCCTATTCTCCTGTGATTTTCAATTGAATAACATTTGAACCAACTCATTAGTCATTTCCTGGAACCATCCAATAAGAATAATCTACCAGATTCTATAAGCCGAATTTTAATTTGCCTAAAAATATATCTTATCTTATTTTAGAGCAAATCAATACACTTGGATAAAAACAGCGGTATATTCATTAATATATAATTATTCTTAATTCCACCTGCAGAATGGAATGTTTATAACTATATATTCTTTAGTTAACTAAGATTTCTAAATATGGAAATCTGACCGTGATTTACCCAGTCATATATGATGCTATTAGTAAATTTTAATTAATTTCAATTAATTAAATAAAACCAGCATAGTTACCAGTTATGTAGATATTCTCATCAGATGAGTAGATAGTCCCAGAAACTTGATTTGTTGTATGGAGGTGTGTGAGTGATAGAGAAAAGTGGTGTTGGTTAGAAAGTGTCAAAGAGTTTAAGAGTTAAGTGTTAGTCCCAGAGAATGTTTCTTGAGTCTCTCTCTGCATGTCCGATTCGGAATTCCCAAACTTCCAACTCGTCTCTCTCCCAACTACCTCTCTCTTCCCTTTGTCCTAACTTTTAAAGGGCCAGACTCTCTGTACAGCATTAGTTGATAAGCCAATAGGAAACCGTAGATGGATTCAATCGACGGATCGCAATTTAGGTATTTGATCCATAGAGGGCAGTCTCGTCTAACTAATCCTTCTTATCCAGGAAAAAGTTAACTTTTCCTGATGACGATTTTGACGTCATTTGGCTTATCTAAAATGATTTGCTGTCAGTTCAAAGCGTTTGTCTCAGTCTTTGTCGCAACTACTTTGATCGTAATTTGTAAAATTGACAGTTCTAAACTCAATTTCACCCCTTACTTACAATGGGACCTTGTAAAATTTAGAAAGTAAATTTAGAAAGTAAAATTAATTACTTAGTCTTCTCTGTCACTAGTGTCTGTGTTTATGTAATGCATCTATTCCATTAACATTTAGACAGAGCATTCCATCCCCCTGCTTCATTGCTCATCTTGGTTTGTTTATGTAATACATTCCTTTAGTTCAGGCAAGTGGCTAGTTACAGAAAGTAAGAATAAACTATGTGTCTGTTATCCTGAAGATAGCAAAATGGAGTCTGCTCTGTTCTGAGTGGATCTGGCAATATACACTTTTAATTTCTTTTTAGCACAAAATGTCTGTTGATATAAATATTCTGACATACCCCAATTTAAAAAAAAACCCCAAAAAAACAGTGTTGGCTACCTCCTCCTCCTCCACCGCCGCTTCCTCAACCTCCTACTCCACATCCACTTCCTCCTCCTAGTTAAGTGTTCTTGCATAGCAAGACCACTTAATGTTATCTCACATATATATTATTATTAAGTGTTCTTGCATAGCAAGACCACTTAATGTTATCTCACATATATTATTATTATTATTATTATTATAGCAAAATTTGCCACCCTAACTCCTCCCACAGTTTTTACACTACATAGACAAAAATCTACCAAAACGTGCAGATTGTTCCCGATCGGATTGCTATTACTTTGTGGAACGTTTCGCCGAATGGTTCACGGAATATCGTCGTTCTTGTGGCGAAATTTGTCCCATAGGAATGAATGGCAAAGCTAGAGTGGGAGCTGGCAAAAGCTGAAAAATCAGGACATGATTTCTAAACTGCCACCACTCCCTTATTTTCAGGCCCACCTACACAAATCTTATATCAAAACGTTCAGCTATCCCTGCTGCCACTAAACATGTCAACGGCTAAGCCGTAGTCCTGATAGTTTTCACAATATGACCATTTGTTTGCAACTAACGCCGTCCATTGACATTCATTGAAACTTCACTCTGCAAAGCTCAAATTTGAAGTGCAATTTCTAAACTGCGACTGTGCCTTCAATTTTAATACTTCAGAGACATACTATGCATCAAAATGTAGGTCTGGGTCTTGTGATTCTCACAATATAAAGCTCTTCGCTGTAGGATTTATAGTTTAAGATACGACCGTTTGAAGATGGCAACCACCAAAATACTCTGACCTGTGTCAAGCTGCAGCAGCAAGTGATGTCATAGACAGGGCCTTTTGAACACCTGCTAATGGTTTTATAAATGTATGGTTTAATGTAACTGTGCAACACCGCTAAAAAATTGAATGTGCTAGACTACTGGTGGAGGCAAGAAGATTTCACACAATTTCCAGAAATTGTAGCTTTTCTAGTTATTATTCTTATTATTATAGCAAAATTTGCCACCCTAACTCCTCCCACAGTTTTTACACTACATAGACAAAAATTTACCAAAACGTGCAGATTGTTCCCGATCGGATTGCTATTACTTTGTGGAATGTTTTGCTGAATGGTTCACAGAATATCGTCGTTCTTGTGGCGAAATTTGTCCCATATGAATGAATGGCAAAGCTAGAGTGGGAGCTGGCAAAAGCTGAAATATCAGGACATGATTTCTAAACTGCCACCACTCCCTTATTTTCAGGCCCACCTACACAAATCTTATATCAAAACGTTCAGCTATCCCTCCTGCCACTAAACATGTCAACGGCTAAGCCATAGTCCTGATAGTTTTCACAATATAATCATTTGTTTGCAACTAACGCCGTCCATTGACTTTCATTGAAACTTCACTCTGCAAATCTCAAATTTGAAGTGCAATTTCTAAACTGCGACTGTGCCTTCAATTTCAATACTTCAGAGACATACTATGCATCAAAATGTAGGTCTGGGTCTTGTGATTCTCACAATATAAAGCTCTTCACTGTAGGAGTTATATTTTTTAAAATATGACCGTTTGAAGATGGCAACCACCAAAATACTCTGACCTGTCAAGGCTGCAGCAGCAAGTGATGTCATAGACAGGGCCTTTTGAACACCTGCTAATGTTTTATAAATGTATGGTTTAATGTAACTGTGCAACAACGTTGCAATTAAATGTGCTATGTAAATGATAACAGTTACTCCGCCCACCCCAGTTGTAGACTACAGGTGGAGGCAAGAACACTTCACACAATTTCCCCTGAAATTGTAACTTTTCTAGTTATTATTATTATTATTATATGTACCTACAATCTCTAACTCCTCCCACAGTTTTTACACTACATAGACAAAAATTTACCAAAACGTGCAGATTGTTCCCGATCGGATTGCTATTACTTTGTGGAACGTTTCGCCGAATGGTTCACGGAATATCGTCGTTCTTGTGGCAAAATATGTCCCATAGGAATGAATGGCAAAGCTAGAGTGGGAGCTGGCAAAAGCTGAAAAATCAGGACATGATTTCTAAACTGCCACCACTCCCTCATTTTCAAGTCCACCTACACAAATCTTATATCAAAACGTTCAGCTATCCCTGCTGCCACTAAACATGTCAACGGCTAAGCCGTAGTCCTGATAGTTTTCACAATATAATCATTTGTTTGCAACTAACGCCGCCCATTGACTTTCATTGAAACTTCACTCTGCAAAGCTCAAATTTGAAGTGCAATTTCTAAACCGCGACTGTGCCTTCAATTTTAATACTTCAGAGACATACTATGCATCAAAATGTAGGTCTGGGTCTTGTGATTCTCACAATATAAAGCTCTTCACTGTAGGAGTTATAGTTTTTAAGATACGACCGCTTGAAGATGGCAACCGCCAAAATACTCTGACCTGTGTCAAGCTGCAGCAGCAAGTGATGTCATAGACAGGGCCTTTTGAACACCTGCTAATGTTTTTATAAATGTATGGTTTAATGTAACTGTGCAACAACGTTGCAATTAAATGTGCTATATAAATAAATAAATGTTGAAATGCATTTCTCACTCTATCAAGCTTGCCATGTGCACTTTTTAAATTTGATCAATCAATTGGTTAGTGTAATGTTTACAATTTGTACACACTCCAAACACTCCACACAGTTACTCTGCCCACAGTTACTCAGCCCACCTAGACAAATCGTATATCAAAACGTTCAGCTATCCCTGCTGCCACTAAACATGTCCACTGCTAAGCCATAGTTGTGCTAGTTTTCACAATACGACCATTTGTTTGCACCTCACGCCGTCCATTGACATTCATTGAAACTAAACCGCGACTGAGCCTTCACTTTTATTATTTCAGAGACATACTATGCATCAAAATGTAGGTCTGGGTCTTGTGATTCTAACAATATAAAGCTCTTCGCTGTAGGATTTACAGTTATTACAATACGACTGTTTAAAGGATGAAAAGTAATCAGGAGAGGCAAAATACCCTGACCTGTGCCAGGCTGGAGCAGCAAAGAAAGAGGAAGTGATGTCATAGACAGGGCCTTTTGTACACCTACTAACTTTTTTCAGGTTGGTTGTTGTGTTTCTATGCTGCTGGAGATTTTCAGTAAAGAGAGTTATGCAAATATGAAGCCTCCTGTCATGTGGTAAAATTAGAGCTCTGTGAATATCATCATGCCATCTAAAGGAAAGAGATCTAAAGCTGCAAAGATACGCTGGACTAAACTGGACCTTTCAGCCCCATGTTTTCGGGATCAGGAGTCCCACAGCAGCATAGTGGAAATGGAGGTTTGTGAAAGTGAATGTGCCCAGGAGGTACATAGTGAACCTGTGGTGTCATTCCCATGTTCATCTAAGTGTCAAGTTCAAGAGCACAGTGACAGTGTGATGGGCACATCTGAAAACCATGGCATGCAAGAACCATGTGTATCAAGTGAGATATCTGTGCAGGCATCATTTCATCAGGGTCATCATGGCTATGGAAGGTTAAGGAACAAACAGTGCACATGCATGGCTCTGACATTTTTGGCATACCACAGTGAGCTTGATGATGTGAGGAAGGATGATCTTGATCAAATACTGAAGAAGGGCAACAGCTTGTATGGCACAACAATACAACAGCTAAAACGAAGAAATGTCTATCAGCACCAACACCTGACAATGGAAGAAGTGCCCCTCAGAGTCAACACTGAAAAATATGAGTATAACGTTGTTAAATCTCCAGTGTTATCGGGATGTGTGAGAGCCACGGTAGACAGTGACAACCAAGGATGGTTTGTTGACCTCTCCACAAGACTACAGTGCCTCAATGCAGATGTTACACATGCACTTTTTATAGTAGTGCCATATTGCATTGCATTGTTCAGAGACAAGTCTGGGAGATATGGACTGTTTGATTCTCATAGTCGAAATAAGGATGGACTTCCTGCCACTGGAAAAGGAAAAGCTGTTATGATCACCTTTACACATTTGAGTGATATGGGGGCAAGGATTTATAAGTTGTATGAATTGCTCCTTACAGACAACAGAGGCCCTATTGATGGACTGCAGTATGACTTCATGCCAGTCTCATTTCAGTGTGCAAGACGTCTGTCAGATGGTTTGATGTCCCCACCGGTGCAATCTGACAAACCACATAATGGAAAGCACGTGGAGAACAAAGTGACACAGATGACCAAAGATGCAACACACACTGGATTCCCAGCCAGCAAGCATTCTCCACGGTCACTTGATGCAAAATCCTCACAGGGCATATGGAAGGACAGTAAGGCATTGTCCAAATTAAATGCACAGCAACAACAAAAACTGAAGACAAGACACAGAAATGAAAGAAGGCGTGGTTTCAAGGCTACAAAGATGTCTGTCACCAATAAGAGGAGGACATACATCACTAGCCGATACAGAGCAGATGCTGATTTTAAGTGGAAGCAGAAGCAATATATCATTCGCAAATATGCGACAGATGCCAATTTCAACTTGAAGCAGAAGCAATACATAACCAGCAAATATGCGACAGATGCCAATTTCAACTTGAAGCAGAAGCAATACATAACCAGCAAATATGCGACAGATGCCAATTTCAACTTGAAGCAGAAGCAATACATAACCAGCAAATATGCGACAGATGCCAATTTTAACTTGAAGAAGAAGCAATACATCACCAGAAAATATTCAACAGATGCAGGTTTCAAGTTAAAGCAGAAGCAATACATCACCAGAAAATATGCAACAAGTGAAGATTTCAAATGGAAGCAGAAGCAATACATCACCAGAAAATATGCGACAAATGACGATTTCAAATTGAAGCAGAAGCAATACATCACCAGAAAATATGCGACAAATGCCGATTTCAACTTGAAGCAGAAGCAATACATCACCAGAAAATATCATAATGATCCTGCTTTCAGAAAACGTCACTTGCAACATTGCATGAGTTACATGAAAATGAAGCGTCACACTCAGGCAGAATTTCGCATAACCCATAAGATGCAATGTGCCTTCAAAATAAGAATGAAATATAGACGATGGACTCATGTCATGCGGGAATGCAGTCAACCAGTGGAAAACAGCCTAATGCAGACAGCTATATCCACTTTCCATGAATGCATTAAAGCTGGGCCAACTTTTGTGTGCACGATGTGTCATCGCACCCTTTTCCCTAACCAAGTGAAACATTGCATTCACAGCAATTACAAGAAGAATCTACACATTGTTGCTGCCTGTTTGACAGGGAAATATGTCCATGTGTGCAACAATCACTGTCAAGGCCCTGAACAATGCACCGTACCAGATGAAAGGACCAAAGAATGGATTTGTCACAACTGTGATTCACATTTAAAAGCAGGACACATATCATCCATCGCTGTGGCTAACAACATGGAGCTGGCGCCCATTCCCCCAGAGCTTTGCGATTTGAATGTGCTAGAAAGACAACTTTTGGCCAAAATACTGCCATTTGCCAAGATCATCACACTCCCCAAAGGTCGACAGGCAGCTATACATGGCGCTGTAGTGTGTGTGCCATCCGAGGTGGAAACCACGGTCAATACTCTACCAAGATCGCACAGCACATCCCAGTTACACAGAGTGAAGCTGAAAAGATGTCTGACTTACAAAGGCCACCAGCTGTTTCACAATGTCAACATGAGAAATGTAGTAGCAGGTCTGTCAAAACTCATTGACACACACCCCAACTACAGTGACATTTCAATCAGAGTGGATGAGACAATCGCTGCTGATGATGCTGATAATGATGATGATGGGATGGAACCTGACAGTTGTGATGAAACTGAAATGATGGAGATACTTGAACGCATCGAAAATTGTGATCCATCAGAGGTACAGTCTGCATGTTTACTGGCTGCTTCTGAGCAACAGGAAGGCCATGACCAACAACCTCCCAATGCAGAGGATGAGAAGGATTCACTAAGACCTGGAATTGGCCTAGACAGTTGTTTGCAGCCATCTGACCTTGGAGAGGAAGCACTGACACACGGTGATGGAATATTCAGCATTGCACCTGCACAAGGAAACACACCTGTCAGCTTCTTTAAAGTTCCTAGGCTTGAGGCAATGGCTTTCCCTGTTCAGTTTCCTACTGGACAGAATACATTGGACCAGGCAAGACAAGTCAAACTGTCCCCGAGCATGTATTTCAATGCAAGGCTTTTTTGTGTTGATACTCGTTTTGCAAGAGACACAAGCTACCTCTTCTTTGCGCAGTTTGTCACAGAAACACACATGGCCAAAAGCAGCATGTCCATCCAGTTAAGGAAAGGAAAACCCAATACCAGGGATGGACAGAAAATATCCAACAAGCTGCTACAGGACAAGCGTGAGGTTGAGAGGTTGGTGCGAAACCGAGATGCCACAAGGTTCATGCAACCACTGAGAGGGAGTCCAGCGTATTGGGATAAAAATCTGAAGAATTTGCTAGCCATGGTCAGACAATTGGGTAAGCCAACATTTTT
>OW240914.1:246732877-246753605 GCA_933207985.1 Pelobates cultripes
AAGGATGACACCACCTCTTGATGGGATGGCATCTAACTAACCACTTAACACCTGAACCAATTAATAATGTTTATTTGTTGTTATCTTGAATTCTTCAGTGATGTAAAAATGCCTTTATAAGGGTCTGCGCACCCATTTTCTGTTAGAAGCCATTAAACTTTTCCGAAGTTCTTTCATTAACCTGAACCCTGTGTCTCAGTGTGAATTTACTTCTGCGTGCACGCAACTTTATTATCTTTAATTTGGACAGGAACAGATAGTCATTCAAACTTATTGGTTTGCAGAAAATAATTACTACAATTTGGCGCCTTTAACGTGGGGCTCTGGGTTATGTCCTGCCCGGACAGCCGTCCAAGAAGACGCTGGGGGGATGAATCCTGGGGGAAGGAAAAGAGCCTGATCACCTCTGAGTACACGGTAGTGACTGCTGCAGCACCTAGCCGGTATGTTCCTGCCCCTGTGATTGACCTGTCCCAGTGTCTGTGACTGCTGCCGAGTCAGTAATAACTTGCCCAGAGTCTTTGTATTCTTAATGATACCTAGTTTACCTGTATGTTGACTATCTGTTGCCTGGGTGTGTTTGTATTGGTTTGTGTTTAGCTTAGTCCCAGGGGAGTGTGAGTGCCTGTTTACCCCTTTTAGGTGCTAGGTGGCTCTAGCGGTAAAGGAAAAAGGGGAGGGGACCTGGTGGAAGTCTGTGTGGACTCACTACTTTCTCAGGTCTGGGGTGTCACTTTGAGGGCCTGGCTAGCCTCATTGTGCACGTTACTCTGCTTGCAGAGGGTGAGACACTTCAGCCTCGAACGCTGACGCTGGTAGTGTTCTGTTAACCTCTCAGTGCCCGCGGATACGGACACTGTTAGGTTGTGGTGGGATTGGATTCTGGCAGGCATTGCTGTTTCCATCACTGTGTGGTAGTGAGACTTGCGGGTGGGTCCGCAACAGGGACACTACGAGGTTGAGAGAGGTGGCTGCGGCCACACGATTAAAGGAAAGGGATTACTGTGATTTTATTTGAACTGTGATGCATGCACTGTATTTTATTTTGTCTTAATTGTCTGTCACACAGATTCCTGTGCTTAATCTTATCTTACTCTCTCTGTGTTATTTACACTTTCCCCTCTTATTTCTCTTTGTTGAGAGAAGTGATTGGTCACACACTTCTCGCCACGCTCCAATCCGCGGCTACCTCGGGTAGGCGGAATTAGTGACTAGTCTACGTTTTGGGAAGACGTACGTAGGAACCCACTCTTACGTAGCAGTCGAGCACTGTAGACCTTCTTTTTCTCTCTTTCTCTATATCTGGGACGCCTTATATAGGGAGGATGGGACAGAAGTTAGATAAACCCAGTAAGGGTTGGTTAGCATGTGATTTAGTAGAAGACAGAGAAGGAGAAGAGGTGGTTAAGAAAGTGAGGAAGATTGCTAAAGTATATGGAATTACCGTACCTCCGTGCGGCAGATTGCAGCCAGAGAGCTGGCGTAAGTTACTGACAGAGAAGAAAGGGAAGCTGTCGGACCACGATTTGGTTCGTACAGCAGAAGGCTGGTACCGAGTAGCAAGAGCTATTCAGCAAGAGGGATGGGTTGAGGAAGAAATTGATCATAAAGGTTTAAGATTGTTTGTGTATTATAATAATTGTGTTACTGGGAAGTTCTCCCAGCCAGCGCCCTATGATGGCGCCCAGGAGGTGACCACTGCCAACATCGCGTCAGCAATGACCGAAATGCAGCTGACCATGGTCCCCACCCCTGGTCCCCACCCTACCACCGCCCCTGTTTACCCAGTCCTGAATGCTGATGGATCCTTATTCTCCCCCCCATCAGTCCTACAGATCCCGTCACCCTCATCCTCTCTCACACCACCCTCCCTCTCCAGTCCGTTTCTCCCGTCCGCTCTTCCTCCCTTCCGCCCCTCCCCTACCTTCCCACCTCCTCCTACTCCTCCTACTAATCCCTCCCCTCCGTCTGTCCCCCCCCACTGCTCCGTCTTCTTCCCCTCCCTCATCTCCTGCCCTTCCTACTCCACCTTCTCCTCCTCCTACCCCTCCCGTCCCTCCTACTCCACCTTCTCCTCCTCCCACTCCACCTGCTACTCATTCTTCCATTTCCCCACCACCATACCTATATCCTTTATATCCTTCCTCCCTTCCTAATCCATACCCATCTCCTCCGCCCTACCCGTGCGCCGCCCTAGCACCTGCCCAAATGGCCTGGCCATTCCCCTACCCTTATCCCGCAACTCCGCCCTATTCCGCCACTTCCTATGTACCTTCCCCGATCACGCCTACCCTGCCTCAACCTGCTCAAGTTGTGCTCACATCCAACATGGCTGCCACTTCCTCCCTTAACCCCAACGCCACTTCCTCCCTTAACCCCAACGCCACTTCCTTCCACGCCTCCAATATGGTAGCCCCCAGTGGTGCGGCACCTCTAATGCCAGTCCTTCCAAATGATTTGTTACCACCAGCGAATACCACACCATTAGCTCCGGCAGGCGGAGTGCCCATTCTACCCCCGGCCCTGACACCTCAGGTAGCTACAAATCCTACAGGGGTCCGAGTGTCACCATCCCAGAATGAATTCGATTCAGTCAGCTCTCATGGTTATCAAATCCCACCGGACTCCAGAAACACATCGCCCCGCCTGCCTCGGTGCTCTATCAGTGACCCTTCAGGGAGAGAAGGCCCCTGTAATGTATGTCTCCTTCAATCCCACTCAGGCCTCTGCTCTAGTGAAATCACTCCCTGACCCCGAAAAACAGCCCATGCCCTTCTATAGAGGGGTAGTTCAAATTCAACAGACCTATTCCGCCTCATGGCGTGATTTGTTAAGCATCTGTGCCATAAAGGCTGGATATGCTTATTGGCCTAGCATTGCCCGCCACCTCTGCAACAACTGGCTCACTAGTGATACTGACTATGCATCGGGGATTGAATTCTGTGCCCAGCTGAAGGACTGGGCTAAGGATAAGCTCGCAGACTTAGCAGCTGGCCTCAACAATGTTGTTCAGGAAAAAGGTGAATCTGTGGAGAGGTTCCATGCTAGACTTTTCCAAGTATTCTCAGACCTGGGATTTGATCTCAGCAACAAGATTCACTCCCAGATGCTTTCTGGTGAATTTGTCCTAGGCATCAAAGACTCTATACGCAAGGGTATTATTGCTGCTCGCCCTGAATATAGGGTGGTTCCCCTGGATAAGTTACTCTTAGTTGCCAGAGGACTAGAATCAGCACAGAATCCTAGAAAGTTCAATTCAACTCCTATTATGGTGTCACGCCCAGTCCCAAGAGGCACCAGGCCCGCTGATGGAATCTGTTTTAATTGTGGGGAAAAGGGCCATTTCAGGAGTGATTGCCCGAGCCCCAGAGATACCGAAAATCATATACAGACGAGGAGGTGCCTAAACCCACACCAATAACAAAGGCTCCAAAACCTCCCTTGCCCGATTCAGTCCAAGAAGATTAGGAAATTGGCAAGCCTGTGTCATTAACCCCTGTCATGGCAGTATCTTCAGGGGAACAAGGGGGGCCACTAGCCACTGTAACTTTACCTGTTGAAGGTCACCCTACCACATTCCTTGTTGACACATGTGCAGCCCGAAGTGTTCTGAGAGAACAAGACCTGCCTGATTCTTCATTCCTTTCCAATATTGACGTCTCCTGTGTAGGTGTAGATGGCCTCCCGAGACATAGTCCTTTAACTACTCCTTTACGGGTTGGCAACTGTCCCAATCTGCTTGCCCGATTTGTGGTGTCTTCAACATGTCCTATTAACCTATTAGGTGCTGATGTCCTTTCCCGCCTACAGGCATCTATCACCTTCACTCCGGACGGCCAGGTGGAACTATCTACTCCCCTGTCCGAATCAGACACCTCAGCCTTGTGTTCCCTGCCTTTGATGCTTCATCTAGAAAAACCCCATGGGAATGCAAAGGCCCTGAGGGACAACTTTCCAGAAATTCTAATGACAAGTGTCCCCAAGAAACTGTGGTCTTCAGGCCCAGAGGACATAGGTCATCTAAAGGTCCCACCTGTGATGGTAAAGCTAATTCCAGGAGCAAAATTACCGAGAGAGTCTCAATATCCGTTGAAACCAGCACAAGCTGTGGCCATCACGGAACAAGTACAAGCACTACTGGCTAAAGGTGCTCTTGTCAAGTGCGAATCACCATGCAACACCCCATTGTTCC
Source organism: Pelobates cultripes (assembly GCA_933207985.1). Classification (NCBI taxonomy): domain Eukaryota; kingdom Metazoa; phylum Chordata; class Amphibia; order Anura; family Pelobatidae; genus Pelobates; species Pelobates cultripes. Next base: position 246,737,070 of record OW240914.1, read on the forward strand.
CTGTGAAGAAGAGGACACCTAAGGGTGAACCTGACAAGTACAGGATGGTCCAGGATCTTCGGGCTGTCAATGAGGCCACAGTTTTGGACACCCCAATTGTGCCTAACCCACGCACCCTTCTCTCTGGTGTTCCACCTTCTGCCACATACTTCACAGTTATTGATCTGGCCAGTGCCTTTTTCAGTGTCCCTCTGGACCCCACCTGTCAGTACCTGTTTGCCTTCACGCATGAGAAACAACAATTGTCACGAGCGTGGGCTATAGGCCCAGCCGAGACAGTGGGGGGAGTGTGGAAGTGACAGGGTTAATGACACCAGACCCCTGGTTACCTGTTGCTAGTCCCAGCAACCACTCAATTAACCCCTGCAATCCCTTCTACACTAACTCCCTTAGTACACTTGACTGCCACCACCAAGACTTTTAAACCCGGGCGTCTTAGGTTACCCCACACACAGGAGAATTATAGTATCACCGTTCTACTTTTACTGATAAAACATATATAGTTAACCCTTTTTGGTAACGTGTTTACCTGAGCTTTCCTCTGGAGAGTGAAGCTCATAGAGAACAGAGACACAAGCTGATTAAGTAAACATTTAATCTGACAAAAAGGATTCACAGTGCTGAGTACAAAATACAGAAATAAATGACATACAGATAACAAATTGCAAAACAGTACATAAAATAAAATAGGAGAAAACACAAGAAATTCCTTACATATATTTACCCCATATAGAATTCTTGTGGGAGTCTTAGATGGTATAGGTCTCCTAGAAGTTACTGACAAAAAGAAAAATGAATAACTGCCTCCCTGGATAGTCCAACACCCTCATATATCTAAACTAGTTGTTTCTCAGTGGGCAGACCCCTGGGGGGGGATCAGAGGGGGCTGGTCTGGCAGTCTATTGCCCACTCTATGAAATTCCTTGTGTCCAGCTCTGGTGATGGCTATCTAGATGTTTTATGGTCTAGGCCTGGTGCAAGATCAAAGACCATAATAAACGTCATCCTAAGGTTTACAAAAAAAACAACTCTTAACATATATAAACACACATCAAACACCAACTCACGCTTTTGGCATGACAACAATACACGTGGACTGTTATGCCCCAGGGAGCACAAAATTCACCAAGTCAGTTTGCAAAGGCAATGTCTTCCATCCTTGATCCATGGCAATCTGACCACCCCGAGGTTGTCCTGCTCCAATATGTTGATGACCTGCTCCTTTGTGGAGATGACATCCCCACGACAGAAAAATGTTCTCTGGACCTCCTTTGTTATCTTGCAGATCAGGGGTGTAAGGCATCTCTTGTCAAACTTAAATTTTGCCAGGCCACAGTAATCTTTCTAGGCCATTGCCTGTCCCATGGCACTAGACACCTCACCCGTGATCGTGTCGGAGCGGTTTTGGCCATTCCGCCTCCAAAAACTCCAAAATCCCCCCACGCCTTTCTAGGCCTCATTTCTTACTGCTGAGCATGGATCCCAGAGGCCTCTCTACTCATGCAACCTTTGTACGATGCTCTTAAATCAGACCCGTTCTGTCTGTCCTCAAAAGCACATGACAACTTCTACACTCTCCAACGTGCTATTGCCTCTGCTCCCGCCCTTGGCTTGCCAGACTACACCAAGCCATTCAAATTATTTGTGTCTGAAAGACAAGGCCACGCTACAGGAGTCCTTACTCAAGCCCATGGACCTGGCGGCCGCCAAAGGCCTATTGGCTTCTTCTCTTGCCAACTAGACATTGTGGCTAGAGGAACCCCCTCTTGCCTCCGAGCTGTTTTTGCCGCTCTGGAACTCATAAACCGCACTGGGGACCTGGTTCTTGGCCACCCTCTGACTGTTTTGGCACCTCATGATATTTCTGCCATACTTAACCAGGTCCAACTCAAACATGTCACCCCTGCCAGGCACCTTCGTCTCCAATGTCATCTCCTGTTACCTGATAATGTTACCCTTCAAAGATGTCAGGTTCTGAATCCGTCCACTCTTCTGCGACTCCCTGAGGGGGGTAGCTACTATGGATTTATCATGGATGAAGGCTATGTCCTACTTCTTACCCACACTATTAAAACAATGCACCTCAATTTACCCTTCTGTGACGGGCCAGAATATGCCTTCTGCACCATGTGGTACAAGCCAACCATCAACCCTGACCTTCATTATGAAGATGAACTTTATCAATTAGTTGAGGTAAAACTCATTCTACAAGATTTTTACTGCGATACTGAAAGCAACAGTATGATTTTGGTTCAACTACCACTTGGACTTGAACATCTATATCACCATTGGGACACAGCCATTCCACATGTCCCTGTTACCAAATCAAAGATAAAGTCATGGGGTGATCTCGGGCCCATGGCAAAACTATGGGCCACCATGGATGAACTACAGCTCCAAGAAAAAGGCGTTGTCAAGTACCCAACAACTGAACATGTAAAAGCATGGCCACGGTACTTTCTGGAAGAAGAATTTGAAGATCTGGTCATAAAGCACGACTATGATCCAGAAACGCCCATAACTGTTTTGAACAGATGAAAATGGAAACAACACATTTGCCAACCGTGTATGAGGATCCACTAATAGATCCTGACCTCACCCTGTTTGTGGACGGCTCAAGGTATGCTGATGAAGAAGGAAAATATCACACAGGATATGCCGTCACCACAACAGATGAAATTATCAAGTCATCATCTCTACCATGAACAATGTCTGCGCAGGAAGCTGAATTACAAGCCCTAACTTCAGCATGCAAGATATCTGAAGGAAAGTGCGCCAATATCTACACAGATTCAAGATACGCACTGGGCGTGGCTCATGACTTCGGATTAATTTGGAAAACAAGAGGATTTCTTACCACTGCCGGTACACCAGTCAAGCACAGTTCTGCAATCAAGGAGCTGATGGATGCCCTCCTACTCCCAGAAGAAGTGGCCATTCTGAAGGCTCATGGGAAGTTGGATTCGGATGAAGCAAGGGGCAACCATCTGGCTGATCAAGCTGCAAAACAAGCTGTAAGAGAACTACAGGAAGTGGACAGAAGTGTGTCCGGAAACGAAGAAACTCCCACATTTACCTTGCAGACACTTCCAACTGATCTAAAAATCCTACGGGAACAACAAGCTGCAGTTGCTCCTGAAGAAATACAAAGATGGAAACAGAAAGGGGCAGTTCTGAAGGATGGAGTGTACTCCAACAACCTCAAGTTCTGCCTCCCTAAGAATTTGTACCCAGCAGTCGTACAATGGGCACACGGACCTGCACATTTATCAAAGGATCTAATGAATGCTCTTGTACAAAAATACTACGAAGCACCCGGAATTAGTACACTAACCAGTAACTACTGCAAGTCCTGTGTTATTTGTGCTAAATGCAATCCAGGAAAAAAAATCAAAGTTCCTCCAAACCATCTGGTTAAACCCATGTATCCATTTCAAAGGATTCAAATCGACCACATCCAGATGCCAAAGAGTAGTCACTATGAATATGCACTAGTGATAGTGGACATGTTCTCAGGCTGGCCAGAAGCCTATCCAGTAGTCAACATTACCGCCAAGACAACAGCAAAACGTCTACTCACAGAAATTGTATGTAGATTTGGACTCCCAGAAGTTATTGAAAGCGACCAGGGCCCAGCTTTCACAGCATCAGTAACTAAAGAGATTTGGACTGCCCTAGGAGTGACCCTTGCTTTCCACACGCCGTATCACCCACAAAGCAGTGGCAAAGTGGAACGTATGAATAGTACCCTAAAAGCTAGAATGTTAAAAATGTCACAAGAAACAAAGATGCCCTGGCCAGAAAGCTTGTCAATAGCTCTATTCAGTGTCAGACACACACCCAGAGGAAAACCCTCACTGTCCCCATATGAGATTCTATTTGGGACTGCACCTAGGCTAGGTTGCTATTTTCCCCAACAACTACAACTTCAAACTGATGTTTTAGTAGATTATGTAACTGAACTTGCAAATGCTTTAAACAAAATCCATGCCCAAGTTTTCTCTTCAATTCCAGATCCTGATTCTGATACGGGCAACCACAGTCTGCTCCCTGGTGATTGGGTCCTAGTCAAGAAATTTGTGCGGAAACACACCCTGGAACCAAGATTTGACGGACCATTCCAAGTTCTACTGATCACCTCCACCTCCGTCAAGTTGGCTGGGTAAAGCAACTGGATCCACGCCTCCCATTGCAAAAAGGTTCCTGTCCCAGAGGAAGCAGACTCCTCACAACCATGTACCTCTGGTACATCATCCCTTTGATTAGTTTCCTTGAGGCCCAACAAGTGGCCATTACCAAAGATGCTAGTGGGTACACATTCTGGTATAATTCATCATGCACCTGCGTAGCTACATTCACCTTTGATTACTGTGACATAGTAGATTGCCCATTTCCCAAGTCACAGATTCAAACCATTTACAAAGATATACCACACGCAAAGGACCCCTATGTTTGTGTAGTTGACAAGCAATGGGGACACAACTGTGACCATTGGGGGGCTGCAGGATGGAATACTGGGCCTGCCTGGGGTTACAAACCCAAAAGTGCCTTATCTAAAGTAGATGACCATGGTAGATCCCTCCTTCAAAGAATGACTTTAAGAAAGCCTGGAGGAGGTCTGCCCATGAAATTAATGTTAAACATTGAGCACCCTGGTCCAAAGGATGCTGACCAATATGTAATGGGAATGTATTGGAAAAGTGGTTCCTATAACAAATTAGGTCATTTCTATCTTAAAGATATTTGCCACTCTCCAGAGTGGCAAGGGGCTGTTCATATGGTCCCGAATCCACTGAAACCACATATCCAGTCTTTTAAGGACATGATGGCCATTGCTAACCCCACCTTTGAAGACACCATGGCCACTGAAACTGGTTACAATGATATCAATCTATGGTTAGAGTGGATGAAATATAATGCTAATAAACATAACAAAACCGCATGCTATGTGTGCGGTGGTGCTCGACCTCATCTTGGCACCGTTCCTCTAACTCTCCCTTTGGAGATAGAGAATTGCTTCCTCAGTCTTTTTGCCTACCGCTATAATTTCAACAGATCCCTCTGCGAAGCATGGACGGCAGAGTACCCCCTCTTAATTGGAAATGTCAAACCCCCAGATGGAATCACGATTTACAAGGGTAATTACACTTGTTATGCTAACTATGACGGGATTGGTAAATTCATGGGTAACTTTTCCAATGGCTATTGTGCCACCTACAGAACTGTTCCTATACGCCTGTTGCAACACCATACCAGGTCATTGGGGGATATTTACTGGTTATGTGGGGATCTACAGTTAAGACCTAGGCTGGAAACTGAGTGGTGGGGTGAGTGTACCCTGGCCAAAGTTATCATGCCCATTCATATTAGATCACGATGACTCTTCTCAAAGAGAAGCGTCCTATTGGGCCCTGCGATTTCGTCATTTTCACGAAAAAGGGGGCGTGGCATGGAGGGGAGCTCTGCGCTGGAAGGGAGGTAAGTTTTAATGCTAAAAAGGGCTCTGATTTTTTTTTCTTTCTTTTTAATGGCAAGTTAATATAAAAGCAAGAAAGAAGGCTGGGGGACCTGTATTTCTTGCTTTTATGTTGACTAACCTGTTCAGTCCCGCCTTCCTTTGTTGTTTCAAAGGACCACTTTATCAGAGGCTATCCCGGCTTCCCTGGGGTTGGATTAAATATCCCTTGGTTGTCTTGGTAACTTAAAGGTATGGTGCATCTTATCATAGAGAGTGCTGTTGGTAATACATACAAGCTAGAATCAGCAACATGAAGGTATCAAAACTATCCAAAAATGTATTAAAAATGCTACCATCCACGTTAAATTGTGCACCTGCAAAAATTAAAAGTGTAAAACAATCACAAAAATGATGATAAAAAGTTAAATATATTAAAAAAAAAAGCGTAAATAAACACCAAAGATTTGCTGCCGTAGCACATCACTGTCGTGCAAGGGGTGGGGAATCAGGGGATTTGGTAGACCAGCTGCAGGATATGGGATCCATGTGAAATGGGAACCTGAAGTTAGTGGATCCATAAGGGGGTGCACAGCAGCAGAGGCAGAGAGAGAGAGAGGAGAGTCAAAAATAATATTTTATGTATATAGCGCCAGATATTTCTACAGTGCAGGATGAATAGCAAATGTTTGTTTGAGAGAGACAGAAACAAACTGATGCTCTCAAGGAGATTCATTAAATTGTCACTTTCTGAAAGGTGGGGCAATTACCATGAAAACCAATGGAATTAGCTGAAACATTCCATGGATGATTAAACCACCTTTACACTTTGATAATTCTCCTAAGGATATTTTGAGAGCCTGATCCCAAAATGGTTGACCATGCCCATCTATATTTTCTACTCTACTGCAGCACTCACCTGCATGGATAGCATCTTGCTGGTGTAAGTGCGAGTGGATGTGTGAATGCTGGTGATGATGAGGGGTCACATACAGCATTTGGAGTCTTGTGAGAGGATCTCCACTCAGAGCCGCCACTCTTTCAGCATGCTGCTCCAGGTGCTGCACCAGGTCCTCCACCAGCAGCCCCCAAGATCAGCCTCTCTCTTTCTAGGGCATGAGCATGTGCGTGTTGCCTATGATGATAAGTGAAAGCAGGATGTAACCCCATTTAAGGAGGTACACCTGCAGCAGATGGAGGAGGTGGTGGATGGTTTGATGCTGGAGGAGGTGGGAGAGGAAGGGAGGATGGGTGAAGGGTATCCAGCTATCCTAGTTTAACTTCATACCCAGGCTTCAGCCTCTCCCTAACCCAGCAGAAAGCTTGTAGGCAAGAAGGGGGTCTCCTATGGGTAGGTAGAAAGGATGGTGAGGCAGGTGTCCAGGCTGTGGAGCTCGTCCAGCTGGTGAAAGTACATGAGGAGGAGCATATTCACTAAGGGTGCGAAGGACAGGAGTATAAGGAGGCAGCCACAGCTCCAGGAGATTCAAAGTGAGGAGGCCGCGATGGTGCTGAGGATGGAGATGGCATAGTCAAGGAGGGGTGATGAGGAGTCTGTTTACAGAGCTGAGGGCAGTTATGAGAGCAACACTCCATTTTCTAAAATGAAAAGGAGGAAGCAGGTTATTAATATTTGTCTGACTCCTGTTATCCCCAATATGTGGTGTCATATAATGAAGTGATCTGTCTATCTATCTACAATATATATTACAGTTTAAAACCAGTATAGATGCCATAACCAGATAAAACCTAGGGGTGGACTAGTGAGAGCAATTCAGAAGTGGGTGGTTTGCATTTGAAAAGGTCGCCAAGATATTTAAATTTGGTTGAAGTAAAACAATGGTGGAAGGTGGCCCCAGCGCATGGAGCTGGCCATGGAAAGAAGTTCTGTCTGCATGTACTCCTCTAAGGTACTCCTCTAAGGTACAGTTACTACAGAATATACCAGGCAATATCTTTGCAGTCTGCACCTCCTAGTTACTATAATGCAGATACTCCCGCCTGCACATACCATAACACTAGGATTTCCAGTGTTTTTGCAGTTAACCCCTCTCTACTCATAGCTTGTTGGTTATTAAGCCAGTTCCTGCAGAATCTACCAGGCAACATTTTGCAGTTTGTACGTCCAACTAACCATACTGCAGATACTCCCGCCAGCACATACCTCTAGATGCTATTTCTCACGGTCTTTAACACAGGACCATGTGATCATTTCTGAGATGCTCTTTTCTGCAGTATACTGGCACTCTCAAGCTTGTTTTGGAGTCCAGACACTGCAGTTTCGGTAAACATTGTTATCAGCTTTATTAACAGCTTCGGTGCAGCTCACTGGGACTTGGCTATTTTTCCTTGAGACCGGGTACTGGTATAGCGATACATTATTGACACTACTAATTTGTAGCTGTTGTTCCCACTGTGGCATTTCACTCTGTTAACAGGCAGTGTAACTGTATCACTTGAGGATTTCTTACAACAGTTATTTGAACTAAAATTTGTTTGTATACCCCCCTTTTAACTATTTACATTAAAAGTGAAGTTTTAATTATCTTTCCTCTTTTGTGATCTCCCCGAGCCCAACCTATCCTAAGGTCACCCCTCTATAACGAGGCAAATACCACTCTGCAGTACACTCTATCATTTATCCTGTCCATTCTCCTGTTTCCCTTCCTTATTGTTTACTTTGTGGTTTAGTTCAATGAAAGGTGCAGACACATTGTAACAAAACGTCAGACAGAGGGTATTTGTAACATTCCACTTTCTTGAATTATAGAAACTGTACTGGGTATAAGCAAAGAGCTAGATGTATACATGTTATATAAAATGTGGATCCTTAGGGACGTACAGATATAACTGGATGAAAGACACAAAACTCTTGTCATACAAAACAGGTCGTGTGAGGGCTTTTTATAAACCGGGTGCTAATTAAATATATTTATAGAGGAAAAAGACACAGGGCCAAGTTAGGTCTTATGGTCACTACATTCAAGAAGAACACTTGAGTCCAGGATGACATGAAGACTTGAATCGCTCACCGCGTTCCACTCCAGCTCACCCTCCCGGTCATGCTCTTTGCGAGCTCTGTTCACTCTCTCTTGATGCTCTTTCTATTTGTTCAGAGCATTTTTGGACAGCTTGGAGCCTAAAAAAATAAATAAAAATAAGAGTAAATAATGTCTGAAAAGCAATTCATTTGTGGGAGAAAAAAAAGATTACATGAGAATAAGTAAAAAATCTTAAAAATAAGAAAACAGAGGAAAATAGGAAAAAAAGAGTAAAAATAGTAAAAGTAAGGCCAACAGACACATATGGAAGAGATATATTGAAAAATTATGTTAAAAAGCTTTATCAATAAAATGAGAATGAATGAAGAATGACCTAGACTTGATTCAAGATGTTGATAAAAAAAAAAAAAAAGAAAAGGTACATAAATCAAAAGATTTTCATAGAAAATAAGTTAAAGCAACAAACACCTTTGAAACCCATGGTTACTGTTTTTTAGAGGATCTGACAAGGATAGGGGATAATGTGATATCGGATGGAAAGGCAATACAGCAGAATCTGTGGTCCATAATACAAAGAAAAATACACAGAGGGGACGGAGAAGGAGACCCATTAAACAGGAGGGAGCCAATGGAGGTGAAAAGAAAGAGATAACTATCTTCAATCTTTCCAGTAAGGAGCTTACAGGAGAAAAGATTTCTCTCCTTAAGAAGGGTTTGAAGTTTGCTCCTTCTTCCACCAACACAAAGTTTGATTTATATATAGATCTTCATAAATTTATCAGAAAACTGACATTGAAGAGATATTTTCCTGAAAAGCCTTATGCCTGTAAGTGGAAAATGGATATCTGCACACAAATTTCCATTCCAGATCTAAGTTTAACCCAATACATGCGAAAAGTAAATCAATTAGAGTGTTTTAGAAGATGGTGGAAAAAGACTTGAAAGCACTGGAATTAAAAGAAAGAGGAAAGGATAATTTGTCTATAAAATAAAGGAGAGCTTTGAAGAATTTGATGGATGACACTGACATCACCATTAAAGCTGCAGACAGAGGAGGAAGAGTTGTTATTTTGGACACTCTTGATTACAATAAAGAAACTGAGAGATTGTTGAGTGATCTAGATACTTACATGGAATTAGAAGATAATCCTATGGATGAATTTAAAAAAGAATTGGCTGAACTTCTGAGTGACGGATATGATAGAGGGATCCTCAACAAGAAAGAATATGATTATCTGTATTGTAAGTTCCCAAAGATTGCGGTTTTCTACCATCTACCGAAAATACATAAAAAATTAGTTAACCCACCTGGGAGACCAATTACTTTTGGAATTGGATCATTTACTTCGAACCTATCAGAATATGTTGACAGATATCTCCAACAACAAGTTGTCAAATTAAAATCTCATCTAAAAGGTACTACACAAATTTTAATATACTCTCCACTTTGGAATAGGAGAAAGATTTAATATTAGTAACAGCGAATGTCACATCCTTATACACGGTTATACAACACCTGCAGGGATATGAAGCAATACAATACTCCCTGGCTATATATTCAGAACTTAAGAATGACCAAATCGATTTTTTTTAGTAAGATGTGTGGCTTTCCTTTAGAGTCATAATGCGTTTTAGACTGTAAGGAAACCAAGTACATTTAAACCTTAATCGGTAGTTTCCTCCCGAACAGCCAGAGCCCAGTGAATATAGCCCTCCGTTCGGTAGTTATAGTAGACAAATTCCCAGTTGTAAATCCAATAGTGTTCCTGGATAATTCCCACAGTAAAACACACGAACTCCCAAACAGCATACGTAGTCAGAAAATGTGACTTTATGTATTTTATAATATTTTAATGCTTTGTGCCCACCATGTGCATAATGGAGTCTTGTGTCTGTCCTGGGAGATAATTGAATTTCTTCTCACTTATCTCCAGGATAGAAGACTCTGAAACTGGTTTGGGCCGGAAAACCATGCTTCATTTAGTCACAAAGGACTTTCCCTTAACTTTTGAACCCCTGGTCTGATTCGTGCCATTTTTTAATATGTTGTTCCCCTGAATGGATTGACTATGAAAATGTATGTTTTAAGTTTGTGACATGTATATTTTCGAAGTTATAAATATTGTGTAAAAACTGTATTCCTCTGCCGGTGATAATGAGATTACCCATTGTGTTCAGTAATCATATCACAGGCAGAGGGGAGGATTTTGTGTGGGAGTGTCTGGGTGTATTGTACGGATTGATTGGTTGTTTTGTAACGCCCTGTGGGCTGTACTATGTTTGTGGATTGGGAATAAAAGAGACTGTATGTGACAGTACAGGGAGTTCCTGCTTAACCTTCAAAGTGAAGTGTCGTCTCATTATTGGGGGAAGGATTTATTGTATGCTGTTCCAATTTGACTGCTAGGAGAGTAAACCTATTCGTATGGTTCCTATTCAACTGTCTACAGCATTCATATGCTTGGGAGAATTTATTTGTTTCTTCGGTTCAGTGATTGTGGTGTCTGCCAGAGTGCTTGGAGTCCTCAGGAAGCGCTAGGAGCATCCTTCAACGGAGATACACAGTCGGGGTGCCAGGCGATCCGTTACAGACCAGATTCACACCAAGTTACGCAAACCTCTTAATCGGCAAGTGAGAAGATGAATACGTCTGGAACAACTGCCAATTTGGTGCGAACCTGGTCTTCTGGAAGAGCTATATAGATGATTGCATTTTTATTTGGAAGGGTGACCTGAATAGATTGGAACGATTTTAAGGGTTCTTTTTAATTTTCATTCATATAATTAAAAATTTACTTTTAATCAGTCAAGAGAAAGATTAGAATTTTTGGATCTTGAGATTTACATAAAAGATATGACAATTCAGACAAAAACTTTTATGAAGCCAGTCGATTACAACGGCTTCATTTCAGCTAACAGCTTTCACAAAGAAACATGGTTTAAGAATATTCTCTTTAATCAATTTCGTTGACGCTCTGAACAATCAGTATGTGAACTTCAAATGAATGAGATGAGAATACAATTTGAAAAGAAAGGCTACAACAATGATTTATTGGAATAATCAATGAAGAGAGTTAAAGAACTTCCAAGTGACACTACTTAAGAAAAACATTATTATTATTATTATTTGTGGCGAAAGGGACTATGGCCCCTGGGAGATTGGGCACTTTAAAAACAGCTTTTGAGGATTATGGATTTCTATTGGACTGTGTATGGCCCTTGTTAAACTTAAACCCCATGGCGATTTTATTTTGATCGTGGGATCTGAGCGCTGTTCGGATATATTGAGCACTCAGATCCTGTAGCGTTACTCACCTTATCCAGGGGCCGGCCGCGGTCCTCTCTTCGAGCCGCGCGCGGTCCTGCTGCTTCACGAGCCGCGCGCGGCTCATACGACGGCCTCAACAGGAAGGCGGGCAGTGACCGCGAGAAGCGGTCACGTGTCCCGCCTGAATCTAAGAGCGCGCCGCGAGTCTCGGGCGCGCTCTTAAAGAGACAGTGGGAGCCTAAATTGTTAAAAGGCTCCCATTGGCCCCTGTCATGCCACACTCCCCATACACTTACCTTTTGGGGGTGTGGATATGACAGGAGCCAATCACATTAGTTTTAAAGCTATATATACTTACCTCTCCCTTTACTCCCTGCCCTATCGTGGTTTCTGTATCAGTTCCCTTTAGCGCTTGTTGTGTTCAGTTGTGTTTCTCCGTTTTGACTTTGGCTTTGTTTCTGACTACGTTTTCTCTTTATCCTTTTCTGTTCTGGTTGTCGGCTTGCTGTTTACTGTGTACCAGACCCCGGCTTGTCCTAGTTTACGCTGTCTCTCTGTGCCCTTGACTTCGGATCGTTCCTGACTCTGCCTCCTCTCATATACGTCGAGTCCGGCCATTCTAAGGTCCGGTAGACGTATTTCTCCTCTGTGTTGTCTTCTGTTTAGCCGAATCCTGCGTGTTGGGGTATATTCTCGTTACATTACGATAGGGCCATGGACCCCGCAGATTTGGCTCAGCAAATGGCTTCTCACGAGGCAAGGTTTGTAGAACAGGATCACCGTATGGATCAGATAGCACAGGCTCTCCAGACGCTCTTGTCTAGAACTATTCCTGCTACCGCACCTAACCCTCCTACACCCCATCCTCCCGAAGTATCCAATTCACCCAATACTTCGCCCCATTTAACACCTCCTCCTAGGTATGGAGGGGAAGCCAAGACATGCAGAGGTTTATTTATCAAATAGAATTCCACCTTGAGATGTATCCTCATTCCTTTCCCACTGATAGGTCTAAAGTGGGGTTTTTGATGCATCAACTTACTGACAAAGCACTTGAGTGGGCAAATCCTATTTGGGAGGCCAATGGACCTATGGTGCATAATTTCAATAGCTTTCTTATGGCTTTTCGTAGAACTTTTGACACAACAAAAAGGTCAAAGAATGCCGCAAGAGCATTAATGAGAATTAAACAGGGGTCTAGGTCTGTGGCTGATTATGCTATTCAGTTTTGTACCCTTGCTTCACAGGTAGATTGGACCAATAATGGGTTCATGGAAGGTTTATCTGACACTATATTAGATGAGGTACCGGCAAGAGAGCTTCCTATTCCATTAGAGGACCTTATTGACTACCTCATTGATATATATAATAGGATTCGTGACAGGCTCTATACCAAGAACAGGAATAGACGTGTAGTCACACCTACTAACCCCAGAGTTGATAAACCTGAGAGTGTTAAAGTATCCGAGGAGGAACCCATGCAATTAGGGGTTGCCAAACTCTCAGATACTGAAAAACTACTTAGAAGAAGGAACGGACTCTGCCTATACTGTGGTAGGCGAGATCATATGGTAAAGGAATGTCCTTTGCTTCTGGAAAACTCTCGCACCTAAGACCTTATAGGGGACTGGCCTTGGGTGTGATATCTAAGTCTCCTAAATTGCCTCCTAACCGGTTGCTTCTCCCTGTTTCCCTTCATACGGGAGAGAGTTGTATAGTTGAAAGCATACTAGCCTTGGTTGATTCCGGGGCTGCTGAGAACTTCATTGACTGAGTTTGTTACGAAAAATAACATTCCCGTCAGAGAGAGGCAGATACCCTTGGCCATTGAGGCCATAGATGGTAGACCTTTAAATACTCCAGTAGTTACCCATGAAACTGTACCATTATTCATGTACACAGGGGTTTTACACCTTGAGACCATTTGGTTTCAAGTTATCACCTCTCCCTCTTCTCATATCGTGTTAGGGTACCCATGGTTATGTTCTCACAATCCCATTTTTGACTGGGAATTGGGGCAATTAAAATCATGGGGTAAAACCTGCCATGACTCTTGTATGAGTAAAGTCACCCCTTTAAATACCATTAATGTTCCTACTACTCCTCCTTTATCTACTGTTATACCTCCTCAGTACTTGTTTCTCAAAACTGTATTCGATAAAAGGGAAGCTGATAAATTACCGCCTCACAGATCCTATGATTGTGCTATCGATTTATTGCTGTATTCGTGCTTTTCTGACGGTTTCTACCGAACAACCGCACGAATGAATAGACCACGTGGGAGCTGGAGTGTGCCTGCAATTAACCTCCCTGAAGCTGCGGTTAACCGCAGCTTAATTGATGAATGCTGGGTGGCCGCCATTCGTATCCTGAACACGAGGTCGCGGCCATTTTAAACATACGAATGCACAGCGGTGTTCGTCTCTATTTTCATGGAACTAAAATTGGACACAGTTTTGCGCGAACACCGCTGAATCCGCCGACCTCCCTTCTTGTTCGGTGGAAGTGCACGAACGGCCCGGTGTTCGGTAGTTTTGTTTGAATGTGTTATACCCCAGATAGGAATCCCATGGAGCCCATTCGTATGAAACTGACTGTAAAGACTTTGGCTCCCTGGCGATTCAACTGTATTCGTGTGGTCTGAGCGACATTCGCTTAATAATGTGCGCTCAGACCTGAGCTATCTGGGGATATGTTAAATGTTTAGTTTTAATGTAATGTGTCTCACATGGTGTATTTTAACAGTAATGCTTGTTTTAGTATCCCCACGTGCATAATGGCGATTTGCCTTTGTCTTGGGAGATAATTGAATTACTTCTCAATTATCTCCCAGGGCAGAGGGGAGGAAGCCAGGATGCATTGTGGGAATATACTGTGACTGTGTGTCCTATTTGTCTGCTTGTCTGTCCCTTGTCACAGTCTCCCATTTGGTCCCCTAGGGGAGTGTCCACCAGGTGGGAGACCTGCATAAATACTGGGCAGGTAGCCCTCATTAAACAGACCACTGCTTGACCCTCAACACGGAGCCTTGTCTCGTCCTTGGGGGGATTTACTGAATGCTGATAGAGACTGATTGCTAGGAGTGTAAGCCGCTTGGATGCTTTTCCTATTCGTCTAGTAGCAGCAATTCATATGGTTCCTGTTCGTGTATTTGGAGTGCTGTATTGGATGCTGTTCGGGAGTTTACAGCATTCACTTATTGGCAGTTCGTGTGTTTGGTGTTCTGCAGTAGCTGTGCCTGTATCTCTGAAAAGGGGGCCGATCGCCTAAATGGTTTTTACCCCTTTTGTGCAAAACGGTCCGTTACATACGTATTGATTGGTTGTTCTGGAAAACCGTGAGGCAGTACTATGTGTGTAAAATGTGCATAAAAGTAGAGTGTTGGATTAAAGCTTCAGTTCTACTTCACCCTCAATTTGGAGTGCCGTATCTTATTGGGGGAATCTTCTACAAGGGATTGCTAAACTCTGCATATTCCCTTACTATAATCACTCTTAAGCTCTTTTAAGAGCTTGTTCCTGCTTCGCTTTGCAGCCCTCGAAGTCTTGAATGCGAGGGAGTACGGACAAAAGATAGACATAAGTCTTCAGCAGAGCGTAAGAGCCTAGACAGGACATACTTGTGTATTAGGGAGGATAGATAGGTGGGAGCAGCATTATATAGAGTTTTGAGACCAAGAACCAGACTTTTAAATTGAGCCCTATATCTTACACAACGCCAATATAGGGACTAACAGAAGGTTTAGGTGCGGGCTGACAGGAAGATGATCCTCGCCGCCGCATTCATTATGGACTGTAAGTTGGTAGCACGTAAGACCACTGAGAAGCAGATTACAGTAGTCAAGGCGAGAAAGGACAGTGGAATGAACCAGCACTTTAGTCGCATCTAGCGTTACATAGGGTCGGGTCGGATGCGCGCAATGTTTTTGAAGGAGAGATCGGAGTCAAAGAACACCTAGGCAGCGAGCCTGCGTGGTGGAGCTAATTTTAGCACCGTTGACTTGCAGGGAGACAGACACAGGAGCACACACTTGAGGTAGGAAAGACCAGAATTTCAGTTTTGGTCAAGTCGAGTTTAAGGATATGGGCAGCCATTCAGTTAGAAATAGCAGAGAGTCAAGATGGACAGGGAGAGATCAGGAGAGGACAGATAGATTTGCATGTCATCCGCATAAAAAATTATATTGGAAGTCAAAGGAGCTAATGAGTTTACCATGGGAGGCAGTATAAATGGAGAACAGTAGGGGACCAAGGACTGAACCTTGGGGCTCACCAACAGAGAGAAGTTGGGGAGAAGAAGCAGAGCCGGAGAAAGAAACACTGAAAGCGCACTGGCAGAGGTAGGAGATCACCAGGAGAGAGCAATATCATGTAGACGTGAGGATGAGAAGAGGCTGTTGATGATCAACAGTGTCAAAAGCCGCAGAAAGGTCAAGGAGAATTGGGATAGAGTAGTGACCACGAGATTTTGCAGCGAGTACATCATTGGATACTTTGGTCAGTGCCGTTTCCACAGAGTGCTTTACGCGGAAACCAGACTGAAGCTGGACTAGCAGAGAGTTGGACTCGAGAAAGTCTGTCAATCTCGCATACACAACTCTTTCAAGGATCTTGGATGCAAAAGGCAGTAGCGAGATAGGACTGTAGTTGGACGGGGAGTTAGGGTCAAGGTTGGGCTTCTTTAAAATTGGGGTTGTTGTTGCATGTTTGAAGAGCGATGGAAATATGCCAGAGGAGAGAGAGAGAGATTGAGAATTTTAGTGAGAGGTGGAGAAAGAGAAGAAGACGGATGAGATGCGAGGGAATTGGATC
>OW240914.1:246753705-246764122 GCA_933207985.1 Pelobates cultripes
TAGGGAGCAGATGGTGAGGCGGGAGGACTGGAGCAGAGCAGAAATCTTTTTGGGCTTTTTTTCTCCCACAAATTAATTGCTTTTCATCCATTATTTACTCATTTTTTAATTATAACTTTTTTCTCATATAACTTTTTAATCATAATTTTTTTTTTTTTTTGCAGGTGCACAATTTTGTATTAAGTGAATGGTAGAAATTTCAATAATTTTTTGGATAGTTTTAATACCTTCATGTTGCTGATTCTAACTTGTATGTATTACCAACAGCACTCTCTATAATACGATGCACCATCCCTTTAAGTTACCAAGGCAACCAAGGGGTATTATTTCCCAACCCAGGTTAGTCTCTGATGAAGTGGGCCTTTGAACCACGAAACATGTAAAACGGGATTTAGCCGAACAGGTTGGTCAGACAGAGAGGAAGCTACAACAGAGAGCTCCAGGATGAGAGCAATGAGAGCGCACTAACAACACCTAAGGACTATTCTGCTTAAAGACTTTTACAACCCAAATGCCAGCCTTGGATAAAAGAAATCAACTAAATGTAATAGGAATTGCTCTACCATAACTGCTGGTAGCCCTATCCTACCGCAAGCCAAAACTCTCAGTTACCCCTCTGTTCCTGTATGTCCAGTTGTCTGGTTACAATTACATGTCTTTAAGTCCACCCATTGTACAGCGCTACAGAATCTGATGGCGCTATATAAATAATAAAATACCAGCATTTACCAATATTTGAAGCAGGAGCCGATCTAGCAGTAAAAGACTTGGATAAATTGGTCATTTGGATACTGTGATTCAGACTTTCTGGATACACTAAATACTACATTGGACACTTTTGTATCCTGATGTTATTTTTAGTCTGCTTTGCTATTTCAGGTTGCAGCTCTTTTTCATAGAGAGTAAATTGATGTTGTATTTGTATTGATGTTTTTATGGATATTACTAATAAAGCTATTTTGTTTCTATATATACTATCCACTGTGCAATTTAGTCAGCCTGCCCCATTTCCTGGTATTTTTTCAGATTAACTTCTGTATGGTAAAAGTTTTTATTATCTTTATTAGGTTTGTTGTGGCCTTGTTATACCAGTTTTTGAGCACTGTTTAGAAGATAATTCCTGTAGTTTTTAGTTAGAGTAGAATTTTTTACCCTACTCTGGGATTTTTGTACTTACAGGAATACCTTTATGCCTTTTGGAAATGTGATCATTTATTTAGTTGTTTATGGCAATTTTTATAGACAAAATAATAAGTTTGTTTTATACACACACTTTTTCTAGGAAATAGCTTTGTTCTTTCTTTTGGAATTTTTACCTAAGGGGTTCACCCCCAGAAATATTTCCTAGCACCTTCCTGTGATAGCTTTTTTTCATTGAAATCATAAACACGTTCCGAAATGTTACTGTTGTCTCTTTTTAAAACTATTGTTTTAAATAAATATTTCATATTTAATGAGTTGGTTTAAATAATTATATAGAACAAATTTTTGTTTATTAAAAAAAAATAGATTGTTAACATTGAATTCTAGAAGTAAAAATACTTTATCCCTCTTTACATATGTGTAAGTAGAACTAGTCAGATGTGTTCCGAAGTAATGAGCTAATACTCATTTAAGTAACGTAAAAATAGTCTAGAGTAGGCTATTAAAAGGACATGACACTGCTAAAATATAGAGCCAGAAACCTAAAAACCACTGTAGATGTACACTCAATGAAAACATGCATGGATGTAATTATGCATTTTTTTCATTGTGGGTATATTTAAAATCACCTTGTTTATATCCCTTGCCTTTACTATTCTTCCCCTTCTTCCCCAGCCAGTCTTGCTGTGGCTTCCCAAGTAGAGACTTCCCAATACACCACAATGAGAAGTCTTTTCAAGGCAAGTGCGCTGGGCAGTTGCCTGTCTCTTGAGTTTTGCTCTACTTGAGCTAACCAACCAGAAAGTAATAAGACCAGGTATCTGCCAGCTAGGGGTATAAAAAGGTTTATTTACACAGTTGCCAATTTCTATTAAAATCTGCACTTTTGGAAAATGAAAGAGGGATACACTTTTCACAAAAGCATATACTCTCCATGGACTCAGCAAGCTAAATTGATTTTGGGGATAATCTCTTTAGGCTTTGTCCATTCTCAGTTTTGAGTTATATAACATTATATTAACATTAAAAATGACATTAAAGGACCACTATAGGCACCCAGACCACTTCAGCTTAATGAAGTGGTCTGGGTGCCAGGTCCAGGTAGGGTTAACCCTTTCTTTTTATAAACATCGCAGTTTCATAGAAACTGCTATGTTTATGTTAGGGTTAATCCAGCCTCTAGTGGCTGTCTCTTGACAGCCGCTAGAGGCGCTTGATTACTTCTCACTGTGAAAATCACAGTGAGAAGACGCCAGCATCCATAGGAAAGCACTGTAAATGCTTTCCTATGAGACTGGCTGAATGCGCGCGCAGCTTCTGCCGCGCATGCGCATTCAGCCGAAGAGGAGGAGAGGAGGCAGAGAGGAGGAGGAGAGCTCCCCTCACGGCGCTGGAGAAAGAGGTAAGTTTAACCCCTTCCTCTTCCCAGAGCCTGGCGGGAGGGGGACCCTGAGGGTGGGGGCAACCTCAGGGCACTATAGTGCCAGGAAAACGAGTATGTTTTCCTGGCACTATAGTGGTCCTTTAATTTTCAATGAAAATATTGGATAGTTTATTTTAATCTCATATTCTATGTTTTCATGATGTTAGCATATTAGATTTTTGTTAGAAAAGCAATTGTCTACATTTTAAATATTAAAAACAGACATTCTTCTAAATATGGCCTGAATTCATCCAAATTCTTCAAAGTATGATTTTTTTTTCTACTGTACATTATTTCTTTTTCAGGTCAACTCTATGTTATGGACTACGCCCCTCGCCAAAATAAGTCAGGTACTGGATTTTTGTATTTCTGACTTGCTGGCTTATTATGCATCAGAATCACCCCATAATAAATGGACACCATTTCTGTGAATTCATAACCTTGTGTTAGTTTACCATCCTTGTTACATTTGTTCTGAATAATGCTTTTAGTTACGTAGCATGTAATCGCTTGCATTTGTCTGTCTGTCTGTCTGTCTGTCTGTCTGTCTATCTAGTAAAGTTAAAGAGACACTGTAAACACCAAAACAACTTTGTCTTAATGAAGCATTTGTTGTATAGATTACTATGTTTATTCCGCTCTAACCACACCTCCCTCAATGTAACTCACACAGCCTCCCTATATGCTTCCAGAAAAATAATGAAAATTTTTTTTTTGTGTGTAGCTTCACTTATTTAAATGTGTGTTGAATTTAGATTTTAGTTTTTATCGTCTCAATTTATTGCATGCTAGGGCCCACAGCAGCATTTTATGTGTGATTAAAGTTAAATTAACAGAATAGATAAAACTTTTAAAGTAAACACACTGTGATACTAAGATATGTAAATTATTTAACTAAACTAGATGTGACGAAAGCAACTTCGCCACTGGTTTTTGGAGGGGCCTGTTTGCTAGCCTCCTACCCTGTTCAAAAGTACTGTTTCTGCCCCTTGGACTTTTAACTGGAACAGATTCAAACATGTGGCAGCGGCCATCTTAAATTGTCCAGCAGTCTTTTGTCGTCGAGTGTATGGAACTGTTTTGGGCATGGGACCATGTGCACAGTGGGGCAAAAATAAGACTTCCAGGAAATTCCTGAACCGATTTGGGTGATTTTTGGATATGCTGTTCATCCAGATCAGGGCTATCAGGGGATGTGACTTGTGGGGATATGTTGTATTTTGGAGTACTTTTGGGGTTTTTAAAAATGTGTGTTTTTTTTCTGCTTAGTTAATCCATTGTCTGAGTTAATTATATCACAGGCAGAGGGGAGGGATTGTGTACACTGTATGGGAGTGACTAAATGTAAAACTATGTTTTTATTGACTTGTTGTTCCTGTGTCCCTGTTGTGGGGAAAACTGTATAAAAGACCAAGCTGTTCAGTAAACCCTCAGATCTGCTGAGTTCCTGTTTGACCCACAACACGTAGTCTTGTCTCGTGATTGGAGGGGAACTTCTATAATCACACTGGGGATTGCTATACTTTGTATACTCCCCTGGGCTCTAATCACTTAGAGCTGTTCCTGTTACGCTCACCTGGAGGAGAGGTCTCTCCCACACGGTCCTGGATGTCAGAGCTTGATCTAGGGTGGAAGGAAGACGGCGAGATTCCAGTTAAACTACGTCGGTTGTGGAGTCTGCGGTGGTTGTGGTGTCCGGTGCGGTGCTTATAGTCCTCTGCATCAGCTAGGAAGCATTCGTTAACGGAGGTACCCAGTCACGGTGCCAGGTGATCCGTTACATTAGTGGCAAGCTGTGGGATGGCTTCCTAGCCGTGGAAAACCAGCACTACTTCAGTGATGGGAGGCAAGTATCGTTGAGCAGTATGCAGCATCGACACCCAGCTTTGGCAGCGATTACAGGAAGTTCGGCACAGTTTGGATTACCCTCTCTCAGCGGAGGAAGAATTGGAATGGAGGGTGACGCTTCGAACCGAACTCTGGGTGGAGGCCCTAGGAGAAATGTCCCCGGATTCCAACCAACGCAGATGGGACCAGTTCGACCTGAGGGTGCCGTTTCTGGGAGAGCAGCTCCTAGAGGAGTGGGTAAGAGAACTAGAGCGGTTGGTCAGAATCGAGGTATGGTTAGACGAATCATACCGGGATTTACGGTGGCATGCATGGGGTTTGAAAACCTGGACAGTACCCGCTACGGGTATATCCGTGACAAGCGGGAAGACAGTTTGGGGCTTACATTGGCAGAATTACAACTGGATCTGTCTTACCTGGTGGGCCTGGAGAGCGAGCTCGAACACGACTATGCTCGCTTGCTCCAAAGTGTAACACCACCTGTCTCTGACATGATGGGGCTTATGGACTGTATACCACCGGGAGCATTGCGTTTCGTCCTTCCGCCCCAGCGGCAGAGTGAGTTTCAGGGAGAGGAGACAACCGTTCTCTCTCCCCAGCAGCAGTGTGCATCCCAGAGAGCTGAATGTGTTGTCCTTACTCCGCAGTGACAGATTGAGTTTCAGGGAGGGGAGACAAACTGTCTCTCTCCCCAGTGACAGTGTAAATTGCAGGGAGAGGAGGCAGCCGGCCTCTCTCCCCAGCGGCAGCGTATCTTACTGGGAGTGGAGACAAGCAATTTCCGTCCCAGTAGCAGTATGCATCCCAGGGGGCCGAAGGTGTCGTCCTTTCCCCCCAGCGGCAGTGTGTCCGACAGGGAGAAGAGACAGTTGGCCTCTCTCCCCAGCGGCAGGGCAATTTATTGGGAGTGGAGATGGTCGGTCTCACTTTCAAGTGACAGTATGTGTTTCAGGGAGAGGAGCATATCGCCCTCTCTCCCCAGTGGCAGCTTACCCTATAGGGAGTGGAGACAACCGGTCTCGCTCCCCAGCGGCAGGGTGAGTTTCAGGGAGAGGAGACAACCGGTCTCTCTCCTCAGTGATGGTGTGAACTGCAGGGAGAGGAGGCAACCGGCCTCTCTCCCCAGCAGCAGTGTAAATTGCAGGGAGAGGAGGCAGCAGGCCTCTCTCCCCTGCGGCAGTGTACCCTACAGGAAGTGGAGAGAGGCGGCCTCTCTCCCAGCGGCAGGGTGAGTTTCAGGGAGAGGAAACATACGGCCTCTCTCCCCAGCGGTGGTGTGAACTGCAGGGAGAGGAGGCAGCTGGCCTCTCTCCCCAGCGGCAGTGTGAGTTTCAAGGAGAGGAGACAACCGCTCTCCCTCACCAGCAGCAGTTTACAGTACAGGAAGTGGAGACGGTCGGTCTCACAATCCAGCAGCAGTACATGTTACAGGAAGAGGAGCATATCGCCCTCTCTCCCCAGTGGCAGCTTACCCTACAGGGAGAGGAGACAATCTGTCCCCCTCCCTGATGGTGCAGATGGGACCGTGGTCCAGATCCCCAACTAACCTCGCAGGGATACCAGGAGGAGGAGGTAAGCAATGTCTCCCCTCCCCAACCAATTTCCAGCCGGGCTCTGTGGTTAGTGGATAGGACTACCATACCCACTAACCCCCTTCCAGCAGAAGAGCTGGCATCAGGGCAGAGCATTGCTGGCCTCTGCCCTTTCCTTTCCTTTTGCACAGGGCCTCACTACCTGCAGGCCACCCCAGCAGAAGCGCTGGCAACCGGGCAGAGCGCAGTTAGCCTCTGCCCTCCCCTGGTCCTTAATCCAGGAACTACCAACTCCCCCCACTACACAGCTGTACCGCTGGATATAGGCCTGAGACCGACAACAGGAGCCACCAGGTCCAGTCATTGCTTTTTGTGTGTGTGCTACTCGACTAACTCAGGTACTGACTGACAGAAGGTCAGGTACCTGGTTAGTCTCCCCCAGAAAGGGAAGATGTGTGACGAAAGCAACTTCGCAACTGGTTTTTGGAGGGGCCTGTTTGCTAGCCTCCTACCCTGGGACTATGGGCCCTGTGATAACCCATGTTCAAAAGTACTGTTTCTGCCCCTTGGACTTTTAACTGGAACAAATTCAAACATGTGGCAGCGGCCATCTTAAATTGTCCAGCAGTGTTTTGTCGTCGAGTGTATGGAACTATTTTGGGCATGGGACTATGTGCACGGTGGGGCAAAAATAAGACTTAAAGGAAATTCCTGAACCCCTGAACCGATCTGGGTGATTTTTGGATATGTTGTTCACCCAGATCGGGCTATCAGGGGAAAACTGTATAAAAGACCAAGCTGTTCAATAAACCCTCAGATCTGCTGAGTTCCTGTTTGACCAACAACACGTAGTCTTGTCTCGTGATTGGAGGGCAACTTCAATAATCACACTGGGGATTGCTATACTTTGTATACTCCCCTGGGCTCTAATCACTTAGCTCTTTTAAGAGCTGTTCCTGTTACACTCTCCTGGACGAGAGGTCTCTCCCACACGGTCCTGGATGTCAGAGGTTGATCCAGGGTGATCAAGATGGCGAGATTCCAGTTAAGCTACGGTGGTTGTGGAGTCTGCGGTGTTTGTGGTGTCCGATGCGGTGTTATAGTCCTCAGCGTCAGCTAGGAAGAATCTGTTAACGGAGGTACCCGGTCGGGGTGCCAGGTGATCCGTTACACTAGAAAAATGGTCAAAGTTGTGGCAACTGACATTTAATGTGGATAAGTGCAAGATACCTTGGACATAAAAACCCAAGGGCAGAGTACAGTATATTTGATACCCTACTAACCTCAGCATCTGAGGAAAGGGATTTAGGAGTAATTATTTCAGATGACTTAAAGGTAGGAAGTCAATGTAATAGAGCAGCTGGAAATGCTAGCAGAATGCTTGGTTGTATACGGAAAGGTATTAGCAGTAGAAAGAGAAAAGTGCTCATGCCATGGTACAGAACACGGGTGTGACCTCAGTTGGAGTATTGTAGGCAGTACTGGAGACCTTATCTTCAGAAGGATATTGATACTCTAGAAGGAGTTCATAGAAGGGCTACTAAGCTGGTTCATGGATTGCAGGATAAACAAAATACACTTACAATAACATTTTATATAAATCTATTTATATATAAAACACAAATAACCGCATATATATATATATATATATATATATATATGTAATTACATAAGTATACACATAGAATTTATATACATATATATGTATATATATTAAAATTCTACATGTATATTTAAGTAATATTTTAACATAATTATGTGATTTAATTAATTAAAATTCGATTGACGTGCGGGACAACCCAGGCAGAAAGTGCAGAGAATGTAATTCGCAAGCACTATATATAACCCTGTAACTTTCCAAGACACCATAAAACCTGTACATGGGGGGTACTGTTTTACTCGGGAGACTTCGCTGAACACAAATATTAGTGTTTCAAAATGATAAATTATATTAAAACGATGATATTTTAAGTAAAAGTGATGTGTTTTGCATTTCTCACACGAACAGCACTTTTACTGACAATATTATTGTTGTAATGTGTTTTACTGTTTTGAAACACTTATGTTTGTGTTCAGTGAAGTCTCCCAAGTATAACAGTACCCCCCATGTACAGTGTCATGCCAAAAGCATGAGTTGGTGTTTGATGTATTGATCTATGTTAAGAGTTGTTGTTTTTTTGTAAACCTTGGGATGACGTTTATTGTGGTCTTTGATCTGGCACCAGGCTTAGACCATAAAACATCTAGATAGCCATCACCAGAGCTGGACACAAGGAATTGCATAGAGTGGGCAATAAACTGCCAGACCAACCCCCTCTGATCCCCCCCAGGGGTCTGCCCACTGAGCAACAACTAGTTCAGATATATTAATGAGGGTGCTGGACTATCCAGGGAGTTATTCATTTTTCTTTTGTCAGCAACTTCTAGGAGACCTATACCATCTAACACTCCCACAAGAATTCTATATGGGGTTGTGATGGGATTCCAGCATGGTCAAAACTTAGTAGGCCAAAATCTCCATGTGGCATATGTGTATGTTGTGCCAGTTAGTTAGCTACATGTAGCTAGGATACTGTCATCAGTGTACTGATCATGTGCAGGAATTCAGGAACTGAAATTGCTCTTATTTCCTTTGTCTTGGATGAGCCATGTGGTTTGACTAGATGCACAAGTCTATATTCTGCTCATTGATTGGTTAAAGGTATATGTGGGTGTAGCTATTAATGGGATGAGTTATAGTGCTATATAAGGAATGTACACTATGTGTTGGTCTTTCAGAATGTTGGAACAGGAGTTCATCTGAGACCCGATCGGTAATGTGAATAAAGGCCTCTTACTTCCTGAAGACTTGTGTCCATATCTCTGTGTTTGGCTTCTGCATGCATACACGGTAACATTTCTTGTGCAATTGGTCCGGGAACCTCATCGCATGGAAGCTGGCGCAGAGATTTGAGACGGTAAACTTTTACCAAACCTTCTACGCTACAATCCTGGACTTCTACTGCGTGGTCCTCCTTTCGTCTCGACGCCACTGGCCTTTTGTCCAGGAGATAATCGGCTTCTGCGCAGTGAGTCCCGGCTTGTTCCGTCTATGAGTGTGAACCCAGGTCCAGGAACTAACAGGTAAGATTGATACCGTTAGAGCGGTAGACCCACAATGGGTTTTATATTTGGAACCGGTTATTGGTATTGGCCCCTTCAATTTGGAAGGAAGAAGCGAAAGCGCAACGCTTATCTGGAAATTAGACGCTCTGTAGTCAGCCCGTCTAATATAGGTGGTTTGTCAGACTGAGTTCTGGTGTAAATAGCTCATGTCGGACACGGATGTCCTGCCTTGACTAACATGCTAGGTGTAAATTTTGGTTGTTAGGTCGGGGAGATCGGCGGAATCTAAGCATTCTCTGTTGTATATTATAGTTTGCTAGATTTCACCCTATCTTAACTAAGTGTGCTCTGTTGTAAATCCAGCCACTAGATTATTGATAGTGTAATAGACTAAAAGGGTATTGGTGTAAATTCTGCCCTCTAGTTCGCTATTCGTGGTGTCTGGGCAGCGAAGAACTTATTGAATCTCTGGTGTATAAATAGATCGAAAGCTCTCGAGGTGCTGGCCAGTTAGAATAGTTGGGATTATTGTAAATGTTGTTAAATATATTGTAGTTGGTGAATTGGTTAATTTGTATGTCCTACTAGAAAGTTAGAGCTCTGCTGTCTAGTGGGAGTGTAAATTGTGTGTATAACTGTAAAATAGCGCACGGTACCATAACTACTGACATGTACCATAACCACTGACATTGTGTAAAAATTACTAACAATTGCTGTATTATGTTATATGTATAATACCATAACTGTTACTAACTGATCTGTGACTTTAAAACTGTATTATAACCACTTACTAACTGTACCATAACCACTGACTGTAAAGATGAGGTTACTAGAATGTGATATAGTTGGTTAGTCAAAAGTTGATTTATAGTACGGATAATTGTAGAGATGAAATTGTTGAAATGTTATGTGATCGGTTAGTTTGTATGGATTAATAGCGTGAATAGTTGTATGGTTTGAATAATAGTTACATTGATAAGTGTATAGTTTTTGGTGGGTTTTTGATTTAATTTCGTGTGTGCGACGTCGTGATATTGTTGAGTATATGAGGATCCTGTGTGTGCGTGCATGTGTGTGTTTTGGCCTAGTGACTGTGCGATGTGGTGCTGGTGATAAGGAGATTGTGTGTGACTGTTGAAACTGTGTCTATATTTGTACAGCTTTTTGAATCAGACGTTCTGTTGAAATAATCTTCTGATTCACAAGGCTGTTGGTCCTTTGTCTTGTATGTTTTAAAAAAATAAAAAAATAAAAAAGTAGGGAGTAGCCTGTCCTGGTGGCTGCATGGCCTCCATGTGGCAGTATTCACTTAAATTTAGTGCAGGGTGTACATGTGGCTGTAACTAGTAGGCCGGAATTCTATGAT
>OW240914.1:246764222-246776182 GCA_933207985.1 Pelobates cultripes
CAGTTTCTATATATTGACTGTTGGAAACTGATTGTTGAAAAACTGCCTTGGTGAGTTAAACTGTGTCATATGAGAAACAATGTAGCCATATGGTGGTCAGAACTAAGGACTTAATTACAACTGCTTTGGACATCCCCTCCCCCCCTGGCATCTGATTACCAACCCCCTATTCATCCTCCAGAGCCAGAGTAGCCACGCCCCCATTCTTCCTCCCAAAACTGGATAGTTGGTATTTGAACTCCCCCTGCTCTACTGTTCCCACCTACCCACATACCTATCTGTTCTTTTGTTTCAAACGCTTGTATTTCTGTACTATCCTTCCCCCCTAATCAATGATCAATGGTATAAGATGGTATATTGTCTTTTTTTAGTTACTGGATGGACCCCTCCCAGCTTTGTCCAAAATGTCCCCTTTTACTAAAATACAAACTGAGATGTTTAATTTACCTTAGAACTAAAGATTTAATCAAGCCTAGATATCAGGGCGGACAGTGATTAAAATAAGTAATAATAAAATAGGGACATAATTAATTAAAGTCTATTTGCTTCATTAGACTTTAGGGAGGCACTCTAGGGCCACCTACTGGCCATCTTCAGGAGTTACATTGATAATACATTGTTTATAACAGATAGAAGTAGGATTGCTTACCCTATTTTAATATATTTATTGCTATAAGGTTTTATTTTATGTATAAATATATTAAAAGTTAAGTTTTATTATTAGACCCATAAAGATTATTTTGATACAATTACCCTCTGGTGACACCTACTGGTAGGTTTTTGGTTTAACACTTTTAAAAAAAAAATGTTTTTCATCCACCAAATGCTGACTAATAAAATTAGCTCACCCCCTTACACCTATTTTACTACTCCCAGACCGGAACCTATTATTGAGCAGCCTTGCCAAAGTCCCATATTAACCCGACAACTGACTGTGCCCTCCAACCCAGACATTACCAAATGCCCCTCAGACTTACATCAGGCCCAACACGTGGATGAGAATGGCCAAATACAACGGGCAGATCCAGTGTTTGTATATGTCCACTTCACTATGACTGATTTATTCAACTGTAAGACTCATAACTCTTCATATACTGACAAACCTCAAGTTATGACAGATTTGATTACTTCTATTATCCAAATGTCAATCCAATTTGGAACGTGAATGGTGCTGACATGCCCCAACTAAGAGCTTATCGGGAAGCCATAATTGCTGGCATGAAGGAAGGATGGAAGAAGGCAATTAATATGTCAAAGACGGCTGAGGTGTTGCAAAAGGTTGATGAGTCACCTAGTACCTTTTATGAGAGACTGCTTGAGTCAAATAGATTGTACACTCCTTTCAATCCTGAAGCCCCTGAAAACTTCCGAATGATAGACTCAGCATTTGTTAGCCAGGCCCAAGGTGATATTAAAAAGAAATTACAGAAATTAGAGGGATTTGTAGGGATGTCCATATTACAGCTAATGGAGATTGCAAATAACGTATATATGAATAGGGAGACGGAGGTAAAGCAGGAGGAAGAACGTAAGATGAGGAAAAAGGCAGATATGCTAGCGGTAGCTATCTAAAGTGTAGAAAGACAGGGAAGTGAATAGAGGAGACGAGAATAGGCTGAGCAAGGGACCTCTAAGTAGGAATCAATGTGCGTATTGTAGAAAGGAGGGACATTGGAAGAGTGAGTGTCCACAGAGAGAGCAGTATGAAGGTGATAGACAAGGAGAGAGAAGGGTACGAGGAGGTTATAGTGGTAGTTATAGAGGAAGAGGAAGTTTTAGAGGGAATGATGGGAATTGTAGAGGAAGTGTTCAAGGAGACAGATACTATCCACCCACGCAGAGACCTAGAGGATAGAGATTTTGTGGGTCTGGCTGATACTATCATGGAAGACTATTGATACCGACCGGGCTCCATTTCCACTTGGTCAAGCGGAGCCTATGGTTGATGTAGCAATAGGGGGAAAGAGTTATTTCATGATCGACACAGGTGCTGAACATTCTGTGGTGACTAAGATGGTGGCTCCTCCTTCGGGGAAGACTATAACTGTGATAGGAGCTACTGGGAGAAGTGCAGCTAGACCGGTTCTTAAGAGTCGCACTTGTATTCTGGGAGGCCATGTGGTGAAGCATTAGTTCCTATATATGCCAGGGTGTCCGATTCAACTTTTAGGACGAGATCTATTATCGAAGCTTTAAGCTCAGATAACCTTTTACCTAATGGATCAACATCTCTGAAGTTTAAGGGATTACCAGGCATAATGGCGATATCGGTGCCAAGGGAAGAAGAATGACGCTTCTATTCCATAGTAACAAGTGTTAACCCTAAGAGTGATGAATCCTTATTTGACATTCCAGGAGTATGGGCAGAAAATAATCCTCCAGGACTTGCTCGTAATATCCCACCAATACATATTGAGTTAAAGCTCGGGGTGTATCCTGTTAGCCTTTGTATGTTGTTCTTTTATCTACCGCAACAGCTGTAAAGGTGGCGGAAGTGTGTCCTTGGCTTCATCATTCCAAGGTTAAACAAGCGGCAGACTCTTGGCAAGCTACTCCAGATCCTGAGAATCCTTGCAGGATCCGGTTGAAGCGCATAACCCAGTTGGATTGACCATGTCGTGAGAAAAAGTACGAGGGGTTATCGAGACATTCTAGTTAAAAGTTTACAGAGATCATCAAGTAGGTGTTTTGACGGCCATAATAAAGCCTGACCACCTGCCTACGTGTCATAGCCAGAGTATCTCGAAGGAAAGTGAGGATCAGAAGAACAACATCCTTGCAGCCCTCACAATCGGGAAGCTGAGAGGCCATCGCACGGTCGAAGAAAAATTAGGATTTTAAGAATAATGTGTTTTATTATGTGTCTTAGTATTTTTAGGATTTTTCAGGAAGGTAGGAGTACAGACATACCGAATTGCGATAGTTGCATTAAGACTACTAAAACACATAACCAAATATCCCAAACTCTCATCTGGCACTCACAGTATGAATGTAAGGGATCTGTATCTAAATGTAGATACATGTAGATGCAAGCCAGTATCAGGAGAGTCTAAATGTTTCGATCCCCAATTCCAACCCGTACAATTTGGTTGGTAATTAGGAATAGTAATTCCCAGGGAACTTTGATAAATAGGATTGTGATAAGCACCATACATTCCACAGGTATTCTATTATTTGATGCATGTAAGGCGATTTCGGGTAGTGGAAGACCTTGGAATGTATGTGGTAATCTTAAATGGGAACGAATTTATGGGTTTAATGATAAATACTTATGTCCCAGTAAAAGATCTACTGATCCTGATTGCCCAAATAGAGACTTTAACTTCTGCCCCTATTGGTCATGTGTAGGGTGGGCAACCTGGCGAAAAACAGTGGCTCAAGATATGATTATCCAAAGGTTGCCTACCACACCATACTGTAAAACTATGTGTGTAACCCCGTTCACATGACCATTTCCAATCTGCAGCACTTTATTGACAGATTTGGAGGTCTGTTTGGGTTCCAAATATATGGCACAGGAGTAGATCCAGGAACAATAATATATGTAGGTCTTGAAACTGAGACAGTGGCAACTCAAACTCATCAGGTTTCTCATTCCTTCTATGAGGAGATGAATGTTGAGGATAAAATTCCCCATAATGTTAAGAACCTATTTATTGATTTGGCTGAGAGTATTGCGGGTAGTCTTAATGTAACTAATTGCTATGTGTGTGGAGGTACTAATATGGGAGACCAGTGGCCATGGGAGGCAAAGGAAATATGGTACCCTGGCTCTGAGACATATCAACAACAGATACCTTTCCAGTCTGATCATCAAGTAAGTCCTAGAAGTAAATCGGAATGGTGGTTAAAAACCTCCATTATAGGTCATGTTTGTATAGCCAGGAAAGGGACAATGTATAACACGTCTGTAGGTGAGCTAACTTGCTTGGGACAAAAAGCCTATAATGTTAATACTAAAAATACTACTTGGTGGTCAGCTTCAAATGTCTCGGAGCCTACTAATCCGTTATTTTATTTGACAAATTGCCCTGCTTCCCTGTGTTATGGAGAAGCCTAATTGCCAGCCTTCTGCCCCATGACTATGGACCTAGTGGGTATGGCGATTTGACTGTATTTGTGGGATCTGAGCGCTGTTTGGATATATTGAGCGCTCAGATCCAAGCCATCTGGGGATAGGTTGAATGTGGGGGTTCTGTTCAGTATGATAGGAGTTAGGTATTTATGTGTCTTTTTGTGTCTTTTGCTAACATGTGGTTAATGGAGTCTGCCTCTATCCCTGGACATAAGTGGATTATTTTCCCCATTGTCTCCTGGATAGAGGGCTCTGTAAAACTGGTTTGGGCCAGATAACCATGCTGCCAGCCAGGCCCCAAAATATACTTTTGCTAACTTTTGAACCCCTTGTCTGATTTGTGCCATTTTTTAATATGTTGCTCCCCTGAATGGATTTATTCTAAATATGTAATATGTATGAAGATTGGATGTATGGTTTTAAAGTTACAGGGTATGGGCAAAAACTGTATTTTTACTGCCTGTGTTTAATTATGTTAACCCATTGTGTACCATAATTAGATCACAGGCAGAGGGGAGGATTTTTGTGTGTAATTGCTGGGAGTGTTTCTGTAATGTACGTTTATTATTGGTTGTTGTGTAAAACCCTGTGGGTGATCCTATCTCAGGGAAACCGGCATAAAAGAAGGTTCTTTGTGTGCCAATAAACAGATCTTCTTGACCCTCAATACGTAGCCTTGTCTCATTATTGGAGGGAACTGCTATATCACACCGGGGATTGCTATGCTCTACATACTCCCCTGAGTTTATAATCACTTAGCTCTTTTAAGAGCTGTTCCTGTTACGCTCTCCTGGAGGAGAGGTCTTCCCCACACGGTCCTGGAGGACAGAAGCTGATCCAGGGTGGAAGGAAGATGGCGAGACTCCAGTTAAGCTACGGCGGTTGTGGAGTCTGCGGTGGTTGTGGTGTCTGCTGCAGTGTTTGGAGTCCTCAGGAAGCGCTAGGAGCATCCATCAACAGAGGGTACTCAGTCGGAGTACAGGGAGCTCCGTTACAGAAAGCCCCAGCAAATTTATACTGGATCTGTGGTAGGAAAGCTTATTCGGAGTTACCTCAAGATTGGGAAGGGGCATGTGTATTAGGTATGCTCAAGCCATCCTCCTTCTTGTTGCCAATCGAAACAGGAGAGACCTTGAGAGTTAAGGTTTACGATGTAAATCATAAAAGGGAGAGAGCATCCTTGAATATAGGTAGCTGGGAAGATGATGAGTGGCCCCCTCAACGTATTATTAATTATTATGGACCTGCCACTTGGGCAGAAGATGGCACTTATGGATATAGAACTCCGATATATACAGGGAGTGCAGAATTATTAGGCAAGTTGTATTTTTGAGGATTAATTTTATTATTGAACAACAACCATGTTCTCAATGAACCCAAAAAACACATTAATGTCAAAGCTGAATATTTTTGGAAGTAGTTTTTAGTTTGTTTTTAGTTATAGCTATGTTAGGGGGATATCTGTGTGTGCAGGTGACTATTACTGTGCATAATTATTAGGCAACTTAACAAAAAACAAATATATACCCATTTCAATTATTTATTATTACCAGTGAAACCAATATAACATCTCAACATTCACAAATATACATTTCTGACATTCAAAAACAAAACAAAAACAAATCAGTGACCAATATAGCCACCTTTCTTTGCAAGGACACTCAAAAGCCTGCCATCCATGGATTCTGTCAGTGTTTTGATCTGTTCACCATCAACATTGCGTGCAGCAGCAACCACAGCCTCCCAGACACTGTTCAGAGAGGTGTACTGTTTTCCCTCCTTGTAAATCTCACATTTGATGATGGACCACAGGTTCTCAATGGGGTTCAGATCAGGTGAACAAGGAGGCCATGTCATTAGATTTTCTTCTTTTATACCCTTTCTTGCCAGCCACGCTGTGGAGTACTTGGACGCGTGTGATGGAGCATTGTCCTGCATGAAAATCATGTTTTTCTTGAAGGATGCAGACTTCTTCCTGTACCACTGCTTGAAGAAGGTGTCTTCCAGAACTGGCAGTAGGACTGGGAGTTGAGCTTGACTCCATCCTCAACCCGAAAAGGCCCCACAAGCTCATCTTTGATGATACCAGCCCAAACCAGTACTCCACCTCCACCTTGCTGGCGTCTGAGTCGGACTGGAGCTCTCTGCCCTTTACCAATCCAGCCACGGGCCCATCCATCTGGCCCATCAAGACTCACTCTCATTTCATCAGTCCATAAAACCTTAGAAAATCAGTCTTGAGATATTTCTTGGCCCAGTCTTGACGTTTCAGCTTGTGTGTCTTGTTCAGTGGTGGTCGTCTTTCAGCCTTTCTTACCTTGGCCATGTCTGAGTATTGCACACCTTGTGCTTTTGGGCACTCCAGTGATGTTGCAGCTCTGAAATATGGCCAAACTGGTGGCAAGTGGCATCGTGGCAGCTGCACGCTTGACTTTTCTCAGTTCATGGGCAGTTATTTTGCGCCTTGGTTTTTCCACACGCTTCTTGCGACCCTGTTGACTATTTTGAATGAAACGCTTGATTGTTCGATGATCACGCTTCAGAAGCTTTGCAATTTTAAGAGTGCTGCATCCCTCTGCAAGATATCTCACTATTTTTGACTTTTCTGAGCCTGTCAAGTCCTTCTTTTGACCCATTTTGCCAAAGGAAAGGAAGTTGCCTAATAATTATGCACACCTGATATAGGGTGTTGATGTCATTAGACCACACCCCTTCTCATTACAGAGATGCACATCACCTAATATGCTTAATTGGTAGTAGGCTTTCGAGCCTATACAGCTTGGAGTAAGACAACATGCATAAAGAGGATGATGTGGTCAAAATACTAATTTGCCTAATAATTCTGCACTCCCTGTATATGCTCAACCGCATTATTAGACTACAGGCGGTAGTTGAGATTATCACTAATAAGACAGCTCAGGCGCTTAATCTTCTAGCTAAGCAAAATACCAGGATACGATCAGCCATATACCAGAATAGGCTAGCCCTTGATTACTTACTAGCAGTAGAAGGAGGTGTATGCGGAAAGTTTAATCTAAGTAACTGTTGTCTGCACATAGATGATGAAGGGCAGGCAGTGGCTGAACTTACAAGCCACATGGTTAAATTTGTGCATGTACCTACTCAGGTCTGGAATGGGTATAACCCAAGTAGTTTGTTTGGAAATTGGTATAAGCAGCTTGGAGGAATTAAGACATTAGTAGGAGGAGTAGAACTTATTATATTATTTTTTGTGCCTCCTCCTGCCCTGTCTAATTCCACTAGTGGTCAGGTCCCTAAGTAGTATTATAGAGAGTACTATAGAGAGAAAGACAGCTGCCCATGTAATGGCTGTCTGGAAGATATGATCCCCTAGCCCAAAGAGAATATATTCAGGATGAGGAATGTTGAAGGAGTTTTTAAGATGCTTACAAGGTCTACTCTGGTTCAATGGCTACCTGAGAGATGTAGGTAAAACTGTGATTGGTGATGCATCTGGAATAATGTTATATCAGAGGCATCAAAGGGGGGAATGTGATGGGATTCCAGCATGGTCAAAATTTAGTAGGCCAAAATCATGTTAGTGTGACTGTCATCAGTGTACTGAGCATGTGCAGGAATGCAGGAACTGAAATTGCTCTTATTTCCTTTGTCTTGGATGAGCCATGTGGTTTGACTAGATGTACAAGTCTATATTCTGCTCATTGATTGGTTAAAGGTATATGTGGGTGTAGCTATTAATGGGAGGAGTTATAGTGCTATATAAGGAATGTACACTATGTGTTGGTCTCTCAGAATGTTGGAACAGGAGTTCATCTGAGACCCGATCGGTAATGTGAATAAAGGCCTCTTACTTCCTGAAGACTTGTGTCCATATCTCTGTGTTTGGCTTCTGCATGCTTACACGGTAACAGGGTAACTACATGTAAGGAATTTCTTGTGTTTGTGACTAAGTGGCTACTAAAAAAGACTGAACATTACACACTTGCAATACATTGAGTTGTGTACTTTTGCAAATGGTATGCCATCATGGGGGTAATTCTCATTCCTGGGCTACCACACCGTCTCAAAGGTATGAAAGAGAGGAGTACTGAAGGGGTTAAGTCGAAGAAAGACAAAACCTCTTACAGACCTAGTATCTTAAGGAGTTAGCTCCGTGAAAATGAGTATAAATGCCTTCAAAAATAAAAGCTATACATTTTATTAAACCCTAATAGGGCAAAACACTGCAACAGTGTGTGAAAAAACAGAACGTGAACAGTGATAGAAAATAAAAATATTAAAATAGGGACTAACCACAAAATACAGGTAATTCACTCTCGCCACAGCTGGCAACAATGGATCAGTCACACTTCATAATGGGTAACCCCCTTTATAGACATACCCTATCAGATAGTGAAACACATTATAACTCCCATGCTTGAAAGACGGAACTAAGTGCAAACTAAGGGTGACAAGGTTGATGTTGGAGTATACCTACTCTATACCTTACACTATATTGTAATAAATGCTATACCATGCCCAGTGCTATATTGTATGAAGTTCTAAGCGACATGTACAAATGTACAATTGTATGATAACCCTTTGGATCTGTGACTGTTCCCCCTGTTTCCCCCCATTCTTTTCTGTAAAACTCTTTCAATAAAATACAAATTGGAAAAAAAAAATACAGGTAATTCCCAGTCATAAATAACAGACTAAAAGTGTCAATATAAAGTGTTGCATATAGTTGCAACAAAGTAAGTAGTCCTCCTCTCTTTCATATCTCATAAGGGTTATGCCCTAAGTATCTTACAACCTCTCCAACTTTGGAGAAAGGGTTTTGTTCCTCTCACCATTTGTTGTACTTCTCTCCCGTCTCAAAGGTAACATTACTAATCTGGCAAATTTTAATGTGAAAAAAATGCAAAATGGAATGTGCTATATTTGACCCTGTAACTTTCCAAAACACAATAAAACCTGCTAATGGGGGGGGGAGGGGGGGTACTGTTATACTCGTGAGACATTGCTGAATACAAATATGTGCATTGTATTGCAGTAAAAGCGAACAGTATCATGACATTTACAGCTAAAACGTCAGGCGGAACTACAATTTCTTAATTTCTCACCTGTTTTTATTTTATTCATAAAAAGTTATGTTTCATATATGAATAGTTCATGAGAAATTAAAGCCCCATTTCTCCTGAACAAAATGATATATAATAAGTGTGGGTGCACTGAATATGAAAGAGGTGAATTACGGTTGAACAGACATATAGCGCAAATTCAAGGTTTTGTTTACATTTTGTTTCGATCAGAATGTGTACTATTGACTCCGTCCTGAAGGGGATAAATTAGAGGGACAAAGGTTTAAAAATAATATCAGGAATTATTACTTTACTGAGAGGGTAGTGGATGCATGAAATAGCCTTCAAGCTGAAGTGGTAGAGGTTAACACAGTGAGGGAGTTTAAGCATGTGTGAGATGCGCATAAGGCTATCCTAGACTAAAGATAAGGCCAGGGACTAATTAAAAGTATTTTGAAATATTGGGCAGACTAGATGGGCATATATTGGGCAGACTACATGGGCCGAATGGTTCTCATCTCATCGTCACATTCTGTGTTTCTGTAGTGTTATCTCTCATTGTTAATCCTGTGTCTGTTTTTTTTGGTGTGAAACTGTGTGTTGCACTTAGTAATGTTACACATGTGATTTATACATGTCTATTACACATATTCCACTAACGTTAGTAAATAATATGGTATTTCTTCATTAATAATAAATCCATTAATATTCTAATATTATTAACTATTACTATTTATATGTAATTAAACATAATTATATTATTATTGCGATTTATATAGCGCCAACAGATTCCGTACTGCTTTACAATATTATAAGAGGGGAGTTTAGCTATAAATAGGACAATTACAAGAAAACTTACAGAAACGAAGGGTTGAAGAGGGCCCTGCTCAAACGAGCTTACAGTCTATAGGAGGTAGGGTATAAAACACATTAGGACAGAGAATAAGAGTCAAATTAGGTTGGAGTGGAGCAGAGCTGGAGGTGCTGCCCTTTAGGAGAGAGCAAGAGACAGGTATGTGTGGTAGAGGTTATTCTGGGAGGCCATAGGCTTTATAGTTAGTTATATGTGGGTATATGTGTGTGTGTGTGTGTGTGTGTGTGTGTGTGTGTGTGTGTGTGTATATATATGTGTGTGTGTGTGTGTGTGTGTGTGTGTGTGTGTGTGTGTGTGTATATATATATATATATATATATATATATATATATATATGTATTGTGATAAAGTGAAGGCAGATAGACCTACAACATTTAACCCCAGGGGGAGTATGTGTAGGATGTGTTGTAGGCAACGCAAAACACTGTTTAGTTATGGGCCCCTGGGGTGGAGCATTTGGAGAGAAGGGTGGGCCAATGCTCCACTCCACAGTTTAGTGGTTTTCTGGGGAGACATGGATCCAGGCCAGGGTTTTTTGGATCGTCTCCAACCCACTGCTCAGCTGCAGTTAATGAGCTGTTGCAGTGGGAATAAACTCCTCCCTGCTAGGCAGGTAAAGGAGAGGGATTGCTGGCTTCCTCCCAGGAAGCAGGTAGGAGAGAGGCTGTTCTCTCCATATAGAGGCACTGGGAGTGCAGAAAGGAAGCAGTCAAGGCTGGCTTGGAGCACTGGGAGTGCAGAAAGGAAAGCAGTCAAGGCTGGCTTGGAGCACTAGGAGTGCAGAAAGGAAAGCAGTCAGGGCAAGGCTGGCTTGGAGCACTGGGAGTGCAGAAAGGAAAGCAGTCAGGGCAAGGCTGGCTTGGAGCACTGGGAGTGCAGAAAGGAAAGCAACAGGCTAGCTAGCAGAGTGTTGCTATCTAATAAGGTTGGTGCAATATTGTTTTATTTAGTTTAACCCTGAGAGATAGGGAACCTAATGTCAGTTAGTGCTCAGACGAGCTAGGTTTTTGTTTATAGGGTTTTCTGTTACATTTATGTTTTCATTTACTGCTGTATCCTGTGTGGATTTTCAAATAAAGTGCCTGGAGTATATGCATTGAGAGACTGTGCATGTTTTTGCCCTAGAGGACCGTGCTACCTGCAGACAAGGATCACAGTATATACAAAATAATGAAAAAGAGGCTTGCACTCACAGTCTTATAACATTTAAATAAAGGTTTCTTTATTCAGAGTTATTCCATAAAAGCATCAACGTTTCAGCCCTCGGGTTTTCTTCAGGATAAACTAACAATAAATAATTAACATATTATATAGCCCATAAGAAGAGAAATTAACTCACCACCGGTGATCACAATCAGAGTGTTGGCGTCCCACCGAGCCATGTGCGCGTCATACCTGGAAGTAGTAAGACCTAGTTGCTATGGTTACACCCTGATACCAAGTGCACCGTAGTAACATGAAACATAAACAAAACGTGTAAAGTGTATCAGGGAAGTGAAAATCAAGATCCACAGATATATAAGAGGTGACTAATATATGACTAATACGCCCAAAGAAGTGTTAAATACTTGAAACCCGATATTAGGGAAAAAAGATAAGACTCAAGGTCCAGTTATATGTGCCTGGGCTGAATCACAATCCCATCTAGCAATCCAATTAAAGTGAAAGATGTTGGCATGCTTGGGCTAAAAATTAGCTAAAGTGCCAAGTGCTACATGCATATAAGTGGAGTGCAAAGATGAAAGGTGTTGTAGAGGAAAAGCTATAGTGCTTTAGAAAGTGAAATTGTGCCTAAAGGGTTAAATCCAATATAGTATGTTTAGTAGAACATCATGATTAAAAATTATAAGCATACATGAGCAACAGATGTAGTCTTCAAGCTCACAACACACCATTATATAGTGTGTGTGTGTGTATATACACAATATACACATCTTCTTTTTGACTAGATCTTGCACAAAAAATG
>OW240914.1:246776510-246802110 GCA_933207985.1 Pelobates cultripes
AATTTTGTATAAAGGGGTGATAGGATATCATTTCATTCAGTCCATAAGGTGATACCGTGTTCAGTTCGTGAATTCAAAATGTCTCTTTATTTAACAACATCCTGCCGCGGTCTCCACCACGTTGACACTGCCTCTGATGTGTGTATTCTGATCATGTTGATGATCACCAGGTCAGTATTCACAAGCATATCTTGTAAATTCTTATTACGTCGATAACAGATTATGGGTGGTTCCTTGAACACTTTTGGCAACGTGTCATCGGTAGCCAACATGTTCTAATTTCTCTTCACTATGTTGGAGACCTTGGTGGTTCTCTTGTGGTTAAGTCATAGGAAAAGCTAACCTGGGAGCTGTCTTGGAATTTTCTGGGGCATGTGCACTCTTTGCTTTATTCAGCGCCTTTTCCAATGTGTCCTTATAGCCACGTTCCAGGAATTTGTTTGTCTTATCAATGATCTGTGATTGCATGATCGTATTGTCGGAATTATTGCGAAAAACTCGACGGTATTGGGCATAGGGTATTGATTCAATTAATGCTTTTGGATGAGCACTATTGTGATGTAACACGGTGTTCCGATCAGTGGGTTTGGAGAATGGAATGTAGACAATCCTGTGATCCACAACCAATAGCTCCAAATCCAAGAAGTGCACTTTCTCTGTGCTAATATGTGCTGTCATCCTTACTGGTGAAGGAAGATGATTAAAATACTCAACCATAGCTTGTGCATGAGATTCCGTCCCTTTCCATAGGATCAACACATCATCGATGTAACGGAAGTAGCTGGTAATGTGTTGTTGGAATGGTGAATGAATATTTTCAATTTCATAGGCATACATAAAAGCATTGGCGTACATGGGTGCCATCACTGCATGAACCAATCTTTTTCTAAACAGAAGTAATTATGCGGTAATGTGAATTCCAAGAGCTCCAGAATGTATTCCGTGGGTGAGCCCTGATAGACCGTAGAATGGGTGAGTGCTTGTCTCATAGCCTCTTTACCAACATCATGAGGGATGATGGTATAGAGGCTACTGACATCTATGGTAATGAACCATGACTCCTTGTGGTAGTGCCCATCGTTGTAGTTCCTAAAAAAATTGTGTTGTCATTATGTGGCTCTGAGTCCGATGTTGACTCTCCAGATTTTTGTCAACTATAGGTATATTAGGGCGTATAATTCTTTTAGGTGGTC
The DNA here is from genome assembly GCA_933207985.1 of Pelobates cultripes. Classification (NCBI taxonomy): domain Eukaryota; kingdom Metazoa; phylum Chordata; class Amphibia; order Anura; family Pelobatidae; genus Pelobates; species Pelobates cultripes. Next base: position 246,777,704 of record OW240914.1, read on the forward strand.
TTCTGGGTCTGCATGTTTGTTCCCCAATTAACCATTTATATACGCGGTGCTTCTGGTAATCCTGGAATACCCGTTCAAACTTCTGTTTCTTGAATTTTATGATATCATTTTTATACTTAAGGAGTTCTTCCTTGAGTTTATCCTGTAGCTTTATACCTTCTGGAGTTGACAATAGTATGGCCTGTTCAGTTTCCTTATCCACTATCTTATGTGAAATATCTTCCAAGTCAGACTTGACATCCTGTATAATCAACATGAGATCAAGGGATGCCTTGTTAAGAACTGCTGTCCAATCCTTGCAAACCTTTACCTTAGCTCTTCCTATAGTTGGAATATTCATAATGTGGAAACCCCTTGGGATTCTCTTAGCTTTGTAATAATCAGAGAGAAACAATCCATGAAGGTCCAGATCTATGTGTCTCTTATGCAGTCTTAACAAATCAAAATATATATCTTTTGTAGAGTTGAGTGAACCCGAACTGTAAAGTTCGGGTTCGTACCGAACATTACGATTTTATGACGAGCCCGGGCATTTCAGTAACAGTTCGGTGTTCGCCGCTTTAATGGCGTGTTTTGAAAAGGTGCGCGTTTTGACAAGCGTTTGACTCGTGTGCCCTTAGAAGCCATCACAGCCATGCCTACTGTTAAGACACCCCCAGTGTCTTTAAGCAAAACCGCCGTTTAGTCGACCTTCCCTGTCTGTAATATCAATAAGCTCCGTTCGCATAACCTGTAGTGCATGAACCAAATGCAGGGGAAGCGGTAATCTCCCGACCGGGATCTTTGAACGGCTCCAAACTCCCGAACGGCAATACACGAACTGCTGCTAGCCGCCGAACAATAACATCCACCAAGCGGCTTTCGTTTCGATCCAGCAGTCTCTAAACGTGAAGAAGAAATCCCCCCAATAACGAGACAGAAGCTCCGCATTGAGGGTCAAACAGGATCTGGCTTTACTGTGGGCTACCTGCCCGTATTTATGCAGGTCTCCCACTTGGTGGACACTCCCCTAGGGGACCACATGGGAGACTTAAATGACAGGCAGACATGGGGACATTCCAGACACACAGTCACAGTTTTTACCCACAATGCACTATGATTCCCTCCCCTCTGCCCTGGAGATAATTACCAAGTAACTCAATTATCTCCAGGACAAAGCCAGTCGCCATTTTAAACATAAAACCAGAAAAGACATAAAAATATATAATTTTACAATAACCGAACATTCTGCATTCGTATCACATATCCCCAGATAGCCTGGATCTGAGTGCATATTATTAGCGAATAGCGCTCAGATCCCACACACATAGTTCAATCGCCATGGAGTCAAAGTTCTTACAGTCTTTCGGTATACGAATGACTCCATGGGAAGGCTATCTGGGTTAAGTCCTTTCGTATGCTTTCCAAACTCCCGAACGGCCGGTGTTCGTATGCTTTTGTGGAGGCAGCCAGGCGTTCCGTTGTTTCAGCGGTGTTCAGCAGAAAGTGTCAGTTTTTAGTTCCATGAAAATAGAGCCGAACACCGCTGGGCTTTCGCGTGGTTTTAAAATGGCCGCTGCCTCGTGGTCGACATACGAACGACGACCACCCTGAATTCGTGTAATTGAGAAGTGTCTGCGGTTAACCACAACGTTCTAATTGGGATCAATAGGTTAACCAGCAGCACACTTCTCTCCTGGGTGGCCGTCCGTTCAGCAGGTTTGTTCGGGAAAAAACAGTCATTCGTATGGCTGGGCTATAGAAAACAGCCATTCACACGAACAGGATAGAAACAGACGAATACTCCTGAAATAAGCAGACAGATGGTTCTGTCACACCTACTAATGGCATGGCTGTGATTGGCCAGTGCAGCATGTGACCCAGCCTCTATATAAGCTAGTAGGGTCATGTCTATTAAACCTGTGGCTGCTCACTGTTAAAAAAATATATATTTTTTAAACCGGGCCCCCCTTCCGAGCCCCCACTTGTGACGTGCGAGTGGGGGCTTTTAATATAAAGGGGGAACCTATTGCCCCCCTAAAGTAAGAAAGGGGGGGAGGACCTATTGTCCTCCACCTCGGCCACCACCCTCAGCAGCGGGTGGGGGTCTAAAGTAAAATAATGGGGCGGGGACCTATTGTCCTCCCCACTGGCCCCCACCCCTGAGCGGTGGGTGGGGGCTCTAAATTATAAGAAGGGGGGACCTAATGTCCTCCCCCCGGCCCCCACCTCTGAGCGCTCTGTGTCATTTTACACAGCGTGTGAAAATTCTTTGGAATTTTCCCACACTGTGTAATTTGACTCCTAACACTCTGGTTACTTTCCCACGCTGTGTAAAATGACACAGAGCACTCTGATAGGTAGATTTCAAGCCAACCAATCAGAGTGCTGTGACAGGTAAATGTAGAGACTTACCTGTCAGTCTCTTCATTTACCTGTCAGAGCACTCTGATTGGATGACTTAAACCCACCAATCAGAATGCTCTGAGCATAATTGCAGTGCAGGGCAAGGCTTTATAAGCCTTCACCCACCCTGCAGAAAGAAAACATCAAATGGTAAGTTTTATTTTTCTTTTACAGGTACTTTGTTAAAGGTCCCCCGTCCTTATTTTTAGGGTGAGGGGGGGTAGGTAGGTGTTACTTTTTTGGGGGAGGGGGGTGACTAGGGGTTTGGGGATCCCTAGTCACCTGGGGGGGATAAATTTTTATTTAGGGCCCCCACCCACCGCTCATGGGTGGGGACCAGGGGGGAACCTTTTTTATTTTTTTTTAAACAGTGCGCAGCCACAGGCTGCTCACTGTTTAATAGACATGCCTCTACTCGCGGTATAGCGAGTAGGGGCATAATTTACTAATACTAAGTAATCCTTACTTAGTATTAGTAAATTTGGCTGAAAGACCAATTCAGGTCTTTCAGCCTTTTAGTAGATAGCTCTCGAATACCGTGGGAATTAGGGAGTTATCTACTTATTCATTCCTGTCATTACATTGGCTGGCCAAGTAACTTACATTTTATATAAATGTGTGTTACTTGATTGTTGTAAATGTTGCAAATGCTTACAGCTGAATCCTGGCTATGTTTGTATAATTTTTATTTAAACTTGTATACAGTGTAACGTTCTTCTTCTTCCACTGGGTAAGTATATTAGTTCTTATGCAATACATTTTACTTCCTTACTTCCAGGAATTTTTTAGAGCCATTTTAGTGCCCAAAAGTTCGGGTCCCGAATTCAAACTTTTTGCCAAAGTTCGGCTGAACCCGGCAAACCCGAACATCCAGGTGTCCGCTCAACTCTAATCTTTTGTCATGACATTGTGTGGTAAGTCAGAACTGGTTTGTGTCCACAGTATCGCCTGAGCTTCTTCATGTGTGGGACGCCAACACTCTGATTGCGATCACCGGTGGTAAGTTAATTTCTCTTCTTATGGGCTATATAATACAGTTCTCATGTTAGTTATGTATTGTTAGTTTATCCTGAAGAAACCCCCGGATGAGGGCTGAGACATTGATGCTTTAATGGAATAACTCCAAATAAAGAAACCTTTATTTAAACGTTATAAGACCGTGAGTGCAAGCCTCTTTTTCATTACTTCGACCCGGCATTCAAGTAGGTCTGAGTGCAAGGTCTTAGGTACATATATATATATAGAGTAAGCGTGGATTGTGTTATTAGCTAAATTCGGTTGTGGTGTGCCGAAACTGAATGTACGGGCAGGCCTGTAAATAAAGAGGGCAAAAAGTATGGGCAAACAACTTTAATACGTCACAGAAAAATTCCATAAATTATTGCAGGCCTGTAAATAAAGAGGGCCCACCAAGGTAGTATTGTATATATGTGAAAGAGTCGAGTGGTGGGTGGGGTGACCAAATCGTCGTCTGCCTGGTATTGAGGTACGTTTGAGTTTATATAGGCCGGATCATACCCTCCCACAACTCCAGGCTTGGCCTTCCCATTTGTGGTCAGGGACATTAGCCGAGTAAGCATGGATTGTATTAGCTAAATTCGGTTGTGGTGTGCCGAAACTGAATGTACGGGCAAGCCTGTAAATAAAGAGGGCAAAAAGTATGGGCAAACAACTTTAATACGTAACAGAAAAATTCCATATACGAGTATGATCATACGTATCACTTAGATAAATCGATAAAAGCTTTCCTCATTTCTCGCTCTGGTTGAGGAATGTATCCTTTGAAAGCGGGTGATTTCCAACGTCCCAATTTTTTAATGTTGTATGCTGCAACCGCCCGCGTTGAATTTGATGCATACCTGTGCCTTCCCCAGAAAGACTATCGGTCTACCCAGTTTGTCCCTTAAACCTCTTTGTTCAAACGTGCTGGTGCTTGGTGTATTGTAGCTAGTGGTGCTTGGTGTACTATAGCTAATAGTAGGTAAATTGTGTTCGATGGGGCAAAAGTTGGTAGTGTGGGAATTAGACGAGCAGATAGCACAAGCCAGTGGCACTCGCCCGGCAAAGTGGCGGCAGAATAACTCTGTGTCCATGTGGCTTACAGTTTATCCTTATATTAAATTGATCAAATGTAGCCGCCGCTTTAGCCGAGAAGGACTTGTGATAGTCGTAAAATTTAGTGCCACCATACTTGTTACCCAGGTCTAACAACTTGTGCATGTTGAGGTCTAACTCCTCTCTGCGTTGTGGGAAATTAAAGCAGATAATATCTCTGTAGAGACCGAAGGCTAGCACGAAGTCCGAAATGGACAGCTTTTTGTCCAACCTGTGGTCTTTAGCCTTATGTACCACAGACACGTCACCGTAATTGTACGTCTTGTTGTCAATTATGTCTTGGGACGCTATCAGGAGTAACATAAGATTCACATCCTTACCCTCTAATATATCCTTTTTTATATTGGCTGGGACTATGTGTGCAGGGGTGATTATGTGCGTGTCTGACCCCTGTGCAGGTGGTGTGAAAGTGGCATTACCCTGTGTGGCTGCAATTAGTGCAGAGATCGGTGGAGTTCACGTTAGCTGGGGTTGAGGATTCCAGCTTCTCCATTCTCTGGTTTAAGTTATTGATAGACTGTGCCATGAATTGATGGCGAGGGTATATGCCTCTGAGCTGTGAATTGGAAGACAGAGGGGAGAAGGAGAGTGGTACTAACTACACCCCGAGTGGGGTGTGCGTGACCCTATCAAAAGATTGGGTCATGGGGCGTACGGTACCTCCGTATGAGGATGGTTATAAGTCTCATTTGTGACAATCTATGTACTGATCTTGGGTGACTTATTAGTTAATGGCATATGGGAAAAGTAACCGGTGGGCGTGCGTACCTGTAAGTTAACGGAGGGTCTTATTCCATGACGTAGTAAGTGAGTTGTCTGTGAGACCTAAAATAAACTTAACTTTTTTTGTTGTTTTTTTTTTTTATACCTACCTTTATAATTTGTTTTCCTGCTTGAGGGGTAATAAGCATTTTTTTTTTTTTGTTGGTGTTTTTGACCTAGCGAGTTAAGGGATTTGAAGTGAGAGTTAACTTAATTTGATTAATTATGACGTGACTTTAGCTAGGGACTTTCGCATGATGGTTTATGTGTCACTATTTATGTGACATATAGATCAAAACTTACAGGTTTGTTTGTGGCTTCGTGAGCGTACGATTGTTTAGCATACCCATCTGGGTGGTAATAGTATTTTGTATTGATAGCGGTTCATACTGAAAAGACATTGTGTAAAGACAATATCTAAATTTAGGACCTACTGAGTAATTTAATTCCTATATACGTAAATACATGATTTGAGATTCTAATTTATTGTAAATAGTCAGGGAGGGAAAAGATCACAACCTGTAAAAAAAAATTTGCAAAGTGTACGGCAAACCTCAATTACCATACTGAAATGTAACAAAAATTTTATTTAACCACAGCTAAAGCGGCTAAGCCCAACATATATTGTCTAAAACAAAACAGCATAAACGTTTTGGTGCCTGTTGTAGGCTTAATATTCCTAACCCTTTTGGCTGTCATGAACGATTTCTGCCGGTAGATGGCGATGTAGCTTTGAGACTCTGTATATGAGTCATGTTTCGTACGTTTGTTCCTTTTGTGTGTTCATTCGTGAGAGCTATCGTTCGTCTGAATCCTCAATGTGCATTAGTGGTTCGGGAACTTCGTCTATATTGATTTTGATCGTACGTTTATTTTTTAACCGTTTGTATGAGTTTGTTCGAATGAATAGCCGTTCGTGTAATTGATCGTTCATATGAATAGCTGTTCGCATGAATAGCTGCCCGTATGAGTGGCCGTTCGTATGAGCAGTCGTTCGTATGAATAACCGTTCGTGTGACTAAAGGTTCGTATGATAGCTGTATGTGTAGCTAGTAGTACGTGAAGTAACCGTTCATGTATAGAGGCATTCATACGTGTCGTGAGTAAGAACGTAATTCGTGTGGTTTGTACTCACTGTTTCCTGTTGCCTGACGGCCGACCAAGAAGCGCGGCAAGCGAAAAGGGAGTCCCAGTGGATCTGGAAAACTAGAAGCGGAAGTGACCAAATCGTTGTCGGCCTGGTATGAAGGTAAGTCTGAGTTTACATAGGCCGGATCATCCCCTCCCACAACTCCAGGCTCCGCCTTCCTATATATATATATATATATATATATATATATATATATATATATATAATGTGTATTGTAACAGAGTGTTGGGGATGGTGGTCAGGGGTGTATATCTGGCACCCAGACTTTTGCACAGCCACTATCCTGACATTTGGGTAAGCACATGCAGCCCCAGGGAAAGTTAAGTTTAAATGTAGGTTTTTTCCTCTGTTGTTATTTGGGTCCCTGGGGTGGAGTATTCGGAAGAGCAGGGTGGGCCGATTCTCCACCCACTGTCAGAGTGGTTGTGCATGAGTTGTGCATGAGCAGCTATATAACTGCAGTTAAAGCAGGGTGAAGGGAGATAAGTGTTTTGGAGGAGAAAGAAGGTGTTTTTGTGGAGAAAGAAGATTTGCTGTTCATTGTATCCTGTTACTTCACAACAACAGAAAATAAACAGGCCAGAGGCCTTTTTGAAACTGGACTTTGTCTTGACCTGGTTTTCTTACCCTAGAGGGCTGTGCGGTTGCCAAAAGATCCTGGACAAACACACACAGAAAAGTAAGTTTGTCACATATGGTGGAGAATGCAGACACTGCACTAAAAGAAGCCTGCGGGTATTAACTGGAAGCCAGACAAGCCTGTAGAAATATGGAGGAAGTTGTGAAAGTTTTGTTGCAAACTACAGCTGCACAGCAAAAGGCTACAGCCGTACAGCAGGAGACCACAGCCACACAACAGGAAAATATTACAGCCCTACAGCAACTGGTAATTACGCAAAAGGCCAACACAAATGCTTTGATCCAGCAGGTTATGGCAGCCCACCTGTAGGGGCTGTGAGCAGCTATATAACTGCAGTTAAAGCAGGGTGAAGGGAGAGAAGTGTTTTGGAGGAGAAAGAAGGTGTTTTTGTGGAGAAAACAGAAAATTTATGCCATACTTACCAATATTTTCTTTTCCCGGATATATGCCATGGCAGCACTACATATGGGTATAGCTCCTCCCTTTCTCAATTGGACAGGAACGCCTCCTAAATGAGACTCCCCCCAATACCCCGTCAGTCTTAGTTTAAAGCCACGGAACAACACATGATTTCAGAAGGGGGTGGGACCGCAGTGCTGCCATGGCATATATCCGGGAAAAGAAAATATCGGTAAGTATGGCATAAATTTTCGGTTTTCCCCGGATATATCCATGGCAGCACTACGTATGGGTTATACCCAAGCTGAAAGGAGTAAGGGAGGGAGAATAATAACCACAACGCATAAATCCATGCAAATACGGTTTATTGATCCACAAACTATAAGGCAGCAGAGAGGACACTTCTACCAAATTCTGTGGTAGATGAACGCACTACATCCAACTGATAGTGATTGATAAACGTGTTGAAGGAGGACCATGTTGCTGCCGAACAAATGCGATCCGCAGAAATGTTGGCTGCAGCTGCCCAAGAAGCGGCCAAGGATCTGGTAGAATGAGCTCTAAGGCCTTGAGGGACAGGGACTCTGGAGGATGAGTAGGCCTGACTAATGGCTGAGATGATCCATCGGCCAATAAGAGACGAAGAAGCGGCTTGACCCTTCTTGTAACCTGAAGGAATAATGAACAGTCTAGATGTCTTCCTTATGACTGAAGTCTGGTTCAGGTATGTAGATAAACAGCGCACCAGATCCAAACAATGCCATTTTTCTTCTTCTTCCGATGAGGGATGAGGGAAAAAGGCTGGCAAAATGATGTCCTGATTCATATGGAAAGCAGAAACCACCTTGGGTCTGAAGGCTTGAATCGTACGAAGGAGCACTCTCTTCCTGAAGAATCAAAAAGGGAGACTCACAGGAGAGAGCGCTTAGCTCGGATGTTTCTTCCGCCTGAGGTCAAGGCAACCAACAGAACGGTTTTCAACGTAAGAGTAAGTATTGAAACACTCTCCAAGGGCTCAAATGGAGAATCAGACAAGGCCTGTAAAACCAGAGGTAAATCCCAAGGAGGGGAGCAAGACCGTACTGGAGGGCGAAGCTTGAGAATGGCTTGAAAAAATCTAGCAATATTTGGATCAAATGCCAATTTCCGATCTAACAGAGCAGAGATAGCTGACGTATGCACTTTTAGGGAGCTGCGACTCAAACCCTTGTCAAATCCGTCCTGTAAAAATTGAAGGATGTCACAGATACTGGGAGACAAAGGAGAAATATTATGTGCCAAACACCAGCTACAGAAGATGTCCCAAATACGATAGTAAGCTGAAGAAGTGGATTTCTTCCTGGCATTCAGAAGAGTAGAAATTACTGAAGAAGAGAAGCCTTTGCTGGAGAGACGTTGCTTCTCAATTTCCAAGCCCTTAAATTGAGAGACTGAGAAGATGGGTGAGAGATCGGACCTTGTTGTAGGAGACTGAGTTGATCTGGGAATTTCAGAGGCATGTCCTGAGAGAGTTTCTGCAGCAGGGGAAACCAAGGCCGTCTGGGCCAGAAGGGAATCACTGCGAGAATCGTCGCTTGCTCCTGCAGGATCCTTCTCAGCAGGGGGAAAATCAGAGGAGTTGGGGGAAAAACATACCCCAGATGGAACTTCCACTCGCAACAGAGAGCATCCTGGTCTTCCGCCAAAGGGTCGAAGTAACGCGAGAAGAACCTTCCCACTTTGCGATTCTTCGCTGTGGCCATCAGATCTACCTGAGGAAGACCCCACTTCTGGACTATGCTTTGGAATGCCAGAGGGGCTAACTCCCATTCTGTGGGATCCAGGGTTATACGGCTTAAGAAATCCGCCACTTGATTGTTCTTTCCTGGAAGGTAAACTGCCTTTATCCCCTTCAAATTCTTCTCTGACATGACATAAGTGGGGTCAACACTTTCATTAAGCGTTTGCTCTTTGTACCCCCATGATGATTGATGTAAGCCACTGCAGAGGTATTGTCTATCCTTACTCTCACCCAGCTTTGTTTCAGACAAGGAAAGTGCAGAAGAGCCTGGAAGACTGCTTGCAATTCTAAAACATTCGAGGATAGAGGATACTGTTTGTTTTCCCACTGCCCCTGATCATGAAGAAGGCCCAAATGAGCTCCCCAACCTGATTGGCAAGCATCCGTTGTGAGAGTAACCCAAGGGATGTTGCTCAGAGGATACTCTTGATATAGATTCTCGTTCATCAGCCACCATGCCAGGTCCTTCTTGATCTCTGATGATAAAGAGATTGCTTGATTCAGATCCTTGTTCATAAACTGGGTTAGAAACCCTTCTTGTGGAATCCTCATATGCCACTGGGCCCATTTCGTAAGGCCTATTGTAGAGGACAAACTTCCCAGAAGGCTCATAAATTCCCAGGCCAGGATGGAGTTCAGAGGCAGAAGACGAAGGATCTTTGATTGAATACGAAGCCCCCTGTCCAAGGATAGGAAGACCTGTGACTGGATTGTGTCGAATCTTGCCCCTAAGTATATCATAACTTGAGAGGGGGGAAAGCTGACTCTTCTTGAGGTTTACCAACCATCCAAATTTTTGAAGAATTGAAAGAACCCAATCTCGATGAAGAAGGAGAATATCTCTGCTGTGTGAGAGAATCAAGATGTCGTCGAGATAATGGAATATTGAGATGCCTTCCAGACGGATATGTGCTATTAAGGCAACCAGGATCTTTGAGAAAGTCCTGGGAGCTGTGCTCAGGCCAAAGGGAAGGGCTTGAAACTGAAAATGCTGACGGTGAATCGCAAATCTCAGGAACTTCTGGTTTGGTGGAGCAATAGGAACATGAAAATAAGCGTCTCGAAGGTCTATGGAGATTAACCAGTCACCTGGGGAGATGACTTTTAAAATGGAACTTACGGATTCCATCTTGAATTTTCTCACATACAGATTTTCGTTTAATTTGTGAAGGTCCAAAATTGGTCTCCACTCCCCTGATGCTTTTGGAGTGAGAAAAAGTCTCAAATAAACTCCCAATCCTCTTTCTTTTGCAGGAACAGGACATATAACTCCTTCTGCTGAAAGGGAAGAAACAAAAGACCGAATGGCCACTGCTTTCTCTGCTTCCATAGGCATGCTTGTAGACACGAACCGGGGATAAGGGATTGTCGAGAATTCCAGGTAGTAGCCGGAATTTAGGGTCTTTAAAACCCACTTGTCCTGTATTGCTGGAGCCCAGACCTCGTAGAAGTGAAGAAGTCTTGCTCCCAATCCCAAGGGCTGGACTGGCGTCCCATCAGAATTGCTTTGAAGGTTTACCATTGCCACCATGTTGTCATTATGTGGCTCTGAGTCCGATGTTGACTCTCCAGATTTTTGTCAACTATAGGTATATTAGGGCGTATAATTCTTTTAGGTGGTCTTCTGGGTCTGCATGTTTGTTCCCCAATTAACCATTTATATACGCGGTGCTTCTGGTAATCCTGGAATACCCGTTCAAACTTCTGTTTCTTGAATTTTATGATATCATTTTTATACTTAAGGAGTTCTTCCTTGAGTTTATCCTGTAGCTTTATACCTTCTGGAGTTGACAATAGTATGGCCTGTTCAGTTTCCTTATCCACTATCTTATGTGAAATATCTTCCAAGTCAGACTTGACATCCTGTATAATCAACATGAGATCAAGGGATGCCTTGTTAAGAACTGCTGTCCAATCCTTGCAAACCTTTACCTTAGCTCTTCCTATAGTTGGAATATTCATAATGTGGAAACCCCTTGGGATTCTCTTAGCTTTGTAATAATCAGAGAGAAACAATCCATGAAGGTCCAGATCTATGTGTCTCTTATGCAGTCTTAACAAATCAAAATATATATCTTTTGTAGAGTTGAGTGAACCCGAACTGTAAAGTTCGGGTTCGTACCGAACATTACGATTTTATGACGAGCCCGGGCATTTCAGTAACAGTTCGGTGTTCGCCGCTTTAATGGCGTGTTTTGAAAAGGTGCGCGTTTTGACAAGCGTTTGACTCGTGTGCCCTTAGAAGCCATCACAGCCATGCCTACTGTTAAGACACCCCCAGTGTCTTTAAGCAAAACCGCCGTTTAGTCGACCTTCCCTGTCTGTAATATCAATAAGCTCCGTTCGCATAACCTGTAGTGCATGAACCAAATGCAGGGGAAGCGGTAATCTCCCGACCGGGATCTTTGAACGGCTCCAAACTCCCGAACGGCAATACACGAACTGCTGCTAGCCGCCGAACAATAACATCCACCAAGCGGCTTTCGTTTCGATCCAGCAGTCTCTAAACGTGAAGAAGAAATCCCCCCAATAACGAGACAGAAGCTCCGCATTGAGGGTCAAACAGGATCTGGCTTTACTGTGGGCTACCTGCCCGTATTTATGCAGGTCTCCCACTTGGTGGACACTCCCCTAGGGGACCACATGGGAGACTTAAATGACAGGCAGACATGGGGACATTCCAGACACACAGTCACAGTTTTTACCCACAATGCACTATGATTCCCTCCCCTCTGCCCTGGAGATAATTACCAAGTAACTCAATTATCTCCAGGACAAAGCCAGTCGCCATTTTAAACATAAAACCAGAAAAGACATAAAAATATATAATTTTACAATAACCGAACATTCTGCATTCGTTCACATATCCCCAGATAGCCTGGATCTGAGTGCATATTATTAGCGAATAGCGCTCAGATCCCACACACATAGTTCAATCGCCATGGAGTCAAAGTTCTTACAGTCTTTCGGTATACGAATGACTCCATGGGAAGGCTATCTGGGTTAAGTCCTTTCATATGCTTTCCAAACTCCCGAATGGCCGGTGTTCGTATTCTTTCGTGGAGACAGCCAGGCGTTCCGTTGTTTCAGCTGTGTTCGACAGAAAAAGTGTCCATTTTTAGTTCCATGAAAATAGAGCTGAACACCGCTGGGCTTTCGCGTGGTTTTAAAATGGCCGCTGCCTCGTGGTCGACATACGAATGACGACCACCCTGAATTTGTTTAATTGAGAAGTGTCTGCGGTTAACCACAACGTTCTAATTGGGATCAATAGGTTAACCAGCAGCACACTTCTCTCCTGGGTGGCCGTCCGTTCAGCAGGTTTGTTCGGGAAAAAACAGTCATTCGTATGGCTGGGCTATAGAAAACAGCCATTCACACGAACAGGATAGAAACAGACGAATACTCCTGAAATAAGCAGACAGATGGTTCTGTCACACCTACTAATGGCATGGCTGTGATTGGCCAGTGCAGCATGTGACCCAGCCTCTATATAAGCTAGTAGGGTCATGTCTATTAAACCTGTGGCTGCTCACTGTTAAAAAAATATATATTTTTTAAACCGGGCCCCCCTTCCGAGCCCCCACTTGTGACGTGCGAGTGGGGGCTTTTAATATAAAGTGGGAACCTATTGCCCCCCTAAAGTAAGAAAGGGGGGGAGGACCTATTGTCCTCCACCTCGGCCACCACCCTCAGCAGCGGGTGGGGGTCTAAAGTAAAATAATGGGGCGGGGACCTATTGTCCTCCCCACTGGCCCCCACCCCTGAGCGGTGGGTGGGGGCTCTAAATTATAAGAAGGGGGGACCTAATGTCCCCCCCCCGGCCCCCACCTCTGAGCGCTCTGTGTCATTTTACACAGCGTGTGAAAATTCTTTGGAATTTTCCCACACTGTGTAATTTGACTCCTAACACTCTGGTTACTTTCCCACGCTGTGTAAAATGACACAGAGCACTCTGATAGGTAGATTTCAAGCCAACCAATCAGAGTGCTGTGACAGGTAAATGTAGAGACTTACCTGTCAGTCTCTTCATTTACCTGTCAGAGCACTCTGATTGGATGACTTAAACCCACCAATCAGAATGCTCTGAGCATAATTGCAGTGCAGGGCAAGGCTTTATAAGCCTTCACCCACCCTGCAGAAAGAAAACATCAAATGGTAAGTTTTATTTTTCTTTTACAGGTACTTTGTTAAAGGTCCCCCGTCCTTATTTTTAGGGTGAGGGGGGGTAGGTAGGTGTTACTTTTTTGGGGGAGGGGGGTGACTAGGGGTTTGGGGATCCCTAGTCACCTGGGGGGGATAAATTTTTATTTAGGGCCCCCACCCACCGCTCATGGGTGGGGACCAGGGGGGAACCTTTTTTATTTTTTTTTAAACAGTGCGCAGCCACAGGCTGCTCACTGTTTAATAGACATGCCTCTACTCGCGGTATAGCGAGTAGGGGCATAATTTACTAATACTAAGTAATCCTTACTTAGTATTAGTAAATTTGGCTGAAAGACCAATTCAGGTCTTTCAGCCTTTTAGTAGATAGCTCTCGAATACCGTGGGAATTAGGGAGTTATCTACTTATTCATTCCTGTCATTACATTGGCTGGCCAAGTAACTTACATTTTATATAAATGTGTGTTACTTGATTGTTGTAAATGTTGCAAATGCTTACAGCTGAATCCTGGCTATGTTTGTATAATTTTTATTTAAACTTGTATACAGTGTAACGTTCTTCTTCTTCCACTGGGTAAGTATATTAGTTCTTATGCAATACATTTTACTTCCTTACTTCCAGGAATTTTTTAGAGCCATTTTAGTGCCCAAAAGTTCGGGTCCCGAATTCAAACTTTTTGCCAAAGTTCGGCTGAACCCGGCAAACCCGAACATCCAGGTGTCCGCTCAACTCTAATCTTTTGTCATGACATTGTGTGGTAAGTCAGAACTGGTTTGTGTCCACAGTATCGCCTGAGCTTCTTCATGTGTGGGACGCCAACACTCTGATTGCGATCACCGGTGGTAAGTTAATTTCTCTTCTTATGGGCTATATAATACAGTTCTCATGTTAGTTATGTATTGTTAGTTTATCCTGAAGAAACCCCCGGATGAGGGCTGAGACATTGATGCTTTAATGGAATAACTCCAAATAAAGAAACCTTTATTTAAACGTTATAAGACCGTGAGTGCAAGCCTCTTTTTCATTACTTCGACCCGGCATTCAAGTAGGTCTGAGTGCAAGGTCTTAGGTACATATATATATATATATATATATATATATATATATATATATATATATATATATATGGGCAGGGAAATCAGCAGAGTAAGCGTGGATTGTGTTATTAGCTAAATTCGGTTGTGGTGTGCCGAAACTGAATGTACGGGCAGGCCTGTAAATAAAGAGGGCAAAAAGTATGGGCAAACAACTTTAATACGTCACAGAAAAATTCCATAAATTATTGCAGGCCTGTAAATAAAGAGGGCCCACCAAGGTAGTATTGTATATATGTGAAAGAGTCGAGTGGTGGGTGGGGTGACCAAATCGTCGTCTGCCTGGTATTGAGGTACGTTTGAGTTTATATAGGCCGGATCATACCCTCCCACAACTCCAGGCTTGGCCTTCCCATTTGTGGTCAGGGAAATTAGCCGAGTAAGCATGGATTGTATTAGCTAAATTCGGTTGTGGTGTGCCGAAACTGAATGTACGGGCAAGCCTGTAAATAAAGAGGGCAAAAAGTATGGGCAAACAACTTTAATACGTAACAGAAAAATTCCATATACGAGTATGATCATACGTATCACTTAGATAAATCGATAAAAGCTTTCCTCATTTCTCGCTCTGGTTGAGGAATGTATCCTTTGAAAGCGGGTGATTTCCAACGTCCCAATTTTTTAATGTTGTATGCTGCAACCGCCCGCGTTGAATTTGATGCATACCTGTGCCTTCCCCAGAAAGACTATCGGTCTACCCAGTTTGTCCCTTAAACCTCTTTGTTCAAACGTGCTGGTGCTTGGTGTATTGTAGCTAGTGGTGCTTGGTGTACTATAGCTAATAGTAGGTAAATTGTGTTCGATGGGGCAAAAGTTGGTAGTGTGGGAATTAGACGAGCAGATAGCACAAGCCAGTGGCACTCGCCCGGCAAAGTGGCGGCAGAATAACTCTGTGTCCATGTGGCTTACAGTTTATCCTTATATTAAATTGATCAAATGTAGCCGCCGCTTTAGCCGAGAAGGACTTGTGATAGTCGTAAAATTTAGTGCCACCATACTTGTTACCCAGGTCTAACAACTTGTGCATGTTGAGGTCTAACTCCTCTCTGCGTTGTGGGAAATTAAAGCAGATAATATCTCTGTAGAGACCGAAGGCTAGCACGAAGTCCGAAATGGACAGCTTTTTGTCCAACCTGTGGTCTTTAGCCTTATGTACCACAGACACGTCACCGTAATTGTACGTCTTGTTGTCAATTATGTCTTGGGACGCTATCAGGAGTAACATAAGATTCACATCCTTACCCTCTAATATATCCTTTTTTATATTGGCTGGGACTATGTGTGCAGGGGTGATTATGTGCGTGTCTGACCCCTGTGCAGGTGGTGTGAAAGTGGCATTACCCTGTGTGGCTGCAATTAGTGCAGAGATCGGTGGAGTTCACGTTAGCTGGGGTTGAGGATTCCAGCTTCTCCATTCTCTGGTTTAAGTTATTGATAGACTGTGCCATGAATTGATGGCGAGGGTATATGCCTCTGAGCTGTGAATTGGAAGACAGAGGGGAGAAGGAGAGTGGTACTAACTACACCCCGAGTGGGGTGTGCGTGACCCTATCAAAAGATTGGGTCATGGGGCGTACGGTACCTCCGTATGAGGATGGTTATAAGTCTCATTTGTGACAATCTATGTACTGATCTTGGGTGACTTATTAGTTAATGGCATATGGGAAAAGTAACCGGTGGGCGTGCGTACCTGTAAGTTAACGGAGGGTCTTATTCCATGACGTAGTAAGTGAGTTGTCTGTGAGACCTAAAATAAACTTAACTTTTTTTGTTGTTTTTTTTTTTTATACCTACCTTTATAATTTGTTTTCCTGCTTGAGGGGTAATAAGCATTTTTTTTTTTTTGTTGGTGTTTTTGACCTAGCGAGTTAAGGGATTTGAAGTGAGAGTTAACTTAATTTGATTAATTATGACGTGACTTTAGCTAGGGACTTTCGCATGATGGTTTATGTGTCACTATTTATGTGACATATAGATCAAAACTTACAGGTTTGTTTGTGGCTTCGTGAGCGTACGATTGTTTAGCATACCCATCTGGGTGGTAATAGTATTTTGTATTGATAGCGGTTCATACTGAAAAGACATTGTGTAAAGACAATATCTAAATTTAGGACCTACTGAGTAATTTAATTCCTATATACGTAAATACATGATTTGAGATTCTAATTTATTGTAAATAGTCAGGGAGGGAAAAGATCACAACCTGTAAAAAAAAATTTGCAAAGTGTACGGCAAACCTCAATTACCATACTGAAATGTAACAAAAATTTTATTTAACCACAGCTAAAGCGGCTAAGCCCAACATATATTGTCTAAAACAAAACAGCATAAACGTTTTGGTGCCTGTTGTAGGCTTAATATTCCTAACCCTTTTGGCTGTCATGAACGATTTCTGCCGGTAGATGGCGATGTAGCTTTGAGACTCTGTATATGAGTCATGTTTCGTACGTTTGTTCCTTTTGTGTGTTCATTCGTGAGAGCTATCGTTCGTCTGAATCCTCAATGTGCATTAGTGGTTCGGGAACTTCGTCTATATTGATTTTGATCGTACGTTTATTTTTTAACCGTTTGTATGAGTTTGTTCGAATGAATAGCCGTTCGTGTAATTGATCGTTCATATGAATAGCTGTTCGCATGAATAGCTGCCCGTATGAGTGGCCGTTCGTATGAGCAGTCGTTCGTATGAATAACCGTTCGTGTGACTAAAGGTTCGTATGATAGCTGTATGTGTAGCTAGTAGTACGTGAAGTAACCGTTCATGTATAGAGGCATTCATACGTGTCGTGAGTAAGAACGTAATTCGTGTGGTTTGTACTCACTGTTTCCTGTTGCCTGACGGCCGACCAAGAAGCGCGGCAAGCGAAAAGGGAGTCCCAGTGGATCTGGAAAACTAGAAGCGGAAGTGACCAAATCGTTGTCGGCCTGGTATGAAGGTAAGTCTGAGTTTACATAGGCCGGATCATCCCCTCCCACAACTCCAGGCTCCGCCTTCCTATATATATATATATATATATATATATATATATATATATATATATAATGTGTATTGTAACAGAGTGTTGGGGATGGTGGTCAGGGGTGTATATCTGGCACCCAGACTTTTGCACAGCCACTATCCTGACATTTGGGTAAGCACATGCAGCCCCAGGGAAAGTTAAGTTTAAATGTAGGTTTTTTCCTCTGTTGTTATTTGGGTCCCTGGGGTGGAGTATTCGGAAGAGCAGGGTGGGCCGATTCTCCACCCACTGTCAGAGTGGTTGTGCATGAGTTGTGCATGAGCAGCTATATAACTGCAGTTAAAGCAGGGTGAAGGGAGATAAGTGTTTTGGAGGAGAAAGAAGGTGTTTTTGTGGAGAAAGAAGATTTGCTGTTCATTGTATCCTGTTACTTCACAACAACAGAAAATAAACAGGCCAGAGGCCTTTTTGAAACTGGACTTTGTCTTGACCTGGTTTTCTTACCCTAGAGGGCTGTGCGGTTGCCAAAAGATCCTGGACAAACACACACAGAAAAGTAAGTTTGTCACATATGGTGGAGAATGCAGACACTGCACTAAAAGAAGCCTGCGGGTATTAACTGGAAGCCAGACAAGCCTGTAGAAATATGGAGGAAGTTGTGAAAGTTTTGTTGCAAACTACAGCTGCACAGCAAAAGGCTACAGCCGTACAGCAGGAGACCACAGCCACACAACAGGAAAATATTACAGCCCTACAGCAACTGGTAATTACGCAAAAGGCCAACACAAATGCTTTGATCCAGCAGGTTATGGCAGCCCACCTGTAGGGGCTGTGAGCAGCTATATAACTGCAGTTAAAGCAGGGTGAAGGGAGAGAAGTGTTTTGGAGGAGAAAGAAGGTGTTTTTGTGGAGAAAACAGAAAATTTATGCCATACTTACCAATATTTTCTTTTCCCGGATATATGCCATGGCAGCACTACATATGGGTATAGCTCCTCCCTTTCTCAATTGGACAGGAACGCCTCCTAAATGAGACTCCCCCCAATACCCCGTCAGTCTTAGTTTAAAGCCACGGAACAACACATGATTTCAGAAGGGGGTGGGACCGCAGTGCTGCCATGGCATATATCCGGGAAAAGAAAATATCGGTAAGTATGGCATAAATTTTCGGTTTTCCCCGGATATATCCATGGCAGCACTACGTATGGGTTATACCCAAGCTGAAAGGAGTAAGGGAGGGAGAATAATAACCACAACGCATAAATCCATGCAAATACGGTTTATTGATCCACAAACTATAAGGCAGCAGAGAGGACACTTCTACCAAATTCTGTGGTAGATGAACGCACTACATCCAACTGATAGTGATTGATAAACGTGTTGAAGGAGGACCATGTTGCTGCCGAACAAATGCGATCCGCAGAAATGTTGGCTGCAGCTGCCCAAGAAGCGGCCAAGGATCTGGTAGAATGAGCTCTAAGGCCTTGAGGGACAGGGACTCTGGAGGATGAGTAGGCCTGACTAATGGCTGAGATGATCCATCGGCCAATAAGAGACGAAGAAGCGGCTTGACCCTTCTTGTAACCTGAAGGAATAATGAACAGTCTAGATGTCTTCCTTATGACTGAAGTCTGGTTCAGGTATGTAGATAAACAGCGCACCAGATCCAAACAATGCCATTTTTCTTCTTCTTCCGATGAGGGATGAGGGAAAAAGGCTGGCAAAATGATGTCCTGATTCATATGGAAAGCAGAAACCACCTTGGGTCTGAAGGCTTGAATCGTACGAAGGAGCACTCTCTTCCTGAAGAATCAAAAAGGGAGACTCACAGGAGAGAGCGCTTAGCTCGGATGTTTCTTCCGCCTGAGGTCAAGGCAACCAACAGAACGGTTTTCAACGTAAGAGTAAGTATTGAAACACTCTCCAAGGGCTCAAATGGAGAATCAGACAAGGCCTGTAAAACCAGAGGTAAATCCCAAGGAGGGGAGCAAGACCGTACTGGAGGGCGAAGCTTGAGAATGGCTTGAAAAAATCTAGCAATATTTGGATCAAATGCCAATTTCCGATCTAACAGAGCAGAGATAGCTGACGTATGCACTTTTAGGGAGCTGCGACTCAAACCCTTGTCAAATCCGTCCTGTAAAAATTGAAGGATGTCACAGATACTGGGAGACAAAGGAGAAATATTATGTGCCAAACACCAGCTACAGAAGATGTCCCAAATACGATAGTAAGCTGAAGAAGTGGATTTCTTCCTGGCATTCAGAAGAGTAGAAATTACTGAAGAAGAGAAGCCTTTGCTGGAGAGACGTTGCTTCTCAATTTCCAAGCCCTTAAATTGAGAGACTGAGAAGATGGGTGAGAGATCGGACCTTGTTGTAGGAGACTGAGTTGATCTGGGAATTTCAGAGGCATGTCCTGAGAGAGTTTCTGCAGCAGGGGAAACCAAGGCCGTCTGGGCCAGAAGGGAATCACTGCGAGAATCGTTGCTTGCTCCTGCAGGATCCTTCTCAGCAGGGGGAAAATCAGAGGAGTTGGGGGAAAAACATACCCCAGATGGAACTTCCACTCGCAACAGAGAGCATCCTGGTCTTCCGCCAAAGGGTCGAAGTAACGCGAGAAGAACCTTCCCACTTTGCGATTCTTCACTGTGGCCATCAGATCTACCTGAGGAAGACCCCACTTCTGGACTATGCTTTGGAATGCCAGAGGGGCTAACTCCCATTCTGTGGGATCCAGGGTTATACGGCTTAAGAAATCCGCCACTTGATTGTTCTTTCCTGGAAGGTAAACTGCCTTTATCCCCTTCAAATTCTTCTCTGACATGACATAAGTGGGGTCAACACTTTCATTAAGCGTTTGCTCTTTGTACCCCCCTGATGATTGATGTAAGCCACTGCAGAGGTATTGTCTATCCTTACTCTCACCCAGCTTTGTTTCAGACAAGGAAAGTGCAGAAGAGCCTGGAAGACTGCTTGCAATTCTAAAACATTCGAGGATAGAGGATACTGTTTGTTTTCCCACTGCCCCTGAACATGAAGAAGGCCCAAATGAGCTCCCCAACCTGATTGGCAAGCATCCGTTGTGAGAGTAACCCAAGGGATGTTGCTCAGAGGATACCCTTGATATAGATTCTCGTTCATCAGCCACCATGCCAGGTTCCTTCTTGATCTCTGATGATAAAGAGATTGCTTGATTCAGATCCTTGTTCATAAACTGGGTTAGAAACCCTTCTTGTGGAATCCTCATATGCCACTGGGCCCATTTCGTAAGGCCTATTGTAGAGGACAAACTTCCCAGAAGGCTCATAAATTCCCAGGCCAGGATGGAGTTCAGAGGCAGAAGACGAAGGATCTTTGATTGAATACGAAGCCCCCTGTCCAAGGATAGGAAGACCTGTGACTGGATTGTGTCGAATCTTGCCCCTAAGTATATCATAACTTGAGAGGGGGGAAAGCTGACTCTTCTTGAGGTTTACCAACCATCCAAATTTTTGAAGAATTGAAAGAACCCAATCTCGATGAAGAAGGAGAATATCTCTGCTGTGTGAGAGAATCAAGATGTCGTCGAGATAATGGAATATTGAGATGCCTTCCAGACGGATATGTGCTATTAAGGCAACCAGGATCTTTGAGAAAGTCCTGGGAGCTGTGCTCAGGCCAAAGGGAAGGGCTTGAAACTGAAAATGCTGACGGTGAATCGCAAATCTCAGGAACTTCTGGTTTGGTGGAGCAATAGGAACATGAAAATAAGCGTCTCGAAGGTCTATGGAGATTAACCAGTCACCTGGGGAGATGACTTTTAAAATGGAACTTACGGATTCCATCTTGAATTTTCTCACATACAGATTTTCGTTTAATTTGTGAAGGTCCAAAATTGGTCTCCACTCCCCTGATGCTTTTGGAGTGAGAAAAAGTCTCAAATAAACTCCCAATCCTCTTTCTTTTGCAGGAACAGGACATATAACTCCTTCTGCTGAAAGGGAAGAAACAAAAGACCGAATGGCCACTGCTTTCTCTGCTTCCATAGGCATGCTTGTAGACACGAACCGGGGATAAGGGATTGTCGAGAATTCCAGGTAGTAGCCGGAATTTAGGGTCTTTAAAACCCACTTGTCCTGTATTGCTGGAGCCCAGACCTCGTAGAAGTGAAGAAGTCTTGCTCCCAATCCCAAGGGCTGGACTGGCGTCCCATCAGAATTGCTTTGAAGGTTTACCATTGCCACCACGTCCTCGGGTGGTTTTGGAAGAGGAGAGACCACTTTTCCAGGATTGGAATCTGGAAAACTCTCTACCAGGTCTGTATTGTCTAAAGTCCTTGTCGCGAAAGGAACGTCTGTCCTGCGGAAAGGATCTTTTAGGACGTCTATCTTGAGGAAGAAAGGCCTTACGTCCTTCTACTGCCTTTTTGATACATTCGTCCAAGTATTTGCCAAAGAGCATCTCTCCTTGAAAGGGGAGGGAACACAGGCTATTTTTTGAAGAATTATCTGCCACCCAATTACGCACCCAAAGAGCCCGTCTTGATGCTACAGTAAGGACCATGCTTCTGGAGATGGTTTTAACCAAATCTATGGAAGCTTCTGATGAAAAATCAATAGCCAGCTTAATTTTCCTTAAGGATTCCAGCAGCCTGGATCTACTGACTCCACTTGATATGTCCTCTTTAAGGTCATCCATCCACTGCTTCAAGGCCCTAGAGACAGATGTCAGGGCTACAGCAGGATGAAGCCCAGAGCCAGAGGCTATATAGGCTTTGGACAAATTTGAGTCCATACGTTTATCCATTGGATCTCTTTAAAGTACCGGCATCATCCAATGGAAGGGTGGTCTTTTTAGCTAATCGGACAATAGCTGCATCTACTTTGGGCGCAAGGTCCCAATGGTTACTGTCCGTAGCCTTAAAAGGGTATAGTTTAGAAAAACTACCCTGAATAGAGATTCTTTTTTCAGCCTTCTTCCATTCTTGCTTAATGAGGTCCTCAATGGTCTCATGTATTGGGAAGGTAGGATTACGCCTTCTCAGGTCAGCAAAATGCTTACTAGAAGCTGGTTCCTCCTCTCTCTTATCATTACGCTCCAACTGCCTTGATTAAAGCTTCTATTCTCACACTGTCTATAAAGACAGGAGAGGCCCCATATTCCTCATCTTGAGATGACAACTCATCTTGCTCAAATACCGGGGGTACGTATTCATCAGAGCTTAAGTCAGCATATTCCTCTGGGCTAAAAGATTTACGTCTTTTCTTAGCCCTCTCAGACTGTCGAAGACCCTCTGAAACTGCTTGACGGATGTAAGAGAGAACATCTGGGTCCGGTTCAGCATGGCCTGCCGCTGCTTTAAGACAAGCTAAGCAGAGCCTTTTCCCAGGAAGCACCTTGTCATCACAAGCTTCACATAAGGGGGTCTTATCCTTCTTTTTCTTTTATGAGGACCTATGGTTAGTACTGAAAGTCCCCCAGTCAGAAGTCTGAAATGCACTCTTTTTTTTTTTTTTTCTTGAAAAATTTTGTAGTGACTTACTCAGAACCTCTAGATTGCGACCTATTTCTCGAAGCCTGACCGTGGGAATCTATAGTATGGATTTAAATTAGAATTTCCAGCAACCAATTATTGCTTTGAAAAGGAGTGGGGAATAGAGAAATTACAATAAAAGGACAAGAAATGTCACTTACCTGCAGCCAGAAGACAGAAGTTTAATCCAGTTATGCAGAATTACATCAAACAGCATACAGACAGAATAGAGGTGCTTACCCTTTAAATATAAGATGCCAAACAGGAAGTACATCCCCCTGCTGCTGGCCTTCCTCTGGCATGCGTTCCACCTGCGTTCCACTGCTGGAGAGAGGGAAAAGATAGGCTGAAAAACCGGAAGTGCCGGAAATATCGGCGTGTGTTCCACCATGCGTTCCACGACCGGTATGGATCAGCTACAAGGAAGCAGGAGCCCACCCCCAGTCAGGTAAATTCTTATTTCTCTGCCACATACATCCTGAGGATAGGGCAGGCCATCTTTATTGGGAAAGCCAAGAAGCCCAAGTTTTTTGCAGCAAGTAGGTGAACCCTTCTGTGGGAATTACCACCTCTCTGGGTCTGGCACATCCAGCTGCTACCCTTTAGGGTTACTGCAGCATAGCTCCCCGGTTGCTAAGGGGAGAATCCTCCAGGGGGTCGCCCTTGGTGAGACGCCGTGTCCTGAGGCTTCCATTGGGAGAGAGGCTGAACTCCCCATAGGCCAGGGTTACAATTAGACCCAAATAAGTCACAAAAGAAAATTTTTAGGAGATGCAAACTCCACTGTCCCTGAGAAGTGGACAGGAAAAAAAGACTGAGGGGGTATAGGGGGGAGTCTCTTTTATTTAGGAGGTGTTCCTGTCCAATTGAGAAGGGGAGGAGCTATACCCATACGTAGTGCTGCCATTGATATATCCGGGGAAAGAAGATTTGCTGTTCATTGTATCCTGTTACTTCACAACAACAGAAAATAAACAGGCCAGAGGCCTTTTTGAAACTGGACTTTGTCTTGACCTGGTTTTCTTACCCTATAGGGCTGTGCGGTTGCCAAACGATCCTGGACAAACACACACAGGAAAGTAAGTTTGTCACAGTATATATAAAATACAGAATCCAGCGCACTCACTTATTCACTAAACAATGATTTCAAATCTTAGAGATTGTAATAGTTTTATTTAGAAACACCTCACCTAGGCAAAAAATGATGGGGGTTTAGTTACAATATATGATCATACATTGCATAAGCCTGCCAACTACGTCAAAGTACCCGATATTCGGCAGGTCCTATCCTAGTAGCAGCCTAATGCTTGCTCTTATGAGATATATATATATATATGGGAAGGTGGAGCCTGGAGTTGTGGGAGGGGATGATCCGGCCCAAATAAACTCAGACTTGCCTTCTCAGACTTGCCTTCTGTCAGGATCGTGACAGGGATCCAACACGCA
>OW240914.1:246802210-246816628 GCA_933207985.1 Pelobates cultripes
GGAGATAAGTGTTTTGGAGGAGAAAGAAGGTGTTTTTGTGGAGAAAGAAGATTTGCTGTTCATTGTATCCTGTTACTTCACAACAACAGAAAATAAACAGGCCAGAGGCCTTTTTGAAACTGGACTTTGTCTTGACCTGGTTTTCTTACCCTAGAGGGCTGTGCGGTTGCCAAAAGATCCTGGACAAACACACACAGAAAAGTAAGTTTGTCACATATGGTGGAGAATGCAGACACTGCACTAAAAGAAGCCTGCGGGTATTAACTGGAAGCCAGACAAGCCTGTAGAAATATGGAGGAAGTTGTGAAAGTTTTGTTGCAAACTACAGCTGCACAGCAAAAGGCTACAGCCGTACAGCAGGAGACCACAGCCACACAACAGGAAAATATTACAGCCCTACAGCAACTGGTAATTACGCAAAAGGCCAACACAAATGCTTTGATCCAGCAGGTTATGGCAGCCCACCTGTAGGGGCTGTGAGCAGCTATATAACTGCAGTTAAAGCAGGGTGAAGGGAGAGAAGTGTTTTGGAGGAGAAAGAAGGTGTTTTTGTGGAGAAAACAGAAAATTTATGCCATACTTACCAATATTTTCTTTTCCCGGATATATGCCATGGCAGCACTACATATGGGTATAGCTCCTCCCTTTCTCAATTGGACAGGAACGCCTCCTAAATGAGACTCCCCCCAATACCCCGTCAGTCTTAGTTTAAAGCCACGGAACAACACATGATTTCAGAAGGGGGTGGGACCGCAGTGCTGCCATGGCATATATCCGGGAAAAGAAAATATCGGTAAGTATGGCATAAATTTTCGGTTTTCCCCGGATATATCCATGGCAGCACTACGTATGGGTTATACCCAAGC
This sequence comes from Pelobates cultripes, assembly GCA_933207985.1. NCBI lineage: Eukaryota > Metazoa > Chordata > Amphibia > Anura > Pelobatidae > Pelobates > Pelobates cultripes. The sequence continues at coordinate 246,803,077 of OW240914.1, forward strand.
TGAAAGGAGTAAGGGAGGGAGAATAATAACCACAACGCATAAATCCATGCAAATACGGTTTATTGATCCACAAACTATAAGGCAGCAGAGAGGACACTTCTACCAAATTCTGTGGTAGATGAACGCACTACATCCAACTGATAGTGATTGATAAACGTGTTGAAGGAGGACCATGTTGCTGCCGAACAAATGCGATCTGCAGAAATGTTGGCTGCAGCTGCCCAAGAAGCGGCCAAGGATCTGGTAGAATGAGCTCTAAGGCCTTGAGGGACAGGGACTCCGGAGGATGAGTAGGCCTGACTAATGGCTGAGATGATCCATCGGCCAATAAGAGACGAAGAAGCGGCTTGACCCTTCTTGTAACCTGAAGGAATAATGAACAGTCTAGATGTCTTCCTTATGACTGAAGTCTGGTTCAGGTATGTAGATAAACAGCGCACCAGATCCAAACGATGCCATTTTTCTTCTTCTTCCGATGAGGGATGAGGGAAAAAGGCTGGCAAAATGATGTCCTGATTCATATGGAAAGCAGAAACCACCTTGGGTCTGAAGGCTTGAATCGTACGAAGGAGCACTCTCTTCCTGAAGAATCAAAAAGGGAGACTCACAGGAGAGAGCGCTTAGCTCGGATGTTTCTTCCGCCTGAGGTCAAGGCAACCAACAGAACGGTTTTCAACGTAAGAGTAAGTATTGAAACACTCTCCAAGGGCTCAAATGGAGAATCAGACAAGGCCTGTAAAACCAGAGGTAAATCCCAAGGAGGGGAGCAAGACCGTACTGGAGGGCGAAGCTTGAGAATGGCTTGAAAAAATCTAGCAATATTTGGATCAAATGCCAATTTCCGATCTAACAGAGCAGAGATAGCTGACGTATGCACTTTTAGGGAGCTGCGACTCAAACCCTTGTCAAATCCGTCCTGTAAAAATTGAAGGATGTCACAGATACTGGGAGACAAAGGAGAAATATTATGTGCCAAACACCAGCTACAGAAGATGTCCCAAATACGATAGTAAGCTGAAGAAGTGGATTTCTTCCTGGCATTCAGAAGAGTAGAAATTACTGAAGAAGAGAAGCCTTTGCTGGAGAGACGTTGCTTCTCAATTTCCAAGCCCTTAAATTGAGAGACTGAGAAGATGGGTGAGAGATCGGACCTTGTTGTAGGAGACTGAGTTGATCTGGGAATTTCAGAGGCATGTCCTGAGAGAGTTTCTGCAGCAGGGGAAACCAAGGCCGTCTGGGCCAGAAGGGAATCACTGCGAGAATCGTTGCTTGCTCCTGCAGGATCCTTCTCAGCAGGGGGAAAATCAGAGGAGTTGGGGGAAAAACATACCCCAGATGGAACTTCCACTCGCAACAGAGAGCATCCTGGTCTTCCGCCAAAGGGTCGAAGTAACGCGAGAAGAACCTTCCCACTTTGCGATTCTTCACTGTGGCCATCAGATCTACCTGAGGAAGACCCCACTTCTGGACTATGCTTTGGAATGCCAGAGGGGCTAACTCCCATTCTGTGGGATCCAGGGTTATACGGCTTAAGAAATCCGCCACTTGATTGTTCTTTCCTGGAAGGTAAACTGCCTTTATCCCCTTCAAATTCTTCTCTGACATGACATAAGTGGGGTCAACACTTTCATTAAGCGTTTGCTCTTTGTACCCCCCTGATGATTGATGTAAGCCACTGCAGAGGTATTGTCTATCCTTACTCTCACCCAGCTTTGTTTCAGACAAGGAAAGTGCAGAAGAGCCTGGAAGACTGCTTGCAATTCTAAAACATTCGAGGATAGAGGATACTGTTTGTTTTCCCACTGCCCCTGATCATGAAGAAGGCCCAAATGAGCTCCCCAACCTGATTGGCAAGCATCCGTTGTGAGAGTAACCCAAGGGATGTTCCTTCTTGATCTCTGATGATAAAGAGATTGCTTGATTCAGATCCTTGTTCATAAACTGGGTTAGAAACCCTTCTTGTGGAATCCTCATATGCCACTGGGCCCATTTCGTAAGGCCTATTGTAGAGGACAAACTTCCCAGAAGGCTCATAAATTCCCAGGCCAGGATGGAGTTCAGAGGCAGAAGACGAAGGATCTTTGATTGAATACGAAGCCCCCTGTCCAAGGATAGGAAGACCTGTGACTGGATTGTGTCGAATCTTGCCCCTAAGTATATCATAACTTGAGAGGGGGGAAAGCTGACTCTTCTTGAGGTTTACCAACCATCCAAATTTTTGAAGAATTGAAAGAACCCAATCTCGATGAAGAAGGAGAATATCTCTGCTGTGTGAGAGAATCAAGATGTCGTCGAGATAATGGAATATTGAGATGCCTTCCAGACGGATATGTGCTATTAAGGCAACCAGGATCTTTGAGAAAGTCCTGGGAGCTGTGCTCAGGCCAAAGGGAAGGGCTTGAAACTGAAAATGCTGACGGTGAATCGCAAATCTCAGGAACTTCTGGTTTGGTGGAGCAATAGGAACATGAAAATAAGCGTCTCGAAGGTCTATGGAGATTAACCAGTCACCTGGGGAGATGACTTTTAAAATGGAACTTACGGATTCCATCTTGAATTTTCTCACATACAGATTTTCGTTTAATTTGTGAAGGTCCAAAATTGGTCTCCACTCCCCTGATGCTTTTGGAGTGAGAAAAAGTCTCAAATAAACTCCCAATCCTCTTTCTTTTGCAGGAACAGGACATATAACTCCTTCTGCTGAAAGGGAAGAAACAAAAGACCGAATGGCCACTGCTTTCTCTGCTTCCATAGGCATGCTTGTAGACACGAACCGGGGATAAGGGATTGTCGAGAATTCCAGGTAGTAGCCGGAATTTAGGGTCTTTAAAACCCACTTGTCCTGTATTGCTGGAGCCCAGACCTCGTAGAAGTGAAGAAGTCTTGCTCCCAATCCCAAGGGCTGGACTGGCGTCCCATCAGAATTGCTTTGAAGGTTTACCATTGCCACCACGTCCTCGGGTGGTTTTGGAAGAGGAGAGACCACTTTTCCAGGATTGGAATCTGGAAAACTCTCTACCAGGTCTGTATTGTCTAAAGTCCTTGTCGCGAAAGGAACGTCTGTCCTGCGGAAAGGATCTTTTAGGACGTCTATCTTGAGGAAGAAAGGCCTTACGTCCTTCTACTGCCTTTTTGATACATTCGTCCAAGTATTTGCCAAAGAGCATCTCTCCTTGAAAGGGGAGGGAACACAGGCTATTTTTTGAAGAATTATCTGCCACCCAATTACGCACCCAAAGAGCCCGTCTTGATGCTACAGTAAGGACCATGCTTCTGGAGATGGTTTTAACCAAATCTATGGAAGCTTCTGATGAAAAATCAATAGCCAGCTTAATTTTCCTTAAGGATTCCAGCAGCCTGGATCTACTGACTCCACTTGATATGTCCTCTTTAAGGTCATCCATCCACTGCTTCAAGGCCCTAGAGACAGATGTCAGGGCTACAGCAGGATGAAGCCCAGAGCCAGAGGCTATATAGGCTTTGGACAAATTTGAGTCCATACGTTTATCCATTGGATCTCTTTAAAGTACCGGCATCATCCAATGGAAGGGTGGTCTTTTTAGCTAATCGGACAATAGCTGCATCTACTTTGGGCGCAAGGTCCCAATGGTTACTGTCCGTAGCCTTAAAAGGGTATAGTTTAGAAAAACTACCCTGAATAGAGATTCTTTTTTCAGCCTTCTTCCATTCTTGCTTAATGAGGTCCTCAATGGTCTCATGTATTGGGAAGGTAGGATTACGCCTTCTCAGGTCAGCAAAATGCTTACTAGAAGCTGGTTCCTCCTCTCTCTTATCATTACGCTCCAACTGCCTTGATTAAAGCTTCTATTCTCACACTGTCTATAAAGACAGGAGAGGCCCCATATTCCTCATCTTGAGATGACAACTCATCTTGCTCAAATACCGGGGGTACGTATTCATCAGAGCTTAAGTCAGCATATTCCTCTGGGCTAAAAGATTTACGTCTTTTCTTAGCCCTCTCAGACTGTCGAAGACCCTCTGAAACTGCTTGACGGATGTAAGAGAGAACATCTGGGTCCGGTTCAGCATGGCCTGCCGCTGCTTTAAGACAAGCTAAGCAGAGCCTTTTCCCAGGAAGCACCTTGTCATCACAAGCTTCACATAAGGGGGTCTTATCCTTCTTTTTCTTTTATGAGGACCTATGGGTAGTACTGAAAGTCCCCCAGTCAGAAGTCTGAAATGCACTCTTTTTTTTTTTTTTCTTGAAAAATTTTGTAGTGACTTACTCAGAACCTCTAGATTGCGACCTATTTCTCGAAGCCTGACCGTGGGAATCTATAGTATGGATTTAAATTAGAATTTCCAGCAACCAATTATTGCTTTGAAAAGGAGTGGGGAATAGAGAAATTACAATAAAAGGACAAGAAATGTCACTTACCTGCAGCCAGAAGACAGAAGTTTAATCCAGTTATGCAGAATTACATCATACAGCATACAGACAGAATAGAGGTGCTTACCCTTTAAATATAAGATGCCAAACAGGAAGTACATCCCCCTGCTGCTGGCCTTCCTCTGGCATGCGTTCCACCTGCGTTCCACTGCTGGAGAGAGGGAAAAGATAGGCTGAAAAACCGGAAGTGCCGAAACCGGAAGTGCCGGAAATATCGGCGTGTGTTCCACCATGCGTTCCACGACCGGAATGGATCAGCTACAAGGAAGCAGGAGCCCACCCCCAGTCAGGTAAATTCTTATTTCTCTGCCACTTACATCCTGAGGATAGGGCAGGCCATCTTTATTGGGAAAGCCAAGAAGCCCAAGTTTTTTGCAGCAAGTAGGTGAACCCTTCTGTGGGAATTACCACCTCTCTGGGTCTGGCACATCCAGCTGCTACCCTTTAGGGTTACTGCAGCATAGCTCCCCGGTTGCTAAGGGGAGAATCCTCCAGGGGGTCGCCCTTGGTGAGACGCCGTGTCCTGAGGCTTCCATTGGGAGAGAGGCTGAACTCCCCATAGGCCAGGGTTACAATTAGACCCAAATAAGTCACAAAAGAAAATTTTTAGGAGATGCAAACTCCACTGTCCCTGAGAAGTGGACAGGAAAAAAAGACTGAGGGGGTATAGGGGGGAGTCTCTTTTATTTAGGAGGTGTTCCTGTCCAATTGAGAAGGGGAGGAGCTATACCCATACGTAGTGCTGCCATTGATATATCCGGGGAAAGAAGATTTGCTGTTCATTGTATCCTGTTACTTCACAACAACAGAAAATAAACAGGCCAGAGGCCTTTTTGAAACTGGACTTTGTCTTGACCTGGTTTTCTTACCCTATAGGGCTGTGCGGTTGCCAAACGATCCTGGACAAACACACACAGGAAAGTAAGTTTGTCACAGTATATATAAAATACAGAATCCAGCGCACTCACTTATTCACTAAACAATGATTTCAAATCTTAGAGATTGTAATAGTTTTATTTAGAAACACCTCACCTAGGCAAAAAATGATGGGGGTTTAGTTACAATATATGATCATACATTGCATAAGCCTGCCAACTACGTCAAAGTACCCGATATTCGGCAGGTCCTATCCTAGTAGCAGCCTAATGCTTGCTCTTATGAGATATATATATATATATGGGAAGGTGGAGCCTGGAGTTGTGGGAGGGGATGATCCGGCCCAAATAAACTCAGACTTGCCTTCATACCAGGCGGCGTGTGTGTCTATGTATGTGTATATATGTGTGTGTGTGTATATATATATATATATATATATATATATATATATATATATATATATATATATATATATATATATAGATAGAACAAAATAGATGGATAATAGCACTCCCAGGACTTCATAGATATCACTATATCTATGAAGTCCTGGGAGTGCTATTATCCATCTAGGTTTTTACTTAGCTTTATTCAGTGACAGCCACATGAAAATCAACGTTTCAGTTCCTATAATGAACTTTCGTCAGGATAAGGTGCAGTTCACACATCCACAAATATATAACAAACAAATACAAATTCAATTAGTACATTGTATTAAGCACAGCTGTGACTTACCACTCTCCCCAAGTGGTTCCCATGTCGAACGCCCGAAAAAACGCGGGTAAACTTGACCCCTGGGCCGGTTTTCTGCAGCTGAACTCTGCTGCTTGCGTTTGCGTTCCAGCATGGAACGCAACCCGGAAGTTGACACGTTACCATAGTAGCGTGCCGGCTGAACCTACCTGGGCGGACGGGCTCACTAGGAGAGAGGGGAAAATGCTATAGATCAAGCACTAAAGGAAGTCCCCTGGGGCCAATAAACATGTATAGAAAATAAAGTGCATCACATAATATACTTGGAGGTTTGTTGGAAATAGAAACTGTATATATAATATATGCAATACCGAACTCTTTATTTTCTATACATGTTTATTGGCCCCAGGGGGCTTCCTTTAGTGCTTGATCTATAGCACTTTCCCCTCTCTCCTAACGTGGTAACGTGTCAACTTCCGGGTTGCATTCCATGCTGGAACGCAAACGCAAGCAGCAGAGTTCAGCTGCAGAAAACCGTCCCAGGGGTCAAGTTTACCCGCGTTTTTTCGTGCGTTCGACATGGGAACCACTTGGGGAGAGTGGTAAGTCACAGCTGTGCTTAATACAATGTACTAATTGAATTTTTATTTGTTTGTTATATATTTGTGGATGTGTGAACTGCACCTTATCCTGACGAAAGTTCTATATAGGAACTGAAACGTTGATTTTCATGTGGCTGTCACTGAATAAAGCTAAGTAAAAACCTTTTCTCACTATATCTATGAAGTCCTGGGAGTGCTATTATCCATCTATTTTTGTTCTATTAATATTGATGATAAGCACCGGGCCAAAGTCTGCTTTAACAGGAGTGCAAGCATTTGGATATTTTTGTGTATATATATATATATATATATATATATATATATATATATATATATATATATATATATATATATATATATATTTTTGTGGTCAGGGAAGAAGGCCGTATTTATGTGGACCTATACCTCTAATCATTAGTCTAATATACTAAGTCGGTTGTAGTGTGCCGAAACCGACGAACGGGTCAGCCTGTAAATAAAGAGGGCCAATCAATTAATTGATTCCTTTTGTGGAGTGGTGGGTGGGGCAACAGGAAGTGACCAAGCACTGTCAGCAAGGTATGGAGGTAAGTAGTGGGTTTATATAGGCCGGTTGCAACCCCTCCCACAACTCCAGGCTCCGCCTTCCCATTTGTGGTCATGGAAGAAGGCCGTATTTATGTGGACCTATACCTCTAATCATTAGTCTAATATACTAAGTCGGTTGTAGTGTGCCGAAACCGACGAACGGGTCAGCCTGTAAATAAAGAGGGCAAAAGAGAAGTATCAGTTCCACACTTAATACGTATACACATACATTATTACCAGAGCTTCCCTACTTTGCCAATTATTTAAAAGCTTGTCTCAACTCTTTCTCAGGTTGAGGTATGTAACGGTAATATGAACTGGTACGTTTTGGCTGGAGGTTGATGTTGCCGCTCCGATACGAAAGGAGTGGCCTGTATATGCCGTGGGATCGTACCCGATTCTTGTACATAATAATCTCACGTATTTGACGAATTTTGATGTAGTCAGTGGTTGACTGTGTATTGTGAGGAGAGGAGCTTGTTTGGGTTGATAAGCCATACCTGCCATGTATTTGTCGAATAGTTGTACGGGGCACCAATGATTGCCGGTTGGGTAAAATTGAATGTCAAGGTGCGGACCCATTTGATTTGTTTGAATGTCTTAATGTCAATGTGTAGTGATCACATATTATGTTTATGTGTGACACACACAGTATATTTCCCTTATTGTTGATGTTGCTTAAGGTGAGTTCGTTGGGACGCATAAAATGCCAGGTATATGGCTGTTTTGAGTGTGTTATTGGTGTGATTATCCAAGGGTTTGGTATCTAACATGTCAGACAATGCCCTGAATTTCTCTGCGTCAATTGGTAGCCATCTAGTAGGTTTTGGGTTTTCTAGGCGTTGGATGCCTTTTAGCATATTTTAATGGGGTGTGCTGATAGGAAGTTTTTTATACTGGAATATGTGTTGCTTACATGATGCTGTATTCCAGTTAAATAGAGTTTTATGGTGTTGTGTGCCAGTTTCAAGTTGAGATGGCAAAAAGGTGAAAGCCACCATAGTATCTAACCTATAAGGATTCGTAATGATGTATTCTGAAACAAATTTGTTGAATAACATTAAGGCTCGGTTGTACATGCGTCTGGTGTTTGGGGAAAGTGAGGCCTGTGCTAGTGCCCTCCCGTGCTCCATGAGTAATTTTAGTCCAGGATGAGGTCTCTGAACAGCGGTGCCTTTCTTGGATGTTCCTCTGCTGTTGGGTGTAGCTGTCTGAAAACCTGTAATTTTGAACAGGATAGTGTGTCAGCTGCTGAATTATGGTGACCTGGCACGTGTATGCAAGTCAGGAAAAAAAAAAATTTTTTTGTGTGGCTGCCAACCATGTGAGTCTCCTGACCAGGTTCATGATGGTTAGTGAAGAAGACCTGCCTTTGTTCAGAATCTCGCAAGCCGCCATGTGGTCAGAGTAGCATTTGACAGCTTTGCCTCCCCATAAGTGGCCCCAGACTTTAGCTGCTGCCACTATGGGGTAGATCTCAAACAGTGCCGAAGTCTTTGTGAAAGCGGGTAATCCTAGTGCTTTGCTAGGCCAAGCGTCCCTCAACCACCTGTCTTCGAAGATGGCTGTGAAACCTGCGTAACCTGCAGCATCCGTCCATAACACAGGGGAGTTTAATGTCAACGGTGGTATGAACAAGTTTCTCCCATTCCAGTCCGACAGGAAATGGTACCACCTGGTCAGATGCGCCCTAGCCTGAATGTTCAGTGTAACCCTGCTGTTGTTGTTGGGTAAGTTGGGTAACAAACCGAGTAGACGTGAGATGAAAGCTCGTCTCATGGCGAAGTTGTTGATGATATGCCATGTGCTTAGTTGTCTGAGTAACAATGGATTGATGACCCTGACCATGATTTACCCCATTCCACAGGAGCTGCTTTTAGTGGGGAAAGAATTGCCTATTTTTATGCCATGTAAGTGCCAGTGTGTAGGGTAGATGGTAGCCATTTACTGTGTTGATGATATTGGTCTTACTTAACCAAGCTTCAACCCATGCTTGAGTGATAGCTGTAAAGGTAGATCAATGGTGTGTATAGTAAGGAAACTCTTCGGAGGGTATGAGGGAGTTGAGACTTGGGGTAGCGAAGGTGTGTGGTGCCAATAAGTCTATGGTTAGTCTTTGTTTAAGGGAAGATTCCCTTGTGACAATACCAATGTGTTTGTGTTTGGCGCCATGCTGTAAATGGTGGAGATTGGAAAACCCAAGTAAAAACCCCTCTGTTATTCTTGGCTATGAGTGTGTTTACAGCCGATGGTTCTGTGTGCTGACTGTAAGTGAGGACATGCTATATTCCTTGAAGGTGTATGTATGATACCTGTATGGGAGCCCTTTGAAGCTCCGGAGCTTTAGTAAATCTACTACAAGTCTGGAAGGGTGATGAGTTAGTAGTGTTGAAAATGGATTGGTGTGTACAGATGGTGAGTACGTTATTTGTAAGTTGTATTGGGACACATGGTTTGTCATGTGCCCTGAATGATTTGAACGTATATGCAACATTCTATATGCAATGCAACGACTCATACCAATTGTCTCTGGTAGTTCAGAGGTGCTGGTACCTGGAGCCTGAGAGTGCTCGTCCATTTGTTTGGGAGAAAATCCCTTCTGTATGGGTACCTGCACAAATAAGCATCTCTACATATTCAAAATGCCAACACAACCAAGGGATGGTCTGTTCCCGATTTACCTGGAATCTCTGGGTCTGACCATCATAGATACAGCATCATACATATTTATGCCTTGTTTCCCCAATGTACCGGGATCATATGTGCAGGGTTAACGTCTTGTACCAAGAATTGATTGTACCCGGTAACCGAATTTCGTCTGTCGTAAATTTTTTGGCTCATGAGTTTGAGTGAGGCTAGCATGGCCTAGGTTTCACCTTAGTTGGTGTTGCTGGGCCTTCCCCTGTCTCCGTTTTATCCGTTAATGTATGGAGGAGTTTGAATAACGCTGCGTTCGTTGCTGTGGCAGGGTAGGGGATTTGTCGCCTCCTTAGGTTGGAGCCACATCTCCTCTGCTTGAAGGTGTATCAAGGGGAAGGGGAGTGACAGGTGACGCCCTCATTATGATACAATGCGAGACGGCTAGCTCACGAGTGGCCCGAGGGGTGTATGCCTCAGAGTGTGAGGCGGGGTGTTGGCCTCGTGGGACCACTAAATGAAGCGTAAAGCAGAGAAAACAGGGGGTAATACCTATTGGGCCATAAAACCCTAATTGCCATTACATTACTACTATTCCAGGGAAGGTAAGAGATGAAAGTGTATCACTTCTAGCCGGGGTGCTAGGAAGAGGAGATTCTTTACCATCTTTTTGGGAAATACTTAAATAACAATAAAGATTGCAATTATATATTTGTACCCAGGGCTCTTGTACTGGCTTGCTAGCTAAGCCGTAAGGCGAAACGATTAGGCTTGGTGTTTTTTGGTGACTGGTGAGGCCCTGCTAGTTGCCAAGTGGCTTGAGAGGCTCTATCTATGCTTGGCGCGAGGGGATTTTGTGTGGCCACCGAACGTTGTGGCAGGATGTTGGCCTCTCGGTGACAGTAACCAGAAAAATAGGAAGGGGAGTGACAGGTGAGGCCCTCTCTATGATACAATGCGAGGCGGCTAGTTCACGAGTGGCCCGAGGGATGTATGCCTCCGTGTGTGAGGCGGGTTGTTGGCCTCGCGGGACCACTAACCGAAGCATAAAGCAGAGAAAAAAGGGGGTAATACCTATTGGGCCCTAGAACCCTAATTGCCAGTACACTATTACTATTCCAGGGAAGGTAAGAGATGGATAACTACGTGAGCAGGTGTACGTACCTGGTAGTATGGTATTGAACCTGACAATCCGTATAGGTTTTTTAGTAGTAACTGTAACCTGAATGGATAAAATCGTATGGCATAAGGAAAAATGGCATAGACCAAGCTTATCTTAAAACATACAGTATATGTGAAAAGTAAAGTGCCGTGACATGTAAATATTAATCATCATAGCCATACTGGTTAAATATGTATCAATCTTAACCCATTAAGTGCCGTATGTACAAGTGAAAAGTGGTCTGTTCCCACCTTGGATGTTATATGTCCCATTGCTAGGGGAAAGTCTGTTGTGTGTTATGAAAAATGTATGTGAACTATATTACCAGTTACGTATATACAGATGCGTGTGCTACTTTGTAATAATATGTGTATTTATACTACTTGCTCTGTGAATTGTTGTATGCCTTATTGAATGGTAGGGGTCAGTGAACATGGTGTTGCAAAATGCAAGTGTACTGGAGAACTGCCGAGTGCCCTATAGGTGGTAGTGCAGTTGATGCTGATTGGTATGTGAAATGTTGTTTATCTGTTGACCTATAGGGGTCAGTGTTTTTGGTGTCTGTAAAACCCCATGAAAATTGTCAATGTACTTGACAGACCTGTAGGTGGCAGTGTTGATAGAACCACTGTTAGTCTTGATGTGAAAGACAAATTGTTGAGCCAGTGCTGGAGTTTAATTTATGGTTAGGTTTAAAACAATCTTATGTGTAATTGATATTGGCTAGTAATTGTATATGACATGTGAAGACAGTTTTGATGTTGAGCAGTAGGGGTCAGAAATGCTGATTGTATGGTAAAATACCCTTTAACCCCCTTCAGGATACATGAATCCCTTTTATTCCAGAGTTTGGTCCTTAAGGGGTTAATCCAAATGCAAGGTTAACATGAGATTTTGAGAGTGACCTGTAGGGGTCAGTGTGGTTTACATGAAACATTGTTCGTGAGCTATGCCCCAGCATTATAGTTGTATGACAGGGAAACAAACAGTGCCCGTTTGACAATATACAATATGTGAACATAATAGCTTAATAACAGTCATTGTAACAAACCAAAGTTCCGTTAGTGGGTTGTAAACGCACAAAACGTGTGTGTAGTACAGTAGTAAATGCATGAACTAGTTCCCGTTTGGTAGTAAATTGCACGAACCGTGAGCCTGGCATGTCAGGGAAACCAAACGAAACGAGCAGTGAGATTTGAAATGCACACACAGAATTGCCTAGTATGTTTAGGTAATTGAAACAGAATGTGTTCCCGTTTGGGAGTATGCTAAAGCTCAAAATGAGCCAGTGACAGATATAAAAAAGTGAATTTAAACGAATGATATTCATGAACATGCAATGGTTTTAGGACAGATTTAGACAAAATGCAGCCGTAAAGTGAGGACCTGACCCGTGCAACTGATGCCTGGCGTAACGGGTAGGTCGACTTACGGTTTGTGAGCCACTTGGACACCATCCACAGCGATAGATTGAAGAAAAAGCTGGTAGGCCGGAAAAGCCTGTGGCTGAATTCCTGACACAGCTCAGCTTAGAAAACCTCATGGAGTAAGCAGGTAAAATGGCGTCTGGATGACCCGGAAGTGGAAATCATTCTGATGCTGACCTCAAGCAACAGGAAGTGACCAAGCACTGTCAGCAAGGTATGGAGGTAAGTAGTGGGTTTATATAGGCCGGTTGCAACCCCTCCCACAACTCCAGGCTCCGCCTTCCCATATATATATATATATATATATATATATATATATATAGGTGAACGCTTGGCACTCACCTCCAAAAAAATATAAATTTGTAACTCACATGCCTGGGTGCAAATTGTTGGCGTCAAATATATAAACAAAAATAAAAATCAAAATGCACTCACAGGTCTTCTGGTTAATAGGAAAACTGGTGCTTTAATAAATCATCTGTGATGTACAAAAAAATCAATCGACGATGGTCATCTTGAAAAAGACCCGGCAGGGTCGAAACGTCGATTGATTTTTTTGTACATCACAGATGATTTATTAAAGCACCAGTTTTCCTATTAACCAGAAGACCTGTGAGTGCATTTTGATTTTTATTTTTGTTTATATATTTGACGCCAACAATTTGCACCCAGGCATGTGAGTTACAAATTTATATTTTTTTGGAGGTGAGTGCCAAGCGTTCACCTATACATATATATATATATATATATATATATCTATATATATATCTATATATATATATATATATATATATATATATATATATATATATATATATATATATATATGAAACCAGGGGGCTGCACTCACCTGAACATGCATAAATGGGGTGCTGCTGGGGGCCCATTTATACAATACACAAGATCCACCTATCCACTAAACAGCAACTTCAATGTTGACATAATTTTTTTTTTTTTTTTTTTTAAAACACCTAATCTAGGCAAAAATAATGGAGATTTAGTTGCATTATATGATCATACAATGCATAAGCCTGCCACAACATCAATTGTGGGGATATTTATGGGATGATAAATATTAAAATATTTTCATAAAATTTATCAAAAATGTATTTAATAATTTTTATTATATCAAAATTGATATCTTGAGAATTATCCACTATTTTAATTCTCTTAGATC